>CM019148.1:80193203-80350646 GCA_009733165.1 Naja naja | reverse complement strand
CTGTCTGCTCAGCTCAGCAGCCAGCAAAGCATGCCAATGGAGATCCAGCCATCCTTAGAATGCAAAGCACATCAGGGAACCCATAGAAAGACGGTCTTTTGGAAGAGTGAATGGCACATCATGGAATTGATCTGGCAGGCAGGCACTGGTCTGCCCACAGACAGAGCAGTTAGTGTCTATGCTAGGAAATAAAGACAGTCAGGATGATGCCAGCCCAAGGATCTTTAAATCCCTAAGACACCGTCTCACAGAAATGACATCAATGTGACTTTCTTATTCTGCCCAGAACAAGTTGGAACCCACATTACGTATCTGATATTAATACAGTTGAGAAAGTCCAGAAATATTTCACAAGAAGAGTTCTCCACTCCTCTACTCGTTGCAGAATACCTTATGCCACCAGACTTGAAATTCTAGACCTAGAAAACCTAGAACTACGCCGCCTGCACCAAACTTGATTGCAGGAATTACGACTTCAGCAACAGAGTGGTCAATGTCTGGAATACTCTACCTGACTCTGTGATTTCTTCCCCAAACCCCCAAAACTTTAACCTTAGACTGTCTACTATTGACCTCACTCCTTTCCTAAGAGGTCTGTAGGGGACGTGCATAAGTGCACCAACATGCCTACCGTCCTTGTCCTATTGTTTCTTTTTCATCCGTATCCATTTCATGTATTCATAACCATGCTTATACTTATACCTATTATCTAATACTTGCTTGACAAATAAAATAAATAAATAAATAAATAAATAAATAAATAAAAAAACAGCGTGTCTTTTGTGTCAGCTGAGAGAAGGTTTTGGTAGCCAATGGTACCATTTAACACTGGGAGAATAAAGTAGGTAGCTCATATTTCACGTGGAAGGATTCATCTGGGGATGAGGAAGAATTTGGAAGTTTTCTTTGTGTGTTTTATTTGAATTAATATCTTTACTCTAGAGCAGGGGTCTTCAAACTTTACAGCTTTAAGACTTATGGACTTCAACTCCCAGAATCCCTCCTCCAGTCATGTTAGCTCAGGAATTCTGGGAGTTGAAGTCCACAAGTCTTAAACTTGCCAAGTTTGAAGACCCTTGCTCTAGAACTTAGATTTTTCCCATCAAAAATTTAGAGGAAACTGCACACTGTCAATTTTTAATCAATAAAGCAAAAAGGAACACTGAGGGCCACAACAAGAGATTTATTACCCAGAGCTATAGGTTGCCCAGCTCTGTGCACAAGTTAAATCAAGCTTTAATATTTAGTTTGTGACATGTGGGCCTTACCCTGAGGACATGTGGGCCTTACCCTGAGGACATGTGGGCCTTACCTTATCCCACCTTGGAAAATATTATTCTTTAGCTTCTGCATTGAGTAATCAGAGCAGCAGATCAAATGATCCTTTCATCCTACATTTCACTGCAAAAGACATAAGTGTCTAGGGAGATTCTCAGATCATGGTTGTTGTTATTGTTAAGTTTGCATGAAGGTCAGACGCGAAGAGCTTCAGTGAAGAGTTTATTTAGTGACTACAGCTCGAATGGACCCAACCCGGCTGGGCTACGGCTGCTACTTATAGCCAGCAGCCGTAGTTGCCAGCCAATCAGAGTGCAGGGTTTTCCCGCACTTTTTAAACCAATCATATTTGACATTTTACAAGAACAATTCAAACTAAACCAATAACATTCAAACCTACATATATAACAGTTATGTATGCAGGTTTGAATGTCATTTGTTTGGTTTAGTTTGAACTGTTCTTGTAAAATGTCAGAAATGATTGGTTTAAAAAGTGCGGGAAAATCCTGCACTCTGATTGGCTGGCAACTGCGGCTGCTGGCTATAAGTAGCAGCCACAGCCCAGCCAAATCAGGTCCGTTATGAGCTGTAGTCACTAATAAACTCTTCACTGAAGCACTCCGCATCTGACTCTTCATGCAAACTTAACAATTGTCCCCAAAGGTGCTTTTCCAAAAGGCAATTACCTTCTGGAGAAACACCTTACAGACAAAGACATGAGGCAGAGTCCAACTGTTTTGCTTCTGCAAAATTCCTTTTCTCTGTCTTCATTACCCCAATCAGAGCTGCCAGGGTGAAGAAAATGCTGAAGATGGAATCTAGGCACGGGGTTCTGGAGAGCCCCTAGCTAAGATTCTGTGCAGTTTGGAGAACCCCCAAATCCCACTCCTGGCTGGACCCGCCCACCCTGGCCCACCCCTCCCAGGAGTCCCCACGCAGCCCATTTTGGACACAGGTAAGTGCAGGGCACACGCAGAGACTCGGGGAGGGCGAAAAATGGCCCTCTCAGAAGTTCAGGAAGGCCAGAAATGGGCCCATTTCCAGCTTCCAGAGAGCCCCTGGAGCCTGGGGAGGCCATTTTCGCCCTCCTGGAGGCTCGAGGAAAGCTCTGGAATCCAGAGAGGGCAAAAATGCCCCCCCCCGCTGTAGTGCAGGAGGCCGACTAGGCCACGCCCACCATGGCCATGCCCACTCAGCAACCAGGCAGAGAACCCTTTGCTAAAATTTTTGAAGCCCACTCCTGAATCTAGGCGGATTATTTTGTGCCCACAAATGGCCTTGTATCTCATACTTGGACACATTCAAGGTATTTATACTTACGTCTAGTGGTTAAATGTCTGTAAGAAATAGTTTAGGTATATAATCTTACTGAACATAATGGCACTACATGTGTTTAACTTAAGGCAGGCCATAACCTTTCTTTTCAAGTCTGAAACTGTGCCATTAATATTCCTCATAAAACTAAGGCTATCCTGAATCATTTGAGAAAACCTAGATCTTCATTCCACTGCAGTTGTTCATTATCAACCCTTTCAAAATTAACACTTGCCAGGGATAACAGGATTTCATCCAGAATGTCAACACTAACCCCATCATAAAGATAACAGATTTTCCCAAATGTAGTATACCAACACTTACTCAGATTAAAGACAAGTGTTTCACCAGATATATCCACAAGGTCAATTCCTATGACTCAGTCCAAAAGTTATAAAAGTATGTATTCATATAGGAGCCATAATGATCTCATAGGTTTGGAAAGAGATAGAGGAGCAGCTGTTGCTATTTTTCCTCCTTCTCTTCCTCCTCCTCCATATGCTTTATATCTTCGGTTACGCATGATATAATTGGATAGAGAATATTAATGGGAGCAATGAAGCTTTTAATCATTTAATATGAAAAATGGACTAAATGTTACCTTTCTTCAGAAAAGCAAGCATTTCGAGGCATGATTAAGCTATATGGCCAATGCTGGAAAAAGAATGATGACTTGCCAGAAGTAAGGAGAAATGGGTCTTTGAGGAAAACCAGTTGACATTAAAAATTCAATTTATTTGAATGGGAAAAAGTAGGGTCCTTGGCATTAAAATTTTAACTTTTAGTTATCTGTAACACTGATCTCAGGCACAAGGGAGATTTCAAAGGAGAGAGTAGAATAGGCCAATGTTGCCTCCACCTATCAAGCAACCTGAATCTCAAGTTAGAAAGATAAATCTGTGCTATTTCTCCTGCCGTTTCTTCCTATTTTGTCATAATACTTTAATACCTTTAAAAGGGTATTTCTCCACAGAGTACATAATTAGCATATAAAATTTGCTTTTGGTAAATCCTGTGTGTACCATCAGATCAGAAGGCATTTAAAAAGGGCTTTAAAGAAATTCACGAGTGCTAAACTTTGAATGGGTTTTAGGGATATGCAAAATGGATTTGATCTAAATTATCAATTCAGTTTGGAAAACTGAATCAATCCATTGCTTTCAATCATGCAGTTGAATTGGGTCAATTGAATCTAGACAGTTCTAAGCAGTGAATTCAGTTTGAAAAAAGTCATCCATATGGTCAAAATAAGCTAGAGGTCACCTTTCAGCTTGGAAAGTTGATTGGATTCAACTTTAGTTGAAAGTTGATTGAATTGTCTTTAGTCAAATCTCTGAATTAAAGCTTCACAGACACAGGATCACAGCTAACTGTTGAAATTCAGCAGAAAGAAAAAGCTTTGCTTAGAGATGTCTTGTTTCTGGTAACAATTAGAGTGGAACTGGTTGATCCCAAGAACGAGTTTCTTTTTGTGATTATTGAGATTTATTCTGAAGGACATTCAGATGTAAGACAAGATTTCTGACCAATATTCTGGCTTTGAATGAGAAATGAGAAACTAGAGCATACAAAACATTTGCTAGACCAATACTTGAATACAGCTCATCAGTCTGGAACCCCATTATCTGATATTAATACAGTTGAGAAAGTCCAGAAATATTTCACAAGAAGAGTTCTCTACCCCTCTACCCATTGCAGAATACCATACACCACCAGACTTGAAATTCTAGACCTAGAAAATCTAGAACTATGCCACCTTCGGTCCGATCTAAGTATAGTACATAAAATCATACATTGCAATGTCCTACCTGTCAATGAATACTTCAGCTTCAACCGTAACAATACAAGAGCACACAATAGATTCAAACTCAAGATAAACTGCACCAAACTTGATTGCAGGAATTACGACTTCAGCAACAGAGTGGTCAATGTCTGGAATACTCTACCTGACTCTGTGGTTTCTTCCTCAAATCCCCAAAACTTTAACCTTAGACTGTCTACTATTGACCTCACCCCTTTCCTAAGAGGTCTGTAGGGGGCGTGCATAAGCACATCAACGTGCCTACCATTCCTGTCCTATTGTTTCATTTTATTTTTCTTATATGTATCCCTTTCATGTATTCATAACTATGTTTATACTTATACCTGTTACCTTATAATTGCTTGACAAATAAAATAAATAAAATAAAATAAATACATACATACATAGGCAAATAAGGGCAGGACAAATCTATTTCATTCTCATTCACTTTCTATGTAATGGAGAGGATTGTCTGTTTGGTAAAAAGAAGGGCAAACTCTTACCTCTTGGTTGGGTTGAAAATGACTACTTGATTTCTTATCTGTCTAAATATCAGCTCTCATAACGGGCTTCCTAGGGGCATAGTAGAAGATCAAGCGATGATTTGTCAAAATTCAGAATGGTTTATCTTCATTACTGGGATCCACAAAGAGGTTATTTGAATGTCATTAGGCGAAGCCAGCCTTTCCACAACAGTGATCCTTAGTAGAATCCAGCTTTTGCTACCTTAAGAGAAGGATCTGTCAAGAGAAAGAACTGCCAGCAAAATGATGCATTGCCCTGTCTTTCTTTTCCCTTTCCTCTGTGTTTTGCAAAGAAAAGCAAGATAAGGTTACTTAAACCCTGGACTGGGGACCAAAAAAGACTAACATCAGGGTGACGTGCTAAAATTAGAATTGCCAGGTATACAATGAATAAAGAAAAGCTTTACCCCCAAAGGTGATATATTTGGGAAGAATTAACTGTTATTAAATGCTGAGCAAAACCTATCCTGGGTAGCTGCTTTGCTTGGATTTATTTTAAAATCTTTTATCCTACCTAATTACCTTTTCTCCTTAAAAAGCGCTCCTGGGATCAGCTTCAGGGAGATGCACTTTGGATGTTCTTTATTTCTTTTTGACCTTGTCAAAGCCCTCTTAGAGCTTACACTACTGAATCTGTATTTCTAAACACAGATTGGGAAGAGGGAGGGACTGGCCACTGATATCTGGTAATTGTAGCCAAGAGTGACTTTCTGGAGTCACACTAAGGAGATCTGGGGTGTGCTTGCAGCCCTCAGTCTTGGTTTATTTCCCCATGCCCTGCACTACATAATCACAAGGTTGAATATTTTCTATGGATTTTTTGTGGATCAACATTCTCCTTGTGTCTTTTCCAACCAACATGAAGACATAATATATTCCATTCATCACCATCTCTCAGTATTCAATGCCAGACAAATATCACTGATCAAAGATGAGGCAGCTTAAGGACCTGGCAGTGTTTCTCAAATACCTCATTTATGCAATTACTAATTACTAATGTATACAGCAGAGACGGCGAAGCTGATCAATGACAGAAAATCCTCAAATCCTGTATCTATTGTATCCAGGAGTTTGGGGGGGATCCTTTGAATCATAGCAGTATCCTGGGGGAGCAGCTGATTGCAAAAAAAAAAAACCTTTTCACATATGCATGATTCTTTTTTCTCAGATCCTGCCTCTGTAAAAATAAAATAAAAATTGAGTGGCTCAAAGCTTGTTGTGAAATGCACAGCCCAGCTTTGGGATCATAGGTGATTTATCAAAGGGGCTACATCTCAGAAGGAATACAAATGAGTGATGGATCAAAGAAAATTCTGGGAAGGCTCAAGGCTTTCCTGAAGTGTAAAAACCAGAATAAGATAGATATCTATGGCTATCCTATGGATAGTTAATGTTTCACCTTAGCCTGCTGCTATGTTTGACAGAGGTCTGTATCCCTCAGAATTAAAGTCTTTTATTTTGGTACTGAAGGGTAAGGGGTGAGCTTAGAAACCAGGAGATCTGTGAGTTCTAGTTCTCCCTCAAGCATGAAAGCCATCTGGATTATTTTGGGACAAACACTTTCTCTTGGCCCAATGCACCTCATAGGGTTCTTGTGGGAAAAATAGCAGGCAAAAGTATTAGGTATGTTCCCTTTGAATTATGTATAAAAAGGCAAGATAAAAAAACCAGGAGAAGGCAGGTGGGGCCTTGGATCAGACTGTGCCTTTGTGTGCTGACCCGTAGTCTCTCAAAATAACCCAAAACCCAAAACATGAATTAAAGTCCGGCAATGCCTTCAACTTAACTGTTTTATTGGTCACAGTTTAAAGTCCCAAAAGTAAATAATGAGGCAAAAGGAAAAGAAGAACAAACTGTCTTGGCGAGAGTTCCGAAGCAAACCAAGATAAGTATTCATACGTTTCAAGCAGATAACCGGGGAAAGTCCTTGGAAAGAACGCCAACAAATATAAACATCCTTCACAGAAAACACTAACTTTGACTCCAGCAATTTCTGAATACGCAGTTACCAACTTATATACATAGCTCCCAGCTGTAAGCCCTGAGGAGGATCATGGCCCTCTCCTCCTGAGTAGACCATGCTTCTCCCTGATCCTCTCTTCCTTGCGTGCCCTGGGATGGATAGGAGATGGGCCTGGGTCCTCCTCTGACTGCTCAGCCAGCTTCTGCCCTTCCCCAGCCTCCTCCACCACCTCTGGAGCCACACTCCCACTCCCTGTTGGCTGTTCCTCCTCTTCCTTGGAGTCAGTCTCCACCAGGGGCATGACACTGTGCTATCTTTAACTTTTGGTAGATCCTACTTCTCTCTATGGTTTAGGGAAGAGTTAAGGGAAATGAAAAGGAAGAATAACAGAATAACAGAGTTGGAGGTCTTTTTGTCCAACCTCCTGTTCAAGCAGGAGATCCTATACAATTTCAGAGTAATGGCTGTCCAATATCTAGAGTTTTTCTGGAGGTCAACAAAGGATGAACTCAACCAAACATGGGTAAAGCATGCTTTGTGGCAGTAAGGATGATAAAGGTAGCAATACTTCTCTGCCCTTATTGCTTCTGCAGATTGCTATCTGGTGACCTTGTTTTGCATAACCTAAGCCCTTTTGGGCAAGAGGAATCCGGAGATCCTTCTGGATTGGCTCCAGGGATGGGGAGTGTGTGGCACAGTGTTTTACTGATTGATTCCCTCTCTTCTCAGCAGTCAGTGATGATTAGGAGTGAGAGAGATCCCACCCTTGACTGCAGGGTTCAGTGCTCTCCCTACTTTTATTTAACATCTACATGAAATTACTAGGGGAGACTATCCATCAACATGGGTTGAGGTATCATCAGTAGGCTGATGATGCTCAGTTATATCTGAAGGCTTCAACTGAACCCTGGCAAGATTGAGTGGCTTGGGGTTTTAGGGTCTTTCTTCTAGAACTGAAACTTTACCAACTTTGATACTGGATGGAGGGCATTGCCTCAAACAGACCTGGTTTGCAATCTGGAAGTCCTTCTTGAGGAACAGGTGGCAGTCATGGCCAGGAGGGCTTTTGTGTGCTTCGTGTAGTGCAGTTGCACCCATGCCTGGATGTGAGGCTCTGCTCATAGTTATTCATGCTCTGGTCACTTCCTATTGTGTTCTAATGGGGCTGTCTTTGAAGAGTATCAGTTCAGCTTTGGAAAATGAAGCAGCCATGGCAGTACTGTGTACCCCTAAGGGGTTACATCTCTGCTCCATAAGCTGCATTGGTTAGCAGTTTGCACATGAGTTCAGTTCAAGATGTTGTTTGGACCTTTAACTCTATATGCACACAGCCAAGATATCTGAGGAATCACCTCTTCCCAACTACATCTACCCAGCTCATCAGGTCCTGAAGAAGAAGCATCTCCTGGGCCCAGTCGGGGTCCCTCTCAAGGTAGGGTTAAGTCCATCTCTCACTGATGTCTGGAAAGCCCTTAAAACTTGTGGGTTTTTTTCCCCAGCAAGCCTGATGATAGGGAGCTCTTGCAATGGCTGGATTGTGTGTAATAGAAATAGCATTAGCGTTTAGACTTATATACCGCTTCACAGTGTTTTACAGCCCTCTCTAAGGGGTTTACAACATAAGCATATTGCCCCCAACAATCTGGCTCCTCATTTTACCAACATCAGAAGGATGGAAGCCTGAGTCAACCTTGAGCCAATGAGAATCGAACTGCCAAATTGCAGGCAGCCAGCAGTCAGCAGAAGTAGCCTGCAGTACTTCATTCTAACCACTGCACCACCACCACTCTTGCTTGTAATATTTTTCCAGCTATGGATTTGTATCTATTTGGGTTTGTTATTTTAATTGTTTTTGTTAAATTGTTTTTTAATACAAAGTAGATTATGAAAGCAGCTTCATACTGATGCAACACAAAATCCCATCTTTTGCAATCTGAGAACAAAACCAATGCAAAAGTATTCCAAGGAACAAGCAGATCCTTTGATGTCCATGGCTTCAAGTCACATAAGGCTGGGATTGGCAAACCAAAACTAGCTATTGGTAGTCTGAGTTAGGCAAAATCAGAAATTGGCAAAGGAGGACACAGACTATTGAAAAGGAGAACAAATGGGGAGGAGGGAGGAAGACACATTACAGGTAGTTCTCAACTTATAACAGTTCATTTAGTGACCATTCAAAGTTACAACGGCACTGAAAAAAGTGACTTATCACTGATTTCCATACCTGTGACCGTTGCAACATCCCCATGATCATGTGAAAAAAACTTCAGATGCTTGGCAACTGACTCATATTTATGATGGTTGCAGTGTCCCAAAGTGGTGTGATGACCTCTTGCAAGCTTCTGACAACCAAAGTCAACAGGGAAGCCAGGTTCACTTAACAACCATGTTATTAACTTAACAACCGTAGGAGTTCATTTAACAACTGTGGCAAGAAAGGTTCTAAATTGGGGCAAAGCTCACTTAACACATTTCTCACTTAACAACACAAATTTTGGGCTCAGTTGTGGTTGTAAGGCGAGGATGACCTATAATTGTTTAACCTTCTTGGCATCGATGACAAAAATTACAGTGAAAAACTGGAAAATAATGTACTTGGGCTGTATATGTATGTGAAATTACCTTTCCAACTTCAGGAAGATTCTTTTTCCATTGCAATATTTTTCCACACACAAAAAAACCCCTTTATTTTCAAGAACATATGCTAGCAACAGTACAGAACTGATGCGTTTCTCATCAGGGGAAACATAATGATGGTCATATGATCCACAGCCTAGCGTGATTATAGATTTGAAGTGGTGGATTGAAGCCGATTGCTTGATTCAGGAAATAAATCATGTAAAACTAGGCTGTTGTGCCGGCCAAGAGACGAGGAAAAGGGAGAAGCAGGCAATTTAGAAGTTCACAATATACAAACGTTTCAGTGACTACTAAGAAGGAAAAAAAAACAGCAAGGCATTCAAAAAGCTAGACACTCTTTGATTTTAAGTGTATGCCTGGTGGATGTGGGACTTGGGAATAAAAAGGAGCACATATCTTCTTTTTTGCCAGATGTCTGGTAACTCTAAGCCTTAAGTAAAGCAACTGAGAGACAAAGAATGAAATCAAATATAAACTACTCCAAACTGAGAAAGTATCACTTAAAAAGGAATAAAAAATTTCTCACACAACTAAGTAAGGGTTCCTTGCCAACTCTATCTTTACTGGTTCAACTTTTCCCAGCATTTTTTTTTCAAACTTTGGACCTAAATTCTCTGGCACAGTTGTACAAAATGTAGGGTTTTTTTTAATGTGCTTCCTGCAGAGACCTTTAGCCAAGACCCAAAGAACAAAGACATTTTTCATTTCCTCTTCCCTAAAACACACTTTTTGCCTTTCATTGCAGAAGACGGTGGCTCTGTTTTGAGAATGTTTAAAAGTTTTCCAGCTGGCCTTCAAGCATTAAGGCCTTCTAACTATAGTATGTATGATTTAGCGCAATACATGAGCTGCAGTACATAATGAGAACGTGTACTACTTTGTGGTATTGCAAGCTGTAACTTCAACCTAGATTGGTCTCTCAGAAATCACCTAAACTGTCACTTTATAGCAAAATTAGATGCCTGGATTTCAGAATAGTGACTACACTCTGTAAAGGGCATGTGATTTTTATTCCAGGAATAGGAGATGTGGACTACAACTTCCATTGTTCTTTGCCATACCCAAACGATCTCGAGCTAATAGAAGCCGAAACTCAAAACATTTCTATGATGCCACGTTCCCTTTCCCCACTTTTGAAACTAATAATCTGTTACGAATCTGATATCAGGGACAGAAAGGAGAAAATTTCAGCTTCCCAGGATAGTCCTTCAGTTGCATCCTTGAGCAAGGGATTTACAAAATCTTACTAGCTAGCATTCATTAAGAACATTCCATTATCTTTTTTTTAATTACATTTATATGCCGCCCTTCTCCGAAGACTCAGGGCGGCTTACAATTTTTTGGGATACAACCCAATGTGTTCAGCAATAGCCTTCATTCCATTGTATATGCCTGCTTTTTACTAAGCGGCATTTTTACAAAGTCAGTTTATTGCCCCCAACAATCTTGGGTCCTCAATTTACCTACCCCGAGAGGATGGAAGGCTGAGTCAACCTTGAGCCTGGTGGGATTCGAGCCTGCACTAATTGCAGGCAGCTGGAACTTAAGTGCTAGGCATTTAACAGCCTGCACCACCAAGGCTCCTTTCTTTAATCTCCTGTGGATTAAAGAAAGACAAAAGGTACTGGTTGCAGTTTGCTATTTAATCATTTCACAAGGTAAGCAAGTTGTTATCATATTCACATGCCATAGTCAAGAAGGTCACTGTCACTATTCCTTTGGTGATGTTTGACTCCAAGTGACGTGAGGGATGCAACTCTGTTCTTTGCAGTTCTAAGGAAATGATTTCTTCTTGCTTTTTTTTTAATCTCTCCTGTCTAATCTACAGACTTGCTCTTCCTAAATAAAAGGTATTAATCAGGTCCATCCTTACTTAAGCTTCTTATCCCTGACAAGGTCAGCAATGTGCTTCTGCTCTCTACTCTTTTAGGTTGTGTTTCTCTTTGAATCTGTTCATTCCAAACCTTTCTTCTAACAATAGGTGCACCGTTCAATTTTCCGAATAATACTTCACGATCCATTTTGTGCCCTAAAAGTGTTTAATGAGCTGCAAGATAGTTCAGTGGCTTTGTTGCCAAACACTAGGGTGGCTTCTTCTCTTCTCTTTTTATTATTGAACATTATTCTTCCTGTGTCTTTCCTACAGGCTCTGAGAAATTGACTCATATCCAAATCTCAAAGTGGAAGGATCTTTTTCTCTTATCTGAGTTTATCACCAATATATCACAATGATGAAGGTGGTTGATTAAAACCATTATGGAAGCTTTGAATTAACACCTATAGCACAGTGGTGTTATGTATGTAGATTTGAAGTCATTGGTTTAGTTTGAACTGTTCTTGTAAAATGTTGGAAATGATTGGTTTAAAAACCCTGCACTCTGATTGGCTGGCAACTGCGGCTGCTGGCTATAAGTAGCAGCCGCAGCCCAGCCAAATTGGGTCCGTTCTGAGCTGTAGTCACTAATAAACTAAGAGCTTGAAGCACTCCGTGTCTGTCTCTTCATGCAAACTTAACAAGTACAACACTGGAATCAGTATGTAGAACATATAATCCTGAACACTGCATCCTAGGAAACATTGCAAAATGGTCAGGGTCATTGGGAATCTCTGCACCAAGAATTCTCTCTTAAGATTACAACTCACTGTTTTAGTTTGTCCTAGGCCCCTGCTCTGTGCTCCAATATCACCTCCTATTCCAATATCACCTCCTATTCCAGTATCTGTGGCTGTGGATGTTCTGAACTGATATTTGGAAGCAGTGATGTTTTACACAGGAATTGTAAAATTGAAATGAGATTTAGATAAGGCCAAGGTACTCTTGAATTAGCTATTTAACAACTTGGGAGCAGAATACATTCTCTCTGAAAAATGAGGATCAATGGTTTGAGGGTACTGTTCAAGACAATTCTGTCATTTGATTGCCAAAGTTAAACAATCCGTACAGTCAAAGGTGGTATTAGCACACTCTGAAAAGCCCTACCGTTTACAAAGGTTTTTTTTTTAATGTTAAGGAACTTTAAAAAGGGAAAACACCTTGAGACCCATCCAAAGCCTATTGAGGCAAGGGCCCAACGTGCTGGCTGATTATTGGTAGAGGGGGGGAAAACAGGAAGAAAGGAGAGAGAATAGAATGGAACATGAAAATAAACCTGTTGAACCCAGAGATTAAACAGTGTGCATCATCATATAACAGCAATCAACTCCACTTTGACCCTCAGAGACAATTCTTTGTCTGATATAAGGTGGGAAATCATGAGATCATAGGAGATTCTCTTCCCCTCTCTCCATAATATATAGTACATTTTCTTTTTCAAGTTTATGTATCTCCTTCACAATAAGTATTTCCTTTTCACATTCTGGGACTGGGTCCTGGTGAGTTTTAGAAGAAAGGCGTTGTTCAACCTTGTCTTCATTTATGAGGCTTGTTTTCCATATGGGACATGAGTCCTACTATGAGTAGGAAAGCATTTGCCACTTATAATCCGCCATCTCCCCAGCTTCTACTTCAAGAAAGAACTAGAACCATGACAAACCAAGTGTCCAACTTAATGCTTTGGGCATACTTTGCTTACGAATCTCTGCAGCAATTTTCTCCAATAATACAGGGTGATGGAAATTGTAATCCCAAACATCTGGAGGGCATCTGTTTGCATCTTCTTTGCCAGCCAAGAATGCTTACTGTAATTATTACCCTACGCCTTGTCTTGATAACTCTGCAAGGTCATGAATGCTGCCATTCTTTAACAGGGAAACAAAAGCTGACAGTTACTTTTTGAAATGCTGTTAGGGAGTAGGAATCTTGGCTGTAAATATCCTTGGCTCTTGTTTTCAAAACTGCAAGTTAAGCCCCATTGTAGCATCTTGCTTAATTAATGTAACTGGTGATGTATGGATCTGTGCCAAAGGTATCAAAACTGCATCCTTTTTCTCCTAACTGGTGCCCTTCAGCTGCTATATCCAGAGGGCTGGCTAGATATATAGATAGGAGTTGCAGTCCAGCACATCAGCTGGATGGCATCTGGTTGGGTGTGGGTGTCTTACGTCATGGCTTCCAACAATTGGCACCATCATCTCCTCTTTCTTACCCCATTAACCATTTGAAATACATTTGCCTGCAGCTGATTAAAAAAAAATCTTAACCTAAGTTTTGCATTACCATAGAAACCATTATCTGCTCTTCTGTTCAGCAAGCCCTTCTGCCTAGCTGATGCTTTTCATCAATTTGTTTACAACCTACTTGTGCCTCATTATGCGGTTCCAATTCCCCAGCTTTTTTTTTTTTTACATCACAATAGCAGCAAAAAATGTTTCTTCCATAATCTTCTCCCATTGAGTGCCTTTATCTTTGTAACTTGCAACAGGTCAGGTGATCTGACAGCTTCATTTGCCCTCAGCGATGCATTGGCAACGTTAGAGTGACATAATTCTGACCTCCGTTCCTTTCGCTGCAACCTAAAGACTTGGTTGTTTCAACAGACTGGCCTGGACTGAAGGGTAAGGGGCGGGGTTTTATCTATTTTAAGTTTTAATTGGGTTTTAACTTTTATTGGGCTTAATTTAATTGGTTTAATTGTATTTTAATATTTGTACTTTTATTTTTTTTATTGTAAGCCGCCCTGAGTCCCTAGGGAGAGAGGGCAGCCTATAAGTCCAATTCATAATAATAATAATAATAATAATAATAATAATAATAATAATAATAATTGTCATGTGATTCCTGATAGACTGGGATCCTTCAAGGAGAAAATTTCTAAAGTAATACAAAAGGAGCTGAAAGAGTAGCATATCTGATCAACAGTCACTCCCAACAAATAATATATATGCCTAGATACAGGGGTGGGATTCAAAAATCCCAGCAACTGATTCACTGCCCAGTTGCTGGGTGGGCGTGGCCATGTGGGCATGGCCTAGTGGAACTTCCAGGAGGGCTGTTTTTCACCTTCCCAAGGGTCCAGAGGCTTCCCTCAGGCCTCTGGGAGGGCGAAAATGGCCTCCCCTGGGCTCTGGAGACCCCCCCCCCCAGAAGCCAGAAACAGGACCATTTCTGGACTTCCGGAAGGCCCGTTTTCCCCCTCCCAGAGCCTCCACGCAGACCCTGCACTTACCTGCATTGAAAATGGCCCACGTGGAGGGGAGGGGTGGGATGGGCGGGGCCAGCCGGTCGGTTCAAATACCGGTTCAGCGAACCAGATTCAAATTTAACATCTGGTTCACCTGAACCAGTCTGAACCAGCAGAATCCCACCCCTCCCTAGATATAGAGATAGAGAGAGAGAGATTCTGAAATGTAGAAGCCCAAAAATGAGTCCTTAACGCACCAGGCTAGAAATCAGGAGACCATGAGTTCTAGTCCCACCTTAGGCATGAAAGCCAGTTGGGTGACTTTGGGCCAGTCACACTCTCTTAGTCAGCCCCCTTCACAGGGTTGTTGTTGTGGGAAAAACAGGAGGAGGAAGGAGTATTATAGGTATATTCGCCACCATGTATAAAAATCATAAGAGCAGGATAATGATAAATAAATACCTACCTACATACATAAACCTTTCTGAAATTGAAGTTGATAAAAACTGGCAGGTTATTTCCTTCTTCAGTAAGAACAAAAGAATGAAAGAAAAACCTCATACAATGCTATATTGAAACAAATTGCCCTTTTATAAACAAAACATACTCAAGCAACACATTATATGGCCTTTTCCGCCCCTACATTTTGCTCTTTGTTAACCTGGCACTCTCCAAATGCATTGGACCTGAATTCCTACCATTCTCAGCTAATATGAAAAAAGTGTTGTTTGAGAAGGATCAAAGATACAGTTCAGCACACCCATTAGATAATAGCAAAGTGGACTTTTGTTGTTACTATGTACTGTAGTGACTATTCACCTTTGGGTGGGCCAATGCATTTTTCTACAGGTAGTCCTCATTTAGCAACCATGGTTCAAACTAGTTGTCAGCTTGGAAGCCACCTTTCTTTGAGGCTTCTGGGCTGCCACATTCAGTGCCTGGGGATTTGGGAGGGGGATTTCAAGGAGCAGTGGAAGATTAGCCACAACAACATTCCTTTCTCAGAAGTTAAGGACATGTGCCCTGCACCTGGAGGGGAGTGACTGGAGGTAGTCTCCAGTTGGAACGATGTAATGATTGGACCATGTGATGGATGATTGGATGCAGGGGTTGGATTTTGGGTTTTCTTTGGGTTAGGGAAAACCCGGAAATCTCAGTTTCGGGTTTTCCCCAGATGTGCCAATACGACATCTTTAATAAATGGATCTTTGGGAAGATATTCTCAGAGTCTTTTTCTTTGGAGGTTGTTACTTGGAATGCTGACATGAGTAGCACTGTTGCTTAAGCACTGCAATCACCACATTGGAAATCATGTGCGCACAATCGGACTTATGACATCACTTTCCATTCAGTCATTAAGGAAGTCTCTG
Source organism: Naja naja (assembly GCA_009733165.1). Classification (NCBI taxonomy): domain Eukaryota; kingdom Metazoa; phylum Chordata; class Lepidosauria; order Squamata; family Elapidae; genus Naja; species Naja naja. The sequence goes on along the minus strand of CM019148.1, from coordinate 80,334,696 downwards.
TGGTCATTAAACAAAACAGCATGCGGTTGCAATTTGTGATTTTACTTCCACCTTCTCCATCAACTCTGTTGGTTGCAAAGTGGTTGGAAAGAATGTAAATGATGAATGCGAGACACTCTGGTAGTCATCAATGGGAGGATTGGTTCACAAAGCTATTTTTTTACACTGTTGTAACTTTGAACAGCTGCTAAAGAAGACAATCATTAAGTGAGGACTTACTGTACTTTATTTTCAAGAACAACTTTCCAAATACAGCATAGGTCCTTTGCATCAACACATTTCTACTTCACAGCTGTGCAATTGCTGTTAGATTATTGTTAGAGGGACCATAGAAGTAGTTTTCTTGCATCAGTGCTAAAATATATGACGTATTAGATCCCTTCCACAATCTGTGGAGGTTCTATATGATTCTGTATAGCCAAGTCTTGATTCCCCACATCTTTATAGTGGGTGTTTAAAAATGAAAGAGTGGTTATATATTTAATTAATAAAATGTAGGGCATCACCCAGATGGAGGTGAAATAGCATACAAGATACCATAAGCATCTTCAAAATCAGGAGAGGACTCAATTCTTAATTTCTAGTGTGAAGAACCAAATAGATGAACCAAATAGCAGTCAAGATCAGGGGTGGGATTCTACCGGTTAGGACCGGTTCTATAGAATCGGTTGTTATGATTCTGCACAGTTCGGAGAACCGGCAAATCGTGCCCCTGGCTGGCCCCGCCCTTCCCCTCCCCTCCCAGTCAGTCCTTATCACGCATGCGCAACATTGTGTGCATGCCCGACATTGCTGACTGCATTCTTCCCCGTCCAGTCACTCCTTAAGGTATTTGTCTCCACCCCCGATGATCAGCTGTTTCTATGATCAGCTGTGCCAGGATTCCCCTTGCTTACTTACTGCTTTGCCCAGGAGGCTTCCTGGGCCCCAGGGAAACCTTCTGGGAGCAAAAACTTCCCCCAGGAGGCTCCCCTGAGGCCCAGAAGGCCCCAAACCGGAGTGCAGAGGAGTGCTGCATGACCCCCCTATGCTCAGGGTTTTTTTTCCTTCCTGGGCCCCAGGGAAGCCTTCTGGGAGCAAAAACACCCCCCCAGGAGGCTTCCCTGAGGCCCAGAAGGCCCCAAAAATGGGAAGTTGCGGCAAAAAAAGCCACCCCCACCAAATCACATGACCACACCCACCTAGTCATGCCTACCTAGTCACACCCACAGAACCGGTTATTACAAAATTTGAATCCCATGCCTGGACAAGATCCCAGTGGATCTTCTTGTCATTCTACAAAGAACCAATCGAAAGGAAAAATCAATTCCTTTTCCTGCTTCATTGATCTTGATAAGCATAGCAATAGGCTTGGCTTGTTAAAAATGTGTTCATCATTGGAAATATGATTGGAAACCCGTCTGATTTCTTGCATTGTGTCCTTTTCGGTGCCTTTTCCCACCTCAGAGCTACAGGCAAGCGCTGTAATCTCTTCTGAGTGCCTAGCTATTAAGATGAACTGAAGCACTAATACCACCTGACAGTTTTATCTTCTCTTCAGCCAGTTTCTACCTGTATGAAGGAGCCCTGTCAGCTTCAGTGAATGATGCCACCATCTTATCCAACAACCCCATTTGTGCTAAAAGAGCCATAAAAACAGAAAAGTACAGAGCAGACAGAAGCAATCATTGTTTGCAAAGGGATTTTTTTTTCCTGAGGAAGGCCCATGACTGGCAAAATGGAGAAGCACAGCTACTGATCTGCAACATTTCATAGCTCTCTGCATGAGGGTTTAATGATAAGTGTAGCTACAAACCTGCTGGCGGTTTAGAGAAGAAAATTTTACCTGCCTTTTCCCTACAAGTTTGCATTTGATTTGAAGAAAAACATTTATTATTTATTTAGCATATGGCACAAATGTTAAAAAGCGCATCACAATTACACTCTCAATTAGCAAATATGAAACAACTTACACTATTTACAACTTCAAAGGCAGACTATTTACATAATCAATATATGATAGAGTCACAGTCTCTGGGGTTTCCCTCACATGGACTCTGAGGGCACTGTGTTGCACTGTGTCCCCAGGGCAATGACTCAGAGTCAGGGTCAGTGCTGTCACCTTCACTATGGTTCGCTAACCTTGCTGGCATCCTGCCATAAATGGAGGGAGGGGATCAAAGCAATTTGGGGAAATTATGCAGGAGGGAAGAAGGAAGTTGTATGGGTGGAGGGAATGGCACTGACAGGAACCAGACATGTTAAACTGGATTGATCCAGCTGCCCAAGGAGGCTTGGCCTGGGAAAGAATGCAAAGCCATTTCAAGACTCACCTGACATCAAAGCAGTTCCAAAAACTTTGTACCAGGATGCTTTTAGACACTGACATTCTGCTCAAGGGGGGAGGGCTACAGAAGGGGAGAGCATGTAACTTTTGCATGGGAATACTTAGTTCTAGTTTTATTTTTGCTGCAACCACTGATCCTTAGTAAAAGAACCTATTGCTTCAATCAAATGGAGTCAATGATCTTTCTTTCCTAGCTGGGGTAGGTCTGACAGTTGATTAATTCTTCCACAGTGGCAGCCAGACAATCCTTGTGATCAGCAGCGGGATCCTACCTATTCCACTATCGGTTCGGTGACAACACACGCATGCACGTGCACCTAACGCGCACGCAGCTTTCCACACACCCGCTGAGGCCTACAAGGCCAATCAGCTGAGAGGATAAAGAAGAGAAAAGCACTGGGCAGGTGGGAGGGCCGATCCTGCATTTTTTTCTTCTTTCTCCTCTCAGCTGAGGCTTTTTTCCCTCCTCTCAGCTGATTGCCAGAGGCTTTTTTAAACTACCGGTTTAACCAGACGGGTAGGAATTTTTGCTACCGGTTCGGCCTGGTTCGGCTGAACCAGTAGCATACCGCCACTGCTTGTGATCTCCTGGCTTAAAGCACATCACTATGAGAATGAAGGAAGAGAAATTCAGATGGATGAAGTGCATCTACACTTATTTACTTACAAGGTTGCTCCTAGGTGTGCGTGAATGTCTCATGCTGTATAATAATCTCTCCTGTGATCTGTCTCCTCCAGGGCTCTTCACACTTAAATTAAACCTCATGGAAAGATGTTAGAAGGCAGCTTCTTTCAGTAATAAAAAGATAGCTGTTCTAGTGGAAACCTAGCTCTTGGAGGAAGAGAAATTGTTCATGCAATTTCTGAACAAACAATTTGCATGTGAGGTCCTTTGCATGGACAACCTGTACTCTGCCTGAACTCTGATTCCCCCTTCCCTTGATAATTGTAGCATCTGTGGCTACAGGATGCCTGGTCATAGCTTGGTATTTTTGAACAAGCAGCATAAGAATAAAAATAAGCCATGCCTCCAGATGAAGAAATGTTGCCAGTGCTTTATACTTTATGTCCAGTGGTGGGATTCAGCCAGTTCGCACCAGTTCGGGAGAACCGGTTGTCAACTTTCTGAGCAGTTTGGTGAGCTGGTTGTTGAAAGAAATCATTAGGGCAGAGAACCGGCTGTTAAATTATTTGAATCCCACCACTGCTTATGTCACATCACAACTCTCCTTACACAGCAGCGACAATACATTACTTAAAGAGGTGTGTTGAGGTTGGACTGAGATTGACAAAAATTTATCAGGATTACATTTATACAAGTGCCTGAATAAACATTTGCTTGGGATTAGATTATGATGTCTGTACTTGCATGTTTGGGGGAGAGACATCCTTATTATAACAATGGCATTAAATAAATATTTTTAGAAACAGAGGATCCAAGGAATTGTTTCCTGCACTGATACAACATTCATGCCCTCTAGGTTTGTGCTTAATGAATATTACAACAAAATGTGATAAAGAAATGTGATGGCTCCTTCCTGCATGCACTATCAGTGATTCTGGCATAATCACTCCCGAGGCATAGTGAAAGCAGAATTATGGGGTTTGGTAATGTCTCCGAATGATAAATATGTCTAGGCATTATGCAGAAGCCAATTCTGACTTGTAAACTTGCTTTACCGAGATTTATTTACCAAGATTTATTTTGGGTGGGGGGGAGTTTCCCGGGTTATCTAATAAAAGATGAAATATATCCCCAAAATATTATCTTTTTTTTGTTGGATGCTAAAAAGCAAAATCTTTTGTATACTGTATGCTCTAACTTTTTGATGGCCTTGAATTGCTGCCAATGTACAACTGGCCTTTCTTTTTTTGAATTATGCACATTGATTAGATTTATAACAGATATTTGCACAGACAGCAAGGTTTCCATCTCAATTGTTTTATGAAGGCTTCCATACTGTATCTTAACATCTTATCAGAACTGTCCAGGAGGTTTGGACTTAAATTATTATCAGCCCCAGACAACACAATCAATGATTAAGAATCATAGCATTGGTAATCTAGAAATATCTGGAGAGATTGTTTATATAAACAGGATTTAAAATGATATCATAGTAGTTCCCTCCATAATGTTCCTGTGGGAGATTATAATGAGAAAATGGCCCAGGATAACTTAAGCATTTCTGTATTGGATTGAGTATTGTATACTCAGTACCATATTGTATTGCATTGCATTGCATTGTATTGTATTGTATTGCAGTATTATATTCCTGTGTATATTGCTTAATGAGAGTTAAATTTCACCTCAGATGTTACTGCTTTTCTTTCCCTCTGTGAAAGGTTGTGGGAGTCTGGAAAAAGAATTGAAAGGAGAATAGACATAAACAATCTAACAACAGAGGACAAGTTGGTTAACAAAATATCTCATAAACAACAAGTTAGCCTAGGTGACCAGAAACCTGGGAAAAAGCATTTTAATTCATTCAGAAGTTTACTATAAATTAGAACAGAAAATTCTTCTCACAAGATTTTCTATTTGCCCAGTACTAGTATACAAAATATCCTATAGAAATTGGTATAACTCTTGCATCATAGAAAGAAGGAAGGTGTCAAACTCACAGCTGGGCAAGATCAAGAAAATTGCCCAGACTTCATTGAAGTGTCTTTGATGCTAGAAGTAGGAATAACTACCAAATCTTGGAAACTACAAGATGAATGTCAATTTCTGTGATGACCCTGGATGCTTCCCCAGGTAGATGTTAGCTTGGAGGAGAATGAACCAGTCCCGGACACTTCTGGAGGGGAGTTGGTTAATGGCTCCAAGCAATCATCTCAGAGGGATTTGGTTGAAGCACAGCTACAACAGGACAGCCCTGAGGCTTCAGGTGAGGAAAGCATGCAGCTACAGCCAGTCAGTGATGAGAAAGAGGAACTGCCTTCTGCACTGATCCAAGAACACATAGGAAAAGGCAAAAGGCAGGAGCAGCAAAAATCAGACTGATTACTCATGAGGAATCAGCCTTGCTATTTAGCACAGCAAACAGATGGAGATGGTGCTGGAAACAACGTGTCCATTTCCTAGCTGTGTGTTTCCTGATTATTGTGATTCCTGCCTTGCTTTGGATTAACACTGTGCCTTGACTTGGATCATGCCTTGCTAACTCAGAACTTTGCTTGCTTCATAAATCCTCTTGTGTTGTGGATTTAATTTTGCCTGTTGTGGATTTGTCTTGTTTGGGAAACTTTCAAGTGCCTTGAGGACTCATCACTAGTCCAGCTTTTGGCTGTACTTAATTGGAACAGTTCTGGGTTTTTGGTAAAGAGAATTGCTGGGGAATATTAATAAACCCACTAAACCCCATCTGCATGCGAGTGAGTGGGACAGCAAAATTTCTCATTAGTTAATTAAGGTGGAATCTCCCAGAAAATTGTGCCTTCCAGAATTTCTTGCATGGACTGAATGAATATGTCTGAAACTGATTGATTCATAAATACTTTACTTATGAAATAAAGGAAGTGCTTTCTGTTTCTATCTAATTAAATTTGCATCCAATAAACTTAATCCAATTCAGGAAGTCGCTTGCTTTCTTAGAAATCATTCAGGAAAGCAGCACATGTGGCTTTGATATACACGAAGTGCATTAAAATATTTCATAATTTTGTGCTGAAAAGTGTCTGAATTCCATTATTGTGATAAAGGGGAAAGAAATATGGGAGAATCTTTATTAGTCAGTACCATATTCATTTCTGGAATTCAGGAGTCACCTTTCACTTCTATATTTAATGAGAGATTGGTACTGGATAAACTAATTGAAGGTATCTATTCTAGAGATTATTTCATTGTAAGGCTAACCCCAACCTAGGTAAAAAGATTAGTGATCAGTTAAATGGAAAGTTTGGATTTTCCCTTGCAAACTGGAAATGTCAACAGGGCTGCAAAATATTGGTCATAGGAACATTTGACACAATTGTGCCTATTTGAATTCAAAATTGTCCCCAAACTGAAAGGGTTTTTTTTTCCTGATCTTTTGGCTGCAAATGAAAAGTACTGAATACAAATCTTATGTTCACAGAAATAATTTGTTCCAAGTTTTTGCTCTCATTTTAATGCTTTTTCATTTGGTATGTGTTATTATTGTCAATCTGAAAAAAATAGTAAGTTACTGATTGGAAAATATGGCTAGTTTTTATTTTTTATTCTGCTTGCCTTCCCCTCTTGGCTCCTCCCCAAACCACTTGGAAACTATGCTTCACCCTCTGCATGTAAATAACTTTTAACAGACAAGTTTTTAATTTGGGCTGTCTGATATCTTTTGGAGAGTATTACTGATCTTCCATAGATAGTCCAAATGCAAAATTGAAAATAAAAAAGGTTTTTATGCATCTAAATATCTTTCTTTTTTATCACTGAATAAGTAATTTTATCATATACCTAAAATAAGCTTTGGAGTGCCACTGTTGGTTTTCTCCAAACTCCCATGATCTCTAGTTAGCACAGTCCAACACAAGGATGTTAGTATCCTAAAAGCTGCCTAAATAACCAAAAATTGAAGAGAATTGAACATGGAATGATTGATGCCTTATGGGAATTTTTTATTTTTAACTGCATGTATCTATTTTATTATGTGGAAGATTTATATTCGGAGGTAAAATATTTCACTATTTCAGTGCTGCATTTTTTTATTCTCTGGATAAAAGAAAAAGAAGGAAGGAGAATGCTTAATGCTAAAGTCTTGCTGATTATATGTAACATAAAAAGATACAAATCTCAAGGAAGAGAATTAAAGTATATTGGCATGTATTTCAACATCACAACTCTAAATATGTTGTTAGTTATGCTGTATGGATTTTAATACACTTTTATGACATGGGTAAGTTTTCTCCCCACAAGGACAAATTCTTAGCAATTTCTAACTTCAGAATTCAATAACACGAACTCAAAACATTATTTATATAATTATTTTGAGGGTGAGGGGGTGAATGTAAGAAGGCAGTGTCCAATGGCAAGACAGTTCACACAGGATTTAATGCTGTAATGTGCTCTACATGGGACAGTCCTTGGTAGCAACCCTAAAACTGCAACTAGAAGAAGTTGTAGTGCCCTGCATGCTAAATGGGACAGCTTGGTCTTGTCATGTAACATTAACCTTGAGGACTGTATCAGCTTCGGATATGTTTCCAGTTTAAGATGCTGTGATGCCACTGATCTGAAGAACTGAAGAAGCTTCTTGGATGAGAAGCGAAACATCTTCAAGGAAAAGCAAAGAAAGTCCAGTTGCCTTTGGAAAAAGCACCTTTGGGGCAACCATGACCTTGGATGATTGAGAATCTCCAGAGACGATCAGCTATCTAGATTATAAAGGTAAAGGTTCCCCTCACACATACGCACTAGTGGTTTCTGGCTCTAGGGGGCGGTGCTCATCAAAGCCAAAGAGCCAGTGCTGTCCAAAGACGTCTCCGTGGTCATGTGGCTGGCATGACTAAATGCTGAAGGCACATGGAATGCTATTACTTTGCCCCCTGAGGTGGTCCCTATTTTTCTACTTGCATTTTTACATGCTTTCGAACTGCTAGGTTGGCAGAAGCTGGAACAAGTAACGGGAGCTCATTCTGTTACGCGGTGCTAGGGATTCGAACCGCCAAACTGCCAACCTTTCTGATCACCAAGCTCATAGTCTTAGCCACTGAGCCACCGCGTCCCCTTATCTAGCTTGAGACCTGGCTATTTCCAAGACTGCTTGCTCCGAATAGAAGCTGCCCATCCAAGGTGGGTCTGTAGAGGGACCTTTTGAGTATTTCCAATCTTGCTGAAGTGCAGCGAGAGGGGAGTTGGAAGTGAACAGTCTCAGCAAGAACTCTCCTGTGGGACCTCTCCCACCAGATCTAAAAACTCTCCTATTCAACATTCATGAAACTTTTAAAAACCATGCATTTGGGGACTGAGAGATACCTGAATATAGGATGATGTTTGTAATTTGGTAATGTACTGAATGATGTTATACTCATTGCTCTATATCAGTGATGGCTAACCTTTTCGTTGTTGTGTGCTGAAAGTGTGTGCGCGCATGCATGCTTGCCCGCACACATGCCTGCACCTATAATGCAATGTGTGCTCCCCCTGCCCCCCTGCACATGCGCATGTGATCCCTACATGCACCGCCCCTGCACATGTGCACATATTTCCCCCACCCCTGCCCCCCACACATGCATAGCAGATACCCAACAATCAGATGGCTGGCAAGAGGTGTGCATGCATGCATGCGCAGTGGGTCTGTTCTGGGTGACGGCTTGCATGCTGGCAAAAATGGCTCTGCGTGCCACTTCTGGCACGCATGCCATAGGTTCACCACCACAGCTCTATATTGTTATTGTCATTATTATTATCATGGTTAGTCAACCAGATGTTTAGACTGGATTTGTCATTTTTAATCTACCTATTGAGTCCTTCTCAAGGACCTGAGATAGTGAGACATTGCTTGATGGTATTAAAAGTATTGTTGCAGCTGTTTCCAAGTACTATTAGCATTACTCTGGCTTGTTGCACAATCAGCCAGATGTTCAGACTGGATTTGGCATTTTTATCCACTTATCAAGTCCTTCCGGAGGATCGTTGTTAGTATTATTTGTTCCTTAAAATCAGTGTTGACTTCAAGCAACAGCAAGATTTTGGAAGCAGATTCCCTTTCTCTCCTTTAAGAGCTGAGAGTGATGGCCCAAAGGCACCTAGCTGGCTTTGGGCCTAAGGTATGGCTAGAATTCATGGTCTCCCAGTTTCTAGCCTGGTGCCTTAATCACTACAACTGTCAGCCGTCTCTCTCCAATATTATCATTATTATTGACTGTAGACAAACAGATAGACAGAGAAATAGATTTTAATAATTAGTGGATATAGTGTATCATCATATATTTGCTGTTGCTTGGAAGCTACTTAGAGTCAGGTGAACTGAAGCAGCATAAAATTATGCACAATAAATTAGAGAGACAGAAAGGTTGAGAGATAGAGAGATATATGGTTTTGAGTGAATCCAGCTGTTGTCTCCAAGGGTTTCTAACTTGCAATGTTTTCACAACAGCTAATAAAAGTACAAGGATGACTTGGAATTATTTGTCCATCTCTCAGCCGCAGTTTTCCTCCTCAAAAGGAAGAAGACCTATGCCAATTGATTGCTTTTGATTGGGTTTTTGTTTTGCTTTGTTGACCAGGTTAGAGTAGATTTCCACCAGCCCTCACCCACCCACTCTGATTGCCGTAAGGTATATGCCGATTTCTATGCAATCATATGGTTTTGCCTATGTGCTGTAATTTACTCTGATCGCCTGACAATGATTGATAGATGAATGAAGGCCAATATACCTGTCCCAGGATACTGTTGCAGGATCCAATCTGGGTCAGTCACTGGGGCCAGAGGTTTTGTCTTCCAAGCTTTCAGACCAGTGGTGGGATTCAATTTTTTTTTACTACTGGTTCTATGGGCGTGGCTTGGTGGGCGTGGCAGGGGAAGGATACTGTAAAATCTCCGATCAGAGATGGTATTTGCTGGTTCTCCAAACTACTTAAAATTTCTGCTACCGGTTCTCCAGAACTGGTCAGAACCTGCTGAATACCACCGCTGTTTCAAACTCATCCTCAGGGAATTTCTTTGTGTGCTCTGGGCTGTTTTATGTGTGGCATTTATATGGTGGCTGTTGTGTGTAGGTTTTTAGATGTAGATGGGGGTGTTGATGGCTGACTATTAAGTCATTGACTATTGTTTCCTTGTGCTGCCAAGCCCCCTGCCCCCTAAGTATTTGAGAAGCTAGAGGTAAATCAGCACTCCTGCCGATTGATGAGGGGCCTGTTTCCCAGGCTTCAATCATGTCCCTGGCTGTTTTTGTGCCTGCTCGTCCAACAATCTTAGTAGCTTAGAAGCTTAATAGCTGCTCTATGATGGATAGAGTTGGGTGTTCTAGCAGAAAGCAAACCAGGTATCACTCTATATTCTAGGGTACCACATTAGTTCTCGAGAAATGAGTACAACACATCTTACCAGCTTTTGGAAAGAAAAGAGGAAGAGAGGCAAAAAAAAAAAGGAAGAGAATGGGAGATGGTAGTCCGAGGAAGCCACTTCCACTGGCTTTCCTAGCAAAGTAAAATGGATCTGCTTGCACATACCTGGACATGTCTGCTTCAATGCTCTGAACAGCACTGCTTAGCTTGGGCTTCTTTCAAATGCTTTGCCTAGCCTGCCTTCAATATCTATATCTATTTCACTTCATGTGCACACAGAGATATTAGAGAAAAGTCCACACAATAAATATTGAAAAACAACACTAAGTTGTTAAGCTAGGGAGAATTGAATATAAAAATAAAGATTAATTTCTGTCCTTTGTATATGAGTAAAAATCTTGATGCATTAATGTGATTCACAGATTTACTGAAATACACATAAAGAATAACAAAGAATATTTATCCTTAGTAGCAGGTGCAATAAAAGTAAAATACCCTTCTGGTGCCTTTTTTCCACTTTATATCATACTAGAGCACATGCAATGCTCAGTACACAGAGTACACTACACAGTATGGCAGTAGCCCTCGCTAGTTTTGATCCGTCTCATGCTGTCTCTCTGAAGATTGTCAAAAACAATCTATGTGTGTGTTGGTGTCTGGCAAACACAATGTATGACTGGCGGTTTCTTTTCAGTTGGATATCTTGCAGATGGTGAATGACTGTTTTGTAGACGGGGATAGTTTAGGACTGGCTCTTTCAATTTCCAGACTAAATAAATCCCTGGTTATAGCATCAATCTTCTTGCTAGGACTCTCTGTGGTTTCCCCCTGCAGTTCCTGGCCCAGTGACTGGGAAATCTTTGCCTGATCTCCAGGGTTATCAGGCTAACCCTTGATAGATTTGCCAACTCATGAACAAGAATTACATTCCACCACCAGGTCATTACAGAGTGGGAAACTAGACAGTAAACATTTAGTTTTCAGGTTTGGCTTGTAATTAAGAACCTAGATAATAAAACCTTGCATCCTCCACCCCAAAAGTGCCTGAAATTATACTGTATAAACAGCAATCACTTCATCCACCATTAAATAAACAACTGCCCTCGCCTTTGTTTGATGACAAGGCATGTGCCAAACAACAATGCTCAAAGCGAGGAAGAGACCCTACCACAGGGCCTCTTCCATTCATTTCGCACCAACAAAATCAGAAATTTGCAAGCATGGCAAGTGTATCCAGTGTGTGCTGTCTGCTTTGATATCCAGTGTGAATAATCTGGGCAGAAAGTTAAAGGATGTAAATTAGCTATGTAGAGAAGAGAAAAAGCCAACAGAAAAAGCTGATAAGATGTAGTCAGGAGGAAAAAGGCAAGATGGGGAAAAAAATGGTCTCTATTCACTGGGGAATTCTGGGAGCTAAGTCCACGCTTCTTCAAGTTGCCAAGTTTGAAAAAAAAAATGCTGCCTTAGATTGAAATGCAAAACTGAAGCAAATGTGATGCTATGTAGCCTGCAATTCATCTCAACTTTGCCAGCATAACTCCTAAATGACTATCTCTGTGAAGAGACACAAATGTAAGAGTTGTCTGCTGGGCAAAGTAAAGGCAGAGCATAGTTTTAAATGGGTGACTTATTGCTGTTTACAAGAGATTACTCTGAAAACAGCTTCAGTTATTTGCACAGATGTACTTTCCCTTGCAGAGTTATCTTGCTCATGTATCAGTCTGGATATATGCAAGACTTCTTCCCACAAGATATCTTCTTCCCGTATGGTTTGGCTTTCTGGAAGGTATCCGTACCATATATTAATGTATTATGCATTAATGTATTAATATATTAATCTTTGAGACAGATCAGCCACGATTACAGAGTTTGTAGGTATGCCAGAAAGATGAATGACATGGGTAGAAGTCTGTATGCACATCATCAATGCTAGAGGTGGTTGTGGGACATCAGGCTTTCATTAAATGGATGAAAACAATGTCACAGTGTTACAGTGCAAGCTCTACCTTCTGCACATGACACAAATGAAGGCAAATGTACATGTCCCAGGATAATGTTGCAGGATCCAATCTGGGTCAGTCACCAGGACCTGTTCTGCTTTACGCTCTAGATGGGTATAAAGCAGACAGAGCAACTCCACAAAGTATCTATACAAAGTCTTTTTTATTGGTTCATCGGGCATCCTGTCAACTCACAGTTATGATGAGGTTCTTCTTAATGTCCAATCCTTTGCATATCTGAATAGTGGTGTAGAAAGATATTAAACTCTCATCCCTATGATGATAACTATGATGATAATTGTAGTAATGATTGTACTGTCTGCATGGTACAGGATTCAGGATAGAGTGAGGGAGTCTCCCTCAACCCAACAAGGGTCAATTTAGTGACCAATCAGGATTACAGATGTGACCACATGACATGGACTACAATTCCCAGGATACCTTAACTACATTTACCATGATGCATTCCCTTAAGGAGACAGCTCTCAACTCCTAACTAACTATCTCAAATCCCATTAACTCTAAACTGGCTGGACAGCACAGGACCAGAGGTTTAGTCTTCCAAGCTTTCGGACTGTAGCTGGAGCCCAACTTCAAGGAACTTCACTCTAGTAGAGTGTGTGGAGGAGAAGGAGTGAGAAAGAGATGGTCTTAGAGAAGAGGGTATGCAGCAGGTTCTGGCCAGTTCTGAAGAACCAATAGTGGAAATTTTTAGTAGTTCAGAGAACCGGCAAATACCATTTCTGACCCCGGCCCCATCTATTCTCTGCCTCCCAAGTCCCAGCTGATCGGCTGGGTCTTCTTTGGTTGCCCTACACAGGAGAACAGAGCTGGAAAGCAGGTTAGTGGGTGGGGAGAGAATGGAGATTTTACAGTAACCTTCCCCTGCCACACCCACCAAGCCATGCCCACAGAACTAGTAATAAAATTTTTTGAATCCCACCACTATCTTGGAGCAACAAAAACCCCTCACCTCTCTTCCACATAAAAATAAAAGAAAGCAAAATAAACTATAAATGACGGACCTTTCACATCATACAACAACCAACCAAACAGTTGTTTGTGCAGGTGGTTCCCTATTGGAGATTCTGGTCCATTTCAGGCCTTTATGTGGGTTGCAGAGTTTAAAGGAATTATTGCAAACTGTCATGACAGTACAGAATGAATCCTGACTGCTTTTTATATTTTGCATGGCAACATGACTTTGTTTAGCCATATTCTAAAAAAAATATTCCAAAGAGTTGCTAAAAGGGAGATATATCATGCTGCCATGCCAACTCCCCCTTGAAGAACCCGTGAGTAGAAGAGACACGGTCAGCTGAAACCCAGGAGTCACAAGGTGGGTTGAACAGCAGTTTTGTCAAATGGGAACTCAGATTGCCTAGAATCTCAATGTAGAACTTCAGCATTGGGAATGGAAAAAAATAGTTTCTTCCTTGTTTGGGTTACATTAATCAACTCAGTTGTCCAACATGCAAGATGCTATAGCATCCCTGGGGATCAAAGAACTGATTCTGATTCTGGAGTATGCAAAGACTTTATAAAAAATATGCTACCAGACAAGTGATACTAAGGGTAATTAAACTATTTGTCTCCCATGCTGATGCTGGCTCAAAATGAAGCTGGCACAAGAAATTGCTGTCTAGATTTCAAGTTTTGGTCATGTGTTCTGTTCAGATGAGAATTACCACAGCCCACAACTGGAAGGGAGTGGGAGATGTTTCCTGGTTCTTTTAGCCCTATTCCCTATGCCAGGAAAGTGTGATCCAATCACTTTCCTTTTGTGGGTAGGTATATGACAACATCTGGTTTTCTTCTGAGTGAGCAAGGAGCATCCAATAGTTACAGAATTATAGCATGACAAAGGTGAAAATAACTTAAACTTAACTTAACTTAATCTGGTTCAACACACTGCTCACACTGGGTTTTTTACCAGTCTACATATGAACCAGTGGGAGCAATCACATATACAGATTTTCCCCATGCCAATCTATCCCTAATCTCTTCTTTCAGGTCTCCCAATGTCCATTGCCACTGTAACTGAATCCATTCACTTTGCTACTGGTCGTCCTTTTCTTCTCTTTCCTTCCACCTTTCCAGTGTTAGAACCTTTTCCAGAGAGCTAAATCTCTGCATTAGGTGTCCAAGATAGGGTAATTTAAGCCTGGTCATTTTTGCCTTGAGTGAATAATGTTCATAAAAAAATCATAATCATAATCTTGATTTGGTTTGTTTTCTTCGCTGTTGTTGGTGTTCTCTGGAGTCTTCTCTGACACCAAAGTTCAAAGGCATCAATACTCTTCCTATGCTTCTTCTTTAAAGTCCAATTTTTACTTCCATAGAGTGTCACTGGGAATAGCACAGCTTGCACAATTCTGATCTTTGTGGGTATAGACACATCATGGCATTTAAATAATTCCAGCTGCTATGCCAAGTGTTTGTCTGTAGTATATTTCATGACTGTTTGTTCCTTTCAGGAACCACTTCCCCCCATTTTGAGTAGAGGAAAGGACTGGAGCATCTGGGTGCCTGTGTATGTGAAAATGTACATAGATCCCTTTACTGCATGTGTAAAGTACAGCACCTCTATTGGATTGGATTGCAAGCATCTTACAGTGGAATTATATGATGGGAGAATAAAGATCACCAATCACCTCTCTGTCAGCTCCTGAAGATTGTTTGTCTTCCATTAAGAGCTGTCAGCTTCTGATTCTGTTCACATCTCAGCTCTCTCACCTATGAACTGTGGCAAGAAATATAGCCACTTGATTGCTATTCATAGAGGCCCGTGAGTTTAGATTAATAAAACATTTTATCAGGAAGGAGGGAGAGAATTTTAAACGGCCATTTATAGGCATTCTGAGAATTAAACAAGCCACAAGAGTCAATAATGAAATCCTGGCCTTAGAAATTGAGAGAAACCAGCAATAAAAAGGGTCAATCATTTGGACAAATATTCTTTTCATCCTAAAAGCTAAGCAAGCATATATATCTGTATTATAAGATCTTATCCCAGTGTTATTCTTTTTCTGTGCAGAAGCTTAGGATATCTAGAAATAATGCAGCTTTATAGCTTTTATCCTTTTACTTTCTGTACAAAAAGCTTCAGTCTTTTAAATATGTACCCCATCCATATCTATCCTACTCAAGGTCTAGTATGCCAAGCTAAGTTCAAGTTCTACCAAAAAAATGAGGCAAGAAACCATCTACAAAGAGTCTCTTATTCTATGTGATGGCTGAAATACTACAATTCCCATCCACTTGTATCATCTCCTACGAAGTCTGGCTAGTCACAGCTAGGAACTTTTCTCTCACCTCCTGCTCTTTTTCAACCCTGATGCCCATCTCTCATCCAATTAATGTTCTTCTGAGACTCAGTTCTTGAAAATCATCCTTTATTTTCCTTAGCAATCCTCAAAGTTGACATTTTTCTAAAGATGCATAAGCTGATCATTTTCCAGAAAAAAAGGCCCTTCCATTTCTATAGCCTGTTTTGAATGGTTCTATCTTTTGCACATTTCCATTTATGCATGCTGCAGGATACATAATATGAATAGGAATGAAATTACTTACTTTGTCTTGATTGCTGACACCCATGTGTCCAAGAAGTAAGTCAAGAATGCTATTCAAATTTTAATGTTTAGGGTAGTCAATAATGCAGCTACGCTCTGATCTTCCCTTCATTCATTGTGTTCATGGTAAATGGGTTGTATATATATATATATATATATGTATGTATGTATGTATGTATGTATGTATGTCATGTTATGTATTGTATATATGTCTTGGTGTATGGTATATATGATCTCCAAATAATTTGTCTCCAATTCAGAATATTACAGATATGCAGTCAGCTGATCAAGACACCAGCATATGTCTATAACTTCTCTCCAGCTTGCTTTCAATAACATTCCTGCTGATTGCCATGCAATTATAATCAGTTTTCAAATCAACTGGTTTGGAGATAAATATACCATAATATAGAAATATGAATTTCTTTCTGTTGATGACTATTTTACTACTTACTGTGTTATCCAATCAATCAGGTTTTCATTTGATGAATATCTTAAAGTTTCTATCCTCTATCTTCTCAATTGTTTCTTTCCAGTATTTTTGTCTCCTTTTCAAACTTAAAAAGCTCCTAGTTTTACCTGATCACAAAATATTGCATTATTGTATTGCTTACCAGAATACAACTAGCCAATAATAAGATGGTGGGTTCTTTTTGTTTGCATAAGTTTCTTTTTTGGGGTGTGTTCCCATGGGATACATATGAAGTCTTCTCATCCTTGTAGTAGGCTATCAAAATGGAGAATGTCAAGACTATGGAAATGAACAAATAGCTGTTCTCATCTGCATACATCTCCTCTTTGGAAAATACTTACACATCCTTGAAAGACCTCAGAGAAGGCTTAGGCAGCTGTAATAATAAATGGGAAGATTAATGTGTGTGCAAGGAAAAGGATGCAGTTTCTGACTGCATTTTAAGAAGAAAAAAACACAGAATGGAAGTGGGGCAATTCAAAGCTTTTTTGGGGGGGGAGCTCAACAAGGCTGATCTGAGATACTCTACCTAGTAAGGTGCTACCAACAACATACACAGAAATCGAAGATTTCTCTTTTTTCATACTGATAGAATATTTTTGGTAGCTAGGGCAGAAAAGACCTCCCAGAGAAATTACAAACCCAGATTAAAACTGGGTAGAATCCATCATTCAAATCAGCTGCTTTTGCCCAGTATGAGAATCAGTTTGTTGGAGTGGTGAAGGCATCAGGCTAGAAACCAGGAGCCCTTGAGTTCTAATCCCACCTTAAGCACACAGCCAGTTGGGTGATCTTGAGTCAGTCACTCTCTCTCAGCCCCTAGGACAGGTGTTGGCAACCCACAGCTCTGGAGCTGCATGTGGCTCTTTGGGCACTTTGCTGTGGCTCCCTATTGGGTGATCCCACCACTGGCTGGCCATGCCCCTCACCCTCCCCTCCCAGTCACTCCTTGCCTGGTCTGAAAAGGTAAAGGCAATGGCGGGGGATGGAGAAGCATCCTGGGCTGATTCTCTGGTGCCTCACTCTTGCTGGAGCTTCTTTCAGCTCTTGTTGGTGCTGGGCATGCCTCGGTTGCTTGGGGAGATGTGCAACCTGCTCTTCACCCAAAGACACTGGCCTGACCCAGCCACGACCAGTCTTGGCCTTGCTAACATGAGGGCTGGCCGAGTAGGAATGGGATCCACGAAAAAGGGGGACAGGCCCCCAGCTCCCAGCCACGGCTTTAAAACTTGCATGGGGGACTTTCACCACCTGGAGGATGCTTTTTAATGAAAGCCACCAGTGGCACCACTCCACTGGAGGAGTAAAGAAGCTCAGGGCAGCAGGAAAAGGGGGCTGGCCCCATCGAACCTCGCACGCCCACCCTGGGGGTCAGGCTCAAAGAAATTTTTTAAGAAGAGATTTTAAGAAGAGATTGGACAACCATTTGTCTGAAATGGTATAGGGTTTCCTGCCTAAGCAGGGGGTTGGACTTGAAGACCTCCAAGGTCCCTTCCAACTATTCTATTCTATTCTCAATGACAGCAGCTGAGACTGGAATTTCAGTCACTAAGAATTGCAGTCATAAATTATGACATCATGTAACTTCCTGTCAGCTTCCAACAAGCAAAGTCTATGTGAGAGCCAGCAAGAAATTGCATGTCCTGGATGGCTTGCAAATTTCAAAGAAAAACCAGAAAGTCCAGTTGCCCCTGGAAAAAGCACCTCCAGGAGGCCAGTGGGCAAATTCACAGAGTTTAAAATACTAATGTGGCTAATTTGTGGTTCAGTGTGGTGTGAAAAATGGCAACTTGCCAGTTGAATGTGAGTCCTGGCATTCCTTAGTAGTCTCCCATCCCCAAGTATTAACCAGGCAGAAAACTGCTTATTTTCCAAGGCAAGACAAGTTAGCTTACTCTGTCACCTGAAAAAGTGCTTTAAAACAATATTATTTATGTCCTCTTCCTTCAATATTTCTCTGTTTTTTAATAACTGTGGGAGTTTTACATCTCTACACGAGGCAGCAGTTAATCAAAACGTTTGAAATTTGAGAGGTAGGGTGGACTATTTTACATCCTACTTTCTTTGGGTATTCCACTGGGGCCCTTTTGTGGAGGGGAATAACTTCCCTGCTGCCATTCACCAGTGGCTAAAATGCCAATAGAAGCAGAGTCTGATCCTGCCCTGAGCATATCCATTTCTTTGCGGCATTTCTGCTTCTAAGGAAATTGAGTTTTATGGCTAGAAGGCGGGTTTTTGACAACAACCCCCTCTTGTGACAAAAAGGGTGCACTGCAGTGGGCTTCAGGGGATAATAAATATGTATGCCTGTTCTACAAAGGGAGAAAAATGACTTGTGGGCTTGTCTTCCTGCTTCCTATTTTTGAGTTACTCATCCAAAGGCCAATTTAGAATTAGCATGTTTGTCCTTCAGGATGAAACCGACAAGGTTTGGGAACTTAATCCTAGAAAACTCAATACTGCTTGTAAGCCACATTGTCATGCTGGTTGGTGCTAATATGAATCACCATTTAAAATAGCAGAAGGCACCAGGTTACCTGTCCAGGTTTCAGTTTTATTTTGCAGACGCTCTTCAAGACTTTCTCCAAGGCATAACTGAAAATGGAGGAGAATTAAAGGTGTACATTCTGCATATGCTATTCTGCTATGATGTGGCTCTTCTCATTGATTATAATAAAAATGAAATTTATCATGCATTGATTATATGCCATCACATTGGTGTTGATTCATAATGATCACACAGCTAAATATCCTCCATAATGATTTGTCTTCAACCTTTGGTCCTTTGGATCATCCAAAGGGCTACCTATCAACCCTGCAATTGAGTTACTTTATATCATACATGCATTGCATATAGATACAAACATCATGTAAAAAAAAGGATATTTTTAAATCAAGATCCTGATGTGCACAAAAGTCAGACTTCCCATCTGGGCATTCGTGCACTATGTGAAAGGGACCAAATTGTGTTAGGCTTTTCAGCGCAAAAAAGCAAACCTTGCTGAAATAGGGTTTATTTATGTTTGAAGTTCTAAAGCTAGTTATTAATTCTACTAAAAGCTCAACACAAATTTGCTGAATTATGTGCGTCAAGTGAAAGCATGCTGGATTTCTATGGTCTTATAACTTCATTCTCATGTTTTTTCAATGGTTAGATAGGAGGAGCTATCTTGAATTGTTTAACATCAGAGTTAAGGAGGGAGGGAGGGAGGGAGGGTGGGTTTTTTGGAACTTTATTATCACAAAATATAGTTTCAGGTTGAGATACCCATGTAAACTTTTTAGAGGAGGGAGACTTAACTAGTAATGTCAGGCCAAGTTAGCAACTGGAAAATTCCAGGATGGCATAGTGGACTCTCTTGATCCGAAGAGGAATGTAGAGAATATAAACAAGCATTCCTCAATAAACAATATAAAGGTTAGAAGTTGGGAAATTTTAGTTTCCTGCCCTGAAAGAATGATGCAGCAAACATACTGAAGAAAGAAAATGGTCTCGAAGGACAAGGAAGACCCATTACTAAGGCAACAGATAAAACTTCAAGCTAGATCAAGAAATGTGTGAAAACAGTTCAGACAAACCTCTCTTAGATTTATGACTGTTCATATCTAATGACAGTTTGAACTACTAATGGCCTTGGAAAGGGTGCTTTACAACTTATAAAACATATTCCATCATAAAATGTCACATGCATTCCGCTCATGGTCATAGGATTGTGATCTGGGCACTTGGCAATTGGCACTCCCAACTGATTGCCAAGTATGCAGCAAACATACGATCCCCATTTGCAATCTTCCCCGTCGGCTTCACCAAAAAGTCAATGCTTGCATTTTGACAGGGTCAATTTGCAGCCCTGGGCAGAAAGACATTTGCTTGCAGCTTCTGCTGAGCCTCTCCCTACCCCAACAACCCCATCCCCATCCTGGCACTCTGCATTGCTTACCTTACTGCTTACTACCCTAAAATCCTGCTTGGGTTTTGACAGGATTTTCAGCCCAAATGGAGACTTGCACATAGTCTGCACTGGGCCTCTCAGGGTTGCCCCAACACTCCCGAGGCCCCCACAAGATTGCTTAACAACCACAACCAGGAGTGCCAGGACTGTGGTCATTGAATGAAGCAGCCATGTGGAATCTCACTTAAGAACCATTTCACTAAATGACTGAGATCTGGGTCATAAGCTGAGGACTACCTATAATTCACCTTAAGATAAACGGGGAAGAAAGGCATATAGCACATTCTTATTTACAAGTTCTATTACTATAGTTGGTATTACCTACAGTAATACCAGTGATGTTATAGTAATACTATAGCTATTACTATAGTTTCAGTAAAAGTACCTTCTGCTCTATACAGGCAGTCCTTGACTTACAACTACAATTGAGCCCAAAATTTCTGTTGCTAAGTGAGATGGTTGTTAAGTGGGGTTTTCCCCCATTTTACAATCTTTCTTGCCATAGTTATTAATCCCTGCAGTTGTTCAGTTAATAACACAGTTGTTAAGTGAATCTGGCTTCCTCTGCTTGTCAGAAAGTCGCCAAAGATGGTGACTTTCTGGACACCGGGACACTGAAACCATCATAAATACATTCCAGTTTCTAAGCATCCAAATTTTGATCACCTGGCCATGGGGATGCGGCAAAGTTGTATGAAAAAAAGTCGTAAGTCACTTTTTTCAGTGCCTTTGTAACCTTGAATGGACACTAAATGAATGTTATCAGTTGAGAACTACCTATCTAATGTCTGTTTCTTTGTCTGGTTTTCTGATAGGGCTGACAGCAGAAAAGTTTGAAGATTCATACATTCTGAATTTGCTTTTTTAGAAACTGTCAATTGGGTTGTATCCCAAAAAATTGTAAGCCGCCCTGAGTCTTCGGAGAAGGGCGGCATATAAATGTAAATAAAAATAAAAATAAAAATCTTACATGGCTTTTTTCCTAGACTGCAAAAAAATAGTTTCTAGAGGTGTTTATCCTTGTCTCAGTGGGACTCTGACAGTATGACAATATGACAGGCCAATAACAGAACACGCATTTTGTAGAATTTTTTTAAAATGTTATGTCTTGTATTGCACCTTCCAAATATTTCCTTTAAAAGCCTCATTTCCGCCAGTTTTGAGCTTCCCCGAAGACGGATCGCTGACCACGATTGTGTGTGGCTTTGGTCTGTGCTTTGGCATTGGATAGCACCGATCGACCAGATTTGGGGCAGAAGCCACCCATAGGGGCGGCGGAGGAAGGGGAGACCGTTAGCTGGGTAGAGGGGAGTCGCAAATCCCCTCCCCAGCTTGGCAATTGCTCCCTCCCAAAGACGCTTAAAGCGGTGGTCTAAAATGGCCACCCTGAAGGGAAAGATTAGACTGGAATAAGTTTGTGCAGGAGAGAGAGAAAGCAGCGGACAGCAGGAGGAACAGGACGATATAATTAAATGGAAGGTACCCCCAGGATTAACATTTCAAAGAATTTTTAAGAAAGGACTTAAAGCAGCAAATAGAAAGAGGGAAAAAAAAAGGTGTGAATTGCTTTTGACAGCGGGGGGGGGGGGCAGTGCTTTGAACCGAGAAAGGTAGAAGCTGGAGAAGGAATCATCTAATCAATTTGGATTATATTTTGATTCTATATAGGCACTAATAAAGCTGAACTATAGATTGTTAGAGAAAATTTAATATCAGTTGGATTTGACCTTTTTGGAAGATTGTGGTTTAAAAAGCTCTGAATAATTGGGAAGAAAAAAGAAAAGAGGGGGTGTCAGAAGAAAGAGTGCCATCTGAGTTAAATTTAACTTGTTTTTCTTTCAAAAGACTCTGTTTCTTAAAACTGTAAGGAAAATTGATACAATAAAACAAGAACTTTGAAAAATTGAAACATTGAAACAAAGAAACAGGAAGATTCTGCCCTTGGATTAATTGTTGATTCTGATATGGATTTGGCATTGGATAGCTGAGGATTAAAACTTGAGAGGAATAAAATAAAAGCTGACTGTTGGAAATTAACTTTAAAGACACTATTTGAACTAAATTTCTAATTAGAAAGCTGTAAAATGGAGATATCTCTTCTGGCATTAAAATGGAACTTAGAAACACAAAATATTACAAGAACGAGGTGAAACGCTGGGCTTTGCTTCAAAATTCATTGAAAATGAGATTGCAGAGTATGAACAACAAAGGACAGAAGAGGAGGTGGAGCAAATCATAGAATTACCATTGAGAGCAAAGAACTCTGGAAAGAAAGAGGAAAAGAGTTGGAAATAAATATTGGAGATTTGGGGAATTGAATAAAGAGGGAAATATCTGGAAAATTAAAAAAAGGGAAAAAGAATCAGCAGAAATTTGAAGGGTGGAGGAGAGTTATAAATAGAGAGGGGGATAAAAACTGGAGTGAAAGAATAAAGGGGAA
This sequence comes from Naja naja, assembly GCA_009733165.1. Taxonomy (NCBI): domain Eukaryota; kingdom Metazoa; phylum Chordata; class Lepidosauria; order Squamata; family Elapidae; genus Naja; species Naja naja. Next base: position 80,311,943 of record CM019148.1, on the reverse strand, counting down.
AATACAAGGGGAAAGAAGGGATAAGAAACAGGACTTGGGAACAAAGAAATATGGGAATTCTAAAAAAAATGGGGAAAAATTGTTTAATTAGACATAGAGATAATGGCTGATTGATATTTGGAGAGGGGATTCTGCAAGGTGCTGGGGGGTAACATAAATAAATCTGTAGTTGTGAAATGGGGACATGTAGATTGATAAAAAGGAAAATAGAACTGCTATTTTTTGATAATGGAATTCAATGCTCTTTTCCTTTATGCATAGAGGTAATTGTAGCAAATAATGTAATATGTTTATTAATATATTGAAATATTTTAAATATACTGAAATAAATGAAATGATATAGGAGAGCTGAAATGGAATTAACATCAGGGTTCAGGATTAAATGAGTAGATTAATATGTCCTTTTTTTCTGAAATTGTAGCTAAACCTTATGAAATTAAAAAGGGGAAACCATGCAGAATCTGATTTATACATGTTATGTAGTTTTAAATGGGATTATTAATTTTAATGCTTTAGGTAATAAAATGTTAAACATTTAATGGGATTTAAAAGGGGAGACAATAGAGGTGGCACACTTAAAGTGATATTTTAGGGGGGGAAACCAATTTATAGAAGGAGTGTTATTAATCAGAATTTAAGAGGAATATACAAATGTGACAGTTAAAAGTACTAAAGTATAATAATTATGAAGTTAATATATGTGAATAAAATAATAAGTATTTGGAAAATATAATAAAATAGAAAATGTATAAAAGCATTGTTAAGAAATTGAATATAAAAATTGAATATGTAATTATGGTCATATTTGTATGTATATGTGAAACTGTAATCATGCTGTTCACTAAAAAGAGATGTTAAAATGTGAAAAACTGAATAAAGCTTGTTTTTTAAAAAAAGCCTCCTCATTTCCAACTAGCTCTTCGCTGTGATGTGCAAGTAAGAGATGATGAGATTTATCGCCTAATGCATCTGGAAGGATCAGGTTAGGAAAAATCTGGCTTAAAGATATGCAGTAGAAGAGAAACAACTTTTTCAAAAGGCTGTTTAAATTTAAAGGTTATCAATATTTTACAGGTATAATACAAAACTTGTTCAGTCTCAATATAAAAATAACACTGTCCCAACAAAGGAAAAGTTTGGTACCCATTATTCCCTTACTCCAAAAAGGAAGAAATGGTGTTCGTTCATAGCTCAAAATTCTCGGCCATTAGTACATTTATTATTATTTTTTCTCTGCAGAACCTGCAGGTGTCCTTGCAATGTACATTTTTAATACAACTCCTTTCAGAAATATCTGCTTGTAACCTTGGGAAAGCAGAAGTTTACTCAAGAGCCTTGGTGGCTCAGGCTGTTAATTGCCTGCACTTAAGTTCCAGCTGCCTACAACTGCTGTAGGCTCGAATCCCACCAGGCTCAAGGTTGACTCAGCCTTCCATCCTCTCGGAGTAGGTAAATTGAGGACCCAAGATTGTTGGGGGCAATTAGCTGACCTTGTAAAAATGCCGCTTAGTAATAAGCAGGCATATACAATGGAATGAAGGCTATTGCTGAGCACACTGGGTTGTATCCCAAAAATTGTAAGCCGCCCTGAGTCTCCGGAGAAGGGCGGCATATAAATGTAATAAAAAAAAAATCACCACTGCAGAGGATATGCACCATACATCCTTGCTTCGAGGCACATGGTTTTCTCATTCCAAATCAAAGTGACTCAATATTGAAGAAAAGTAGGTTTCATCCCATCCAGATGGAGACTCTTCACCCAGATCTCAAAAGAATAATTAGTTCATGCTTTATATTTTTCATCCCCTTGCTTTAAAGCTTTGTGATAATGAGTATAATCGTGATAGAGTTCCTTAAAAACTTCTCTCACGCCTGCTGGTAGAGAGACATTTAAGAATTTGATGTCCCGTTCCTTGCAGAGGTCTATGATATGATAGATCCCTTCTGTTAGATGTTTCTTTACAGCTGGATGCAAAGTCACCTAGAGGGAATATAAATGAGTTTATTAAAGCTTGTTACCAGTGATTAATGACACACATACACTCTCATTAGGGAAGGCACTGAAGAGAAGCATTCATTCATTATCCCACTTGCATTAAGACAAAGATTGTGGAGATATAAAGACTCCCAGTTTAACATAATTAGAACAGAGGAAAAGATCTGTGGTGTCTTTACCAAACTGTAGCCTATTTTTATTGTCAGTTTCTTTTTAATGTATTTTTATTCCTCTGTGGGTATATTGAACAACTTCATTATTTAACAGACAAAAATACAGAACAAAAGTAATTATTGCTATAGGAATGCTTGGATGTATTTGCTTAACAATCTCTTTTGAGAAGATAGCCATATTGTTGGGCTCGGCAATTAGACCAGTTTCGAGCCCGACAAACATCCTGGCGATCGTCCGGCAATCTTCCGGAACCCATCAAACATCCTGGTGTCTTTCCCAATTCAGCTGAGCGGAGGCAATGTGATGCCGCTGTTCCTGATCCGTTCTTGCTGGCAGGGTGTGTTGGAGGTGCCAGAATCATGGGCAGTTCAATCAGCTGTTGCGTGGAGACACCGCGGCTAGCTGGACAATATTTGGATTGTTTTTTGCTGGGTGTTACCTTTTTGCTGCAGATACTGCATTGAACAGGGGAGGGGGGGGATAGGATGGGATGTATCCAGATAGGAAGAGAGCGGTCTACGTGGGTTAGGGGTAAGAGGAGTAGATGACAATAAGCGTAACTAATTAGGCCCAGGGCAGGGGCACAGATTAGTTAATAGGCAGATGTTAGGTTAGTTGGGAGGGGTGGATATAAACTGAGAGTCAGTTACTCTCAACACTGACTTTGCACGGAGTACCGTTGTTGTTGCTAGTCATGATTGAAAGAATTGCAATAAACTCTAACATCACACATCTTTATTTGTGAGAAACACGGTTTGTTGTGAAAAGCGTCCAGTACCTGACAGAAGCCAACACATATTCAGATATGAAAGCCCTTTTTCTTCTCATTTTGTCAAGTTTATACCATGAGAGAATGACAGAAATGTCCACATCAAAAGTACAAACAGTAAATATATATATATATAATAGAAGAGATAAAGCAACACTAAGACTGCTATAAGCATACACAGGTAGTTCTTGACTTACAACAGTTCATTTAGTGACCGCTAGAAGTTACAACGGCACTGAAAAAAGTGACTTATCACCTTTTTTCACACTTATGACAGTTGCAGCATGCTCATGGCCTCATGATCAAATTCAGACACTAGGCAAGTGACTCATATTTATGACCGTTTCAGTGTGCCAAGGTTATTTGTGACTTTCTGACAAGCAAAGTCAAGGGGGAAGCCAAATTCATTTAACAACTGTGTTATTAACTTAAGTACTACAGTGTGTGATGACCCAGGGTGGGATACAAAACAAACACAGTCACAAAAAACAGGTGAAGCCCCTTTTATTCCTTTACTTTGCTTCCAAGCTCTGAATATCTTTGACGGAACAGAAAAAACTCCCACACAAACAGTTACACGAAGAAGGAAAAAAGCAACACAAACCAGGCAAGAAAAGGGCTGGAGGATGTCCACAGACAACACACACTGGGAAGGACGCCAAACTCATAGAGGAATTATAAACTAGAGATATTCCACGCTTTTGTTTCCAGCGTTCGCCTATACACAGGTCCATCTCTCTTATGTGCCCAGGATGGGCCTGGGTCCTCCTCTGACTGCCCAGCTGGCCTCTGACCTTCCCTAGCCTCCTCCACAACCTCCAGAGTTCCTCCTCTCCCTCAGAGTCAGTCTCCACCAGGGGCATGACACTGTGATTCACTTAACAACTGTGTCAAGAAAGGTCATAAAATGGGGCAAAATTCACTTAACAAATGTCTTGCTTAGCCAAATAAATTTTGGGCTCAATTGTGGTCGTAATTAAAGGACTACCTGTACAATAATCAAATGGTTCAGTGACTGAGGATAAAATGTACCCTAGATATATTACAGACAGATAGGAAGTAGATCAGGATCTAGTAGTAGGCCCCTGGGTAATGTCAGATGCCACAATTGAGAAATTTTGGGAGAGGTGGACCCATTCCTACTATTCAGAACCATGGGTTCTTATGAGCAAGTCAGTCTGTATTGAGTCAATTACAATACAACATTCAAAACACATCCAAACAAGCTTTAAGTTAAGCACAATTTTTATTTAAAAAGACAACCTTAATCAGGATATCGAAACCTACTTGATCAATGTTCATTTTTTTCCTACACAGGCATGGTTTAATGTTATTTGTATCATTTGATGAAACACTGAATAACACACATTAAATAATAACAGACTTAAATAATTTTCAGACTGGTCTTGTGGTACAAGAGTCATAACTTGACTCTTTACAAGAGTCCTTTCGGAGAGGGGGCAGCATACAAGTCCAAGTCCAAATAATAATAATAATAATAATAATAATAATAATAATAATAGTAGTAGTAGTAGTAGTAGTAACAACCTCACCCTGAACATCAAAAAGACCAAAGAATTGATTATAGACTTCAGAAGATGCAAAGCAGAGCCTCTCCCACTATATATCAATAGAGATTGTGTGGAAAGAGTTCATAGTTTTAAATTTCTAGGAACTCATATTTCCGACAACCTTACTTGGTCGGTCCACACTATGGCCACTGCAAAGAAGGCCCAACAGCGCCTGCACTTTCTGAGGTTGCTGAAAAAGAGTGGTTTGGGTGAGAAGTTGCTGGTTACTTTTTACCGTTCTACCATTGAGAGCATTTTGGCATACTGTGTAAAGGTGTGGTATGCTGGATGCTCTGTAGTGGATAAGAAGATGCTCCAGAGAGTTATAAACACAGCACAAAAAATCATCGCTTGCTCTCTTTCTTCTTTGGAAGAGATTGCAAAGACCAGACTCCTCTCTAGAGCACTAAAAATCTCCACAGACGGTTCTCATCCTGGTCATTCATATTTTGAACTGTTACCATCAGGGAGACGTTATAGGTTTCTTAAAATGCTGACTAATAGACTGAGAAACAGTTTCTTTTCCAAGGCAATAATTGTCTTGAATCAAACAGTGCATTTGTGATTTAGTCCTATGTATATAGTGGCATTTTTAAACTATTTAACTTACTAAATGTTTTAGATTGGTTTTAGACTAGAGTTTTAATTATTATTATTATTTTAATTATTTTTATTTTTAAATACTGTGTAGTGTGATTGTGATGTGGTGTTTGGGGCACTATGCTGGAGTAGCTTTCAAATTTCATTGTATTCATGGAATGCAATGACAACAAAGGTATTCTCTATTCTCTCTATTCTCTAACAATGCTATGGTCTTCCAAAAGCATAGTTTTGCAGCATTCAAGATTGTTTTATAAAAATGTACGGACTATTGAGCAATGGTGCATTCAAGTATACGCACTCAGTCCAGGAATTGATCATTTCCAGAACCAACCTCATTTTTCTTCTGCTTAAAAATCATTCCTGGCCTTTCCTATCCCTCTTGCCTTTTTAAAAAATAAATGTAACTTTGAAAGCAACCCTTAATTGCTAAGTTTCTCACACAGGAAAGCCAAAAGCCCCTGTCAGTCTACTCAAATCATCAAGGATTTACCAAGCACTCTTTCAATATTAATACATACACACACACAATTTCCTTCCAAATAAACCACTGCAGAAATGCCTGAAATGATGCATTTTGAAAAGAGTTTTCAACAGATTTCACTTCACCCTAGAAAATATGTACCAATAGCAATAACATTTAGATGTATATACTGCTCCACAGTGCTTTACAGCTCTCTCTAAGGTTTACAGAGTCAGCATATTGCCTCCAACAATCTGGGTCCTTATTTTACCCACCTCGGAAGGATGGAAGGCTGAGTCAACCTTGAGCCAGTGAGAATTGAACGGCCTAACTGCTGGCAGCCAGCAGTTTGTGATATAATCCACTAGTTAGGTCTTCATCAAGATAGAAAATATGCCTGCTGGTTGACCATCTTTAATTCCCTCTCCTCCCCCTTGGCGTCTAATTCTCCTCTTTGGAGAGTTAGGGGATTCCTGAAAGTTTACGGAGGTAGAAGAGGATGTATCTGCAATGTGTCATTTATCAACAAAATGTCTTTATCCATTCCCAAAATTCCCAAAGCTATTCAGCTGGGTCCTCATTTGTCTACCGAAGGAAGGACTCCTTCTAAATGGTTATATTGGGTCCATTACATTTTGCTTGATTAATTTTGGATTGGGAAAACATATTCCCAAACCTCTAGTTGCACTCATGGTTCACGATTATCTGGGAAAGAACCTACTACCACTAAGTACTTATCTAAGTCTACAAAATTCAGACTTTTTTTTTTGAAACACCCTTTTCAGTAGTACTACTGCTCACCCCTTTTTATCTTTATCTGCTCAACTGAGAAATTCATTATGTATTTCTTTGTAATCCAAAATTTTCTTCTGCAGTCCAAAATTTTCTAATGGTAACATCACCAAAGTTAAAGACAACCCTGGGAATCAAACCTGCTCTACACGACTCCTGGCTGTTCCTTTTGAATTTCAGAACTGCAGGCACCATCTGAGTAAAATGCCAGCTCTGGCAACATTTTCCTGCTGTGGCTGCCTCGAGAGGCAATCTTGCTATTTTTACCACCGAAAAATATTCCCTCCCTCCATGTGCCCAAACCCCAGATTAGTCTCATGCTGCCAGACATGTCAGACTAACTTCCTAGGAACAGAAATTAAAGAAAGGGCTGTCATTAGCATTAAAGCTTTTTCTTCTCGTCTTCAGGCAAGTAATAAAATATTTTTCTGATGAATTGAATTTCTAATTATCATGAGAACACAGCGGGGGGGAGGAAGAAGAATGTCAGTTTATCATCCAAGGTAGCTGTAAACCCATTCATACTGTGAAAATGGTCCATTTTTCTCACAATTTTTAACAAAGTGGTATCATCTATGTTAACGTAAAACCAGCTTTAAAACCAGCTTAATGCTAGGTAAGGATTCTGTGATTAAAGAGTCTTCAAGCTGTTTGCAACAAAGTGCAAATGGGTTTGCCTACAGTTTTTTTTTAAGTTTCTTTTTAAAGTAAAATAAAATTGTGCATGAATTACATGCTTTACTGCTGATTTCTAACTAATAATACAGGTAAGGTAAATTCGTTTGATTTCTTTATCTAGATTGGTCTGAATGCACTGGTTTGCCTACTTTATATAAACATTACAATAATAAAAGGGAAGTAGAAGTGATGCTGACAAACTAGAACAAATCAGATTTAAAGTACAGGACCTCTAAAAGAAGTGCAAAGACCCCAATCTTGCACGCTTGATTCTTTAACTAGTGCTTATGCAGAAAAGTCTCATTTATTTTCCAGTTCTTTTATATTTATATAAGTATTTAGTTATATTTTACTCAATATAACTAGTAGTATTTATTTTATATATATTTTATATCTTTTATAAAACATATTTCATATGCTTCTTTTATATTTAGTCCAGACTGCCTGATCAAACCAATTCATCCCTCTAGGACAAGCCCAACCACAGAAGTCTGGCAGTGGTGTGACAGGTGTCGGGGCATGGGAGACCTGGCTACGGTGGTCCTAAGGTAACCGGGTGCAGTGGGGGGGGAGAGGTCCCCCCACCCCCTCTCTAGCTTGATTTTTACGCATGTGCCTCGCCCCACCTCATACAACCAGACAGTGGGCAGGGTTTAACTAGGACTTAATTTTGGGGTAGGGCTTATATTAAGCACAAGCATGAAAATCAGGCTAGGGCTTGTTTTCAGGGTAGGTTGTATTTTCGGGGAAACACGGTACCTTTCTTCCCTCTTTTATCTTCAGAAGAATTATAGGACCTAGCCCAGCCTACTCATGCCAGCAGAGAGGGCCTACTGCGGATCCCATCTGTCAAAGATCTCCAACTAGCAGGATCCAGAAGAAGAACCTTCTCTACTATAGCACCTGCACTTTGGAACATCCTACCTTCCAACATGAGATCGGCCTCCACCCTCCTATTCTCCAAGCCTGAAGACTTGGCTCTGCCAGTTGTTGGCATCGGGGACCCAATGGGGGAGTATCCACACAGGAGGAAGTACTAGAATAGCAAACCCCACCTACCCCCTGCTTCCCTACCCACCCATTTTTCATTTTCACATTGCTCTATCATGCTGCATTATACAACAATATGAGGATAATTTGATTTTGAGAACAAATGTCGTAAGCCATCGAGCAAATAAATTCAAGAAACTAATACATAATTTGCCCTTGGTCAAGGAGACATTATACTGAATCCCCTTCTTCAATGTGACATCATGATGTGAATCCCCTTCTTCAATAGAGACATCATGAAACACTGAGCAACTGCAAAGTGAGAAAATATGGGAATGAATCATAGCGCACAACAAAAGGAAACATGCTGTTCTGAAGCACATTCCCCCAGGCCTAACTAATGCTTGGCCTAAGTTAGCTCAACTGAGTCATTTTCTGAAATGCCAGCTAAAGAAAAAAAAACCCTGAACAATACAGTATGAAGTATGTTAAAAACAGAGTCACTTGCAGTGATTAATTTCTCACTGAAAGAAGAGCTTGCTACTCATTAAAAAGAATGACTGAGAATTTTGATTACCCTAAAAGGACAGAGGGCAATCAGGAATCCAGTGAGCAAATGAAATAGTGTATATTTAGTGTCTTGCCCCTGTCCGAGCCTGAATCTGTGGGGGAAGATGAGCTGAAATTGGAGCCAAGAAAGATTGATGGGGTGGCTTTGTTGGCTTTGGAGCAGGTCCAATCAGGCCGGGGCTTTTCAGGAGGACAGCTTGTAGGCATAGAGGAACAGGGGCAGCATGATGAAGAGAGGTTAAGCAGGGAACATGAGAGACAGAGCTCAGGCGATGAGCAGGGACCACCCCCTCCTGATCCTTAAGCACGGAGAGTGGAGAGAAGGCAAGAACAGCACAGATTGACTCATCTACTCAGGAGGAGAGCACCCCGCCCCTCTTCACAAGGCACACCTGGGGACTAAGACTTAAAGAAACGCTGTAGGGAGGGGCATGTGTCGGGAACAAATGCTGAATTCCTGGAGTGTTGAGTGCTGATGTTTGAACTTTCCTGGATTCCTTGACTTTTGGATTCTTGCCTTGCTTCTTGGCTATCTGGACTCTTCAACTTGCCTAGTGGATTTTCTTGGTGCTCATAATATTGGACTGGACTGTTTGCAGCCAGAAGCTGCGTGAGGTGTGTGTGTGTCTGTGTGCGTGTCATCCCTTGGCTCTGGGATTTGCCAGAAACATGGGGGTATTTGGGGGGAATTTGGAGCAATAAAGGGGTGGTTTGAACTGCCAGCTGCCTGTGTTGCCTCTGTGCCGTGCCTTGGGTCATCACATTTTGTTTCTCACCAGGTGAGAAGGATAAGGAGATTATTGCTCAACAGAAAAATAAGTAGAGTGGAACAATCAGAAGTTTTACAAAAACAGAATTTCCTTTCTCAAAATAATATAGATTTTAGAATTAAAAAGGTGTTCAAGACAAATATTTATTGCACATATCTGCATTCTGACTCTAGGTGCTCTTTATGAAAAACAAATCCTATTGATTTTAGTAAACCTGATCTCCAAGCAGTGGGGATGAGCATATTTAAGCTTCTCTCCTCTAGTCTAAGTATCTTGGAAGTACCATAGGTATCCTAATCATTTTTAAAACTGATTCAAATGTGTCTTTCAATATTCTAAAATACAACTTCTCTAAATCTAATACATTTCAGATACATTCAGTCACCAATATAACGAGCCAGTATCATGGCTCCCAAAGACTTACCAGTAGAGGATGATGGAAGCTATAGTCCAACACTGCTAGAAGGCTTGGATTTGGACAAGATGTCTTTCTTATTTATTTATTTATTTATTTATTTATTTATTTATTTATTTATTTATTTATTTTTTGGTCTTATATGCCGCCCTTTCTCCCGAAGGACTCAGGGCGGCTCACATAAAAAACAACCATACAAATACAAAAGTTAAAATGGAATTAAACCAAATTCGACCAAATAATCATTAAAACAAACATTAAAATAATCATTAAAACAAACATTAAAAAATATTAAAACATCTCCCACCCTTAGTCCAAGCCAGCCTGTTCGAATAACCAAGTCTTTAGGCCGTGATAAAAGGAGCGAAGGTCGGGGGCCAGTCGTAGCTCCAAGGGAAGCTGGTTCCACAAAGTGGGCGCCCCCACAGAGAAGGCCCTCTCCCTAGGGACTGCCAATCAACATTGTCTAGCCGACGGTACCCCAAGGAGGCCCTGTCTGTGGGCACACACCGGGCGATTGGTATTTGATGCTGGCAGGAGATGTTCCCGCAGGTACCCCAGACCCAAGCCATGGAGAGCTTTGTAGGTAAGCACCAACACCTTGAATCTCACACTTTTTTATTGAATCTATGACATGAGACTCAATAAAAAAATATGTCACTAAATTTTTCCTGTACATCAGTTTCAAGGAATTCCTCATTTCTTAAAACTAAGAATTATTTGTCTTTTGACTGAATAGTGGGTCATTACCTTTTGCAATTCTATCACATATTGGGCCACAATGAAGGCTGACATCACAGTGAAGTCTTCTGTTTTTTCAGCAATATAACTATACATCCGCTTCACCAACTGAGCACATTTCAATATAGCTTCAAGTTCATCCACGGAGCCTTGGAAAACAAAATGAATTGAGATTTAATATTGTATTAGATGGGGGAGGGGAGTGGGGATGAGAGGTAATTTGGTTTCACCCATCCCTCAGCAAATCATAGCAGCAAATACAGGTAGTCCTTGACATACAACAGCTCACTTACAGTCTCAGTCAGCATCACAAATTTTGGGCTCAATTGTGATTGTAAGTTGAGGACTACCTGTATACTGATGGCCATATGAAAGCTTTCTGTAAGCAGCTCCTCATAGTTCTGGGTCAGTTATAAGCTGTAGTAGCACTTAATAATTTCCTCGGCATGCTAATATGAGAAGGAAGAGTGTACACTTTTTAGGGTGGTATATGTAATTAGATCCACTGTAATGTTTTTTTTTGCTGCTGAATTTATCCTCTTACATTCGTGCCTCCTGAAATGATACTAGTAAGATTCCACTCCGAAACTCAGAGGATGTAATAACAAGTAGTAGTTCATTATGGAAATACTTGAATTGCATTTAGACTTCTATAAGCCTTACACAGTGAGAATTAAACACAAGTTCTCATAGAAAATATTTAGAAAAAAATAATCACTTTTACTGTTACGTATATGCTTATTCTGTTTGTGGCAAATGGACTTGTGAGATGCAATAATTGGCATCCAAACAGTGCCTACATTTTTCACCTTTCCCTAATGTGTACCACCGAAGGAAAGTACTACATGGTCTAGATAAGTATTGATCTGGTCCTTATGGATATTCATTCAATATATTAAATGGGCTTTATTTCTAACGGTGGATATTAAGATCACAGCTTTAGGTTCCAGTCACATATATGCTTAATAACTGATGAATTCAATTCAAACCCAAATAGACTTACACACAGAACAACTCAAATTTGGCTAGGAAGAGCCTTCCAGACATGAAGAATCACTTTACTGTCAGGAAAGGACAGGAGTGCAGAACAAAATGAAAATGGAATATATAAGACAATAGATGCCAAACCTTTGTCTCCTTTTTGTCTCCCTTCATGCATCACAGAAATAACCAATCGATGAAAACTGTTCAGAAAAGATGGAGCTGCTTTCAGCATCACCTGAATAATAAGTATATTGATGTTAAAATGCAGAGATTCAAAAATCCATACTCAGAGTAAATAAGAGAGATCGAAGGCAGGGTTCAAAGATACGTCTGGCTTTTGAAGTCTGGCTTTTGAGAATGCAGAAGGCCTTTTATTGCAGAAGGTCTTTTATATTTATGTAACAATAATCCATAATCATCTATCACCTAGTCCAAACATCAGGACAGGGTCCTACCAACATGCAGCCACAATGGCAGCATCCACATGCATGAGAAAGATACAGACAGACTGAAGAAATTCCAAAAAAATATTACAAGGGAGATAATCTAGAATACTCTAAAGCAGGGCTGTCAAACTTCCGGCCAATGGGCTGGATGCGTCATGCGCTGGCAATGCCCACGCCCAGTTTAGCGAAGGGGGGAAAAGTCCTGATAAATCACGATGTGAGTTTGACACCCCTGCTCTAAAGAATGAAGCAGCAGTGATTAAGAACTGAAAAGCAAAGGAGATAGGTACAAGATGGAGGCAGAAATGGAATGAACTTTATTGGTTGAAAAGGACATACAGAACTATTAAAAAATATTTTAAAGGATATTATTAAATATCATTTTAATATAAAATATTAAAAGGATATGCAAAGAACTTTCCCTTGTTGGGCTATGTTATTTTCTGGCTAACGTTGCAAACTATTTTAAAACATCTAGGATGGAAACAAGAGATGCTGACAGAAATGGACGAAAAGCAAATAATATATTAGCTCTGACTCATTCTAAACTAATTCCTTAGGGGGGGGGGCTTCTAAGTTTCAAATTTCAAAACAAATGCACTTTTTAAAGCAATTGTATTTTGGGATGAAGGGAAATGCCTTGAGAACTAGGTGATCATGGCTATCTTTTTTTTTTCAGATCCAGGATTGCTTCTGGATCTTTTGAAATGTGTTGGGAACCATGTGAGAAGCTGGAAAGAGCAGGTTTAAAAGAGGAAATGGCTCTGTTCAAAGTAAAAACAGCCTTTGTCTTAATCCCCATCCAACAGTTTCCATTAAACCAGTGGTGGGATTCAAATTTTTTTACTACCAGTTCCGTGGGCGTGGCTTGGTGGGCGTGGCTTGATGGGCGTGGCAGGGGAAGGATACTGTAAAATCCCCATTCCCTCCCCACTCCTGGGGGAAGGATACTGCAAAATCCCATTCCCTCCCCACTCCACTAACCTGCTTTCCAGCTCTGTTCTCCTGTGCAGGACAACAAAAAAGACCCAGCCGATCAGCTGGGACTCAATGGGAGGCAGAGAATAGATGGGGACGGGGCCAGTCAGAGGTGGTATTTGCCAGTTCTCTGAACTACTCAAAATTTCCGCTACCGGTTCTCCAGCACTGGTCAGAACCTGCTGAATACCACCACTGCATTAAACTGATCTTTCCCCCCACCTCTGAGCCCCAACTTCATCCATCTTAAAAGCCACCAACTTTCATTTTCATTTATTTTTCTAAACTCTGGGGTCATCTTAACAGGAGATGAACAACAGCAGAAAAAGCCTAATGGGGAGGTATAGAGTTTCATCCCTCAGACACTAGGCTGTGTTCCATGTTTTTTTAAGCCTGCTCCTTACCTTAGGATGACACTGCAATATGGAAAAGAGCACTTCATGGATTCCCAGAAAGACGCTGATATACACCCTCTGGTCAAGAGGGACAGTCAAAAGAATATTAAAAACAAGAGCCACGTGATGTGGGTTGGAGAGAATCCCTTCTCCGCATCTAAGAAGAAGAGCTGCTGCTTCCAGGATAGGCACAGCAAGAACAGGGAGCACGACTGGATCCTGAGAAGCCATTTTGATTTGCATCTACATCAGGAGGAAGGAAACACAAACAGTAGGACCCACACTATTAGGTGTTATGGGGGGCTTCTCCAGCCTCACAACTCCCACTGCGAATCACCTAACTGCTAAGCCATTTCCAGTACGGTTTTCTGCAAAGGCAGTCATGACAATAAATCCGTGCATATCCACAATTTTTCCTTGCCACTGAAAATTTGCTATACAGGTAGTCCTTAACTTACGACCGTGACTGAGTCCAAAGCTTCTGTTGTTAAGCGAGACATCTGTGAAGTGAGTTAAGTTAGTAAGCTGGTTGTTAAGCAAATCTGGTTTCCCCATTGACTTTGCTGGTCAGAGGGTCACAAAAGGGGATCCACATGACCTTGGGATGCAGTGACAGTCATAAATGTGAACCAATTGCCAAGGGCCTGGATTTTGATCACACGATCAGGGGGATGCTGCAAAGGTCATAACTGTTGAAAAACAGTCGTAAGTCATATTTTTCAGTGCCGTTGTAACTTTGAACGGTCACTAAACAAACTGTTTTAAGTCGAGAACTGCGTTTTGGGGGGGCTCTGGCTCTGGCTTATGCCAAGGACATAAGACTATGTATTGCAGGGGTGTCAAACTCAATTTCATTGAGGGCCTCATCAGAGTTGTGTCTGACTTCGGGGCGGGGTGGTGACCAGCTGTGACGGCTTCTTGCAGCCCTCTGCCAGTGAAAATGGAACTCAGGGTCCCTGAGCTGAGGCTGAGGAGACCATCATAGTCAAAAATGAAGCCTGGGAGGGCTGTGTGTGGCCCTCCCAGGCTCCATTTTCACTGGCAGAGGGACCACAGGTCAGTCCTTCGCTGTTTCCAGGTGTTGTGGTTCACCGGCAGCAGGTGCGGACAGCTGAGGCCTCAGAGAGTGAGGACTCGGATGAGGGCCCTGCGTGTGATGCAGGGATGGGGCCAGGACCATCAGAGAGTGGGATGCTGCCTTGGGAGATTGTGAAGGCTGGCAGCAGTGATGAAGAGGTCCCTGAGGAGCCTGTGTCCAGTGCGCGTGTGTGCAGGGCTGCTCAAAGGAAAGAGGAGCTACAGCAGCACAAGCAACTCGGGAGTAAGGCTGCAAGGTAATGGCCCCTCCCTTAAGAGATAAAAGCCAGCTGAGAAACCGGAGTTCTTTGCAGGAAGCAAAGAAGTTTTTGCACTCAAGCCTTGTGGGCGTTCAGACTCCCTTAGTTGGTGTTTGGAGACTCTTTGTGTTTGAAATACTTCTTGGCAACTTTATCTAGTGTTCTTGGCAGCCTTGAACAACCTTGGCAAGGCTTGTTCTTATCAGAGACAATTAGTTTGAAACAGCCTTTTAACCGGGAAGGAACGGAATTTGTAAAAAATCATTAAAAGGTTTTACTGTTACCTCCGTTTCGTATTTGTTTCCTTGGAACAAGATTTGGGTCAGAACACCAGGGTGGCCCTGCAGGTCGGATTTAAGCAACCCAGATCCGGCCTGCGGCCCTTGAGTTTGACACCCCTGATGTGTTGGAATGAAATTTAGAACTCTTCTATACAACCAGGTTTTCTGTTGTTGTTATCTGTTCAGCCACTAACTCGTAACTGACTCTTTGTGACCTCATGGACCGTAGAATATCAGGTTCCCCTGTTGACCACTGTCTCCAAGAGTTTGCCCAAATTCATATTCATTGCATCGATGATACTATCTAATCATTTCATTCTCTGCTGCCCCCTTCTCCTTTTGCCTTCAACCAAATCAGGTTTTAGCTGCACAGAATTTATTCTTTACTACAGTTCAGCTGCTTCAGGACTGCACATTTGAGTATAGGGTTACTGAATGAGGGTTTTGATTTTTTTTTAAACCTGGACAAGCATCCTGTTTCCCCAAAAAGTTGCTTTGTGGTTGACTAATTGAATGGGCTTCAGACAAAGTGACCCGAATGGTATGATATCATTTAATGATGTCATTTAATGATGTAATTTAATTCTCCTTTGTGTTATTTTGCAAAAAAGCAAGTATACACATAAATATACTGTAATCCTATACAACCCAAATAAACTAATCTCACTTTAAAAAAAAATGTTGACAAGAAACAAGGCTTCTATTTTTTCATTAGTAGTTTTATTTCATAATGTCCTTTTCTTTTAACTAACTCTCCTATGAGAATGACTTTAGAAAGACAAATTGGAATTGCAAAATAGGAAAGTAGTTTCATCCATAATATGCCTATATTCCTTGCACATTATCTTATTATTTTCTGTTTCTTGGAGATTAATTGCTATCTCTACTAGCAATATAACTACAATACATAACTACAATAACTACAAAGGTTTTGGTGTTAACATTCAAAGTCCTACATGGCATGGGTCCAGGTTATTTACGAGAACGGCTCCTCCCAGCATCAAATACCAACCGCCCTGTACGGGCACACAGGCGGGGTCTCCTCAGGGTGCCGTCTGCGACTCAATGTCGCTTGGCGGGGACCCGGGGGAGGGCCTACTCGGTGGCAGCCCCCACTTTATGGAATCTTCTTCCATTGGAGCTCCGGCTGGCTCCCGATCTCCGCACCTTCTGCCACGAGTTAAAAACCTGGCTATTTTTACAATCTGGGCTGTGCTGAGTCTTTGGGGTTTGTTTATTTTAATTCTGGGGTTTTTAATGTTAATTCGGCTTCAAGTTGTTTAATACATTTTTAGGTTAATTTATTGTTGGTATTGTATTTTAGCTGTGAGCCGTCCTGAGTCCTTTGGGAGAGGGGGCGGCATATAAGTCGAATAAATAAATAAATTAAATAAATAAATAAATAAATAAATAAATAAATAAATAAATAAAAACACACACACAAAAAGAGTGTACTAGAAAAGAAGATGTAAGTTAGAAGCTCTGATATAGCTTTCCATCTTCCATCTTCTGTGCATTAGGCCAGTGTTTTTCAAGCTTACTTAGCAACTTTAAGATGCATGGACTTCATCTCCCAGGTTTCCCCAGCCAGCATTGCCCAGTCCACATATCTTAAAGTTGTCAAGTTTTGAAAATACTGTACAGTATAGACACTTTTGACCTCAGGCTGAACTGTTTCACTGGAAGTGATCTGATCTCTCTGTGTGTGTGTGTGTGTACATATACATATATACATATACATACACATACATACATACACATATATATATATACGTGTGTGTATGTGTATGGGTTAAAATATCGGGCTAGAAACCAGAAGACTATGAGTTCTAGTCTCACTTTAAATAGATAGGTAGGTAGGTAGGTAGGTAGATAGACAGACAGACAAATAGATAGATACATAAATAGATAAATAAATAGATAAATAAATAAATAGATAAATAATAAACAAATAAATATCACAATGTGCCTGCTTGCCATTAACCTGTATATTTTGAACCAGGGGTTCAAAACTGTCAGTGGCCTACAACATGTAATGAAGCACAGGATATAATTCCACTACCAAAGAAGCCAGGAAGTCTGACCATATAGGAAGCTGCAAAGAGTAGGAATAATACCCAGTGTGCTTTTGGAGTAACTAGACTTAAAAATGGAACACTGAGATAGGGTTGACGTCAGCTATGTAGTTTTTGATCCTTAGACTTAAGGCTACAATATGAAAAGTCTATGCTTCTTTTTATGTCTGTGTCCTGGGCAGGGTGTGGGGTCAATAGCATAAACATAAACAGTGACCTAAATTCAATAGCATATATCTAATCCAGCAGCAGAGGTACTTACAGCTAAAGCAGTCATTATCTGGGGAGTAGAAAACCAGAAAACTTTCTCTTTCTCTCCACTTAGAGGACAGTTGAGTAGCACTTTCAGTAAGGTAACAGCTGATAATACTATCTGTACAAAACACACCAAGAAAATAAGAATAATAAGCATGGTCACATCAAAAAAAGATAAAAGATACAAGCAAAATGCAATGTAGAAAATATCTGGTTTTATAAAAGTAAATGAAATTTAAGTATACAGGTAGAAGTGAATCCCTTAAGATGTCTATATACTGATCATATTTTTAAAATTAATTTTCTGAAGCTTGCCAATGCATAGATAGTTGGATAGTTAAGTACATTACTTAAACATTCAATCAACAGATTAAGACTACAGCATTAAAAAAAAAATTTTCCTGAATGGTGCCATTTATTTTTGGTCACGCTTGATAATTAGCTTACACAAAATATCCCAAGAAATAACCTTCATTTAACTCAGGAATTACCTATAATATAAGATTTAGGGGCAGAGAACATATTTTGTACTTAGAAAGTTTCTAGGTTTAATCCCAACTCCTTCCTGTAGGGAGCACAATGGCTCAGATGCTGAGCTTATCAGCTGGAGTTGACAGCCTGGGTGCCAAGCAACGGGGTGAGCTCCCATTCCTGAACCTGAGCTTCCTGAGCTCCTGCCTGCCTGGCAGTTTGAAAGCACACAAATGCGAGTAGATATATAGGTACCACTTCAGTGGGAAGGTAACAGCATTCTGTGCAACTTTGGCATTAAGCCATGCTGACCACATGAGCACAGAAATTGGCTTTGGACAATGTTGGCTCCCTCGGCCAAAAAACAGAGATCAGCACCAAACCCTAGAGTTGGATGTGACTAGACAGAGAAATCTTTTAACTGTTACCTTCTTCATGTAAAAATATTCCATGTAAAAAATACAAAACAGAAAACCTGTCCAGCAACACAGTAATTCAAAAGCATGGAACTAGATGAAGGCAAATACTAAGCATCGTTGATTCAAATACATTTTTAACAAAAAATTAACTGAGTTCCTACTTCAGGATTTTGTTTCCAAAGATTGCAAACATTCAGTCCCTCAATCAGCAGTCTCAACATGGTAGAAAAGTCATCAATGGTACCATTCTCCACCAGCTGAGCAATCAATTCAGTCAAGGGAACATCTAGATCTTGAATCAACTGGCCTCTGACTTCAGGACCTGCAATAGTTCAAGAGAAACCATCATCCATTAAGGACCACAAACTGCGGATGCCAAACCATTATAGCACAAAACTTGGCCTTACTTTTTATCCTTTACTTCCCCCATTTATTTGTCATTTACTGAAATGACAAAGCAACCCATTCTTCTTCTTTATAGTGCAATAGACTTAACAGCATTTCTCTCACACCAACTTCTTCTCCTTTCCTGCATCCTGAAGGCTAGATGGAAAAATCTAGCTTCTCCTGTCACGTGAATGTCTTGCCCAAAACTCAAATTGTTTCTATCAATAGAACTTTCTGTAAATTATAAAATATATTACCAAATTTCATCCAGTGGAATAGCCACATCAGACAGGAAATATCGCAATGCCACTAACGCTTCCTTAAGATTAATAAAAGAAAAAGGTAATTCTGCAGACACTGTTGAACTATTATGCTAAATATTCTTTATCATAGACATAGGCCATGATGATGGAATTGCCAAAAGCTGCAGTTCATTTAATAATAATAATAATAATAATTATTATTATTATTATTATTTATTTATTTATTTATTTATTCGACTTGCATGCTGCCCTTCTCCCTAGGGACTCAGGGCAGCGAACATTAAAACACCACAAATTTACAATAAAAGCAGATTAAACATAACAAGTCGGACTATCAGTTAAAATTAAACAGTTAAAATCCCCCCCCTCCCAAGTCATTCCAGGCCGGCCTGTTGAAACAGCCAGGTCTTCAGGTCCTGGCGGAAGGACCAGAGATCAGGGGCCAAACGGAGATCCACAGGGAGCTGATTCTAAAGGGCGGGCGCTCCCACAGAGAAGGCCCTAGCCCTGGGGACTGCCAGCCAACAATGCCTAACCGACGGTATCCCAAGGAGGCCCCTCCTATGGGAGCGAACAGGGCGATCGGAGTGTGATGCTGGCAGGAGGCGTTCCCGCAAGTACCCTGGACCCAAGCCATTTAGGGCTTTATAAGTTGTTACTAGCACCTTGAAACTAACCCGGAAGGCAACCGGCAACCAATGCAACCGGCAACCTCTTGGTTCCCTCCAGCTTCTAAATCAGGCAGGCTGCTACCATTATCAGGTAACTATTGTATTCCACCCAACTCTCTGCTTCTATCCCAGCCAGTATGGCCTGTTTGGGGATACAGAAGGGGTGGGGGGACAAGGAACAATATTCTTCATGCCCAACAAAGAGATCTAACTAAATAACATCTCCAACCCAGTTAGCTGTCAGGCAGCAGGAGAGAAGCCAATGACATCCTACTGCAGTCAACTAGCAACGATTAATTATATTTTCAAACAAATTAAAATCTAAAATATATTATTTTAAGTAGGTGATTCTTTTTGGAGGCTTCAGTTCTTGTTTCAAAGTAAGATTAAAATCCCCAAAACCTCACTTATGGCTCCTAGAGTTCACCCCAAAACAGGTAGGAACCAACACTTTGGAACAATTTTTTGTCCTAAAAAGAGGGGATCAGGATGCCTTTAAGGCACCAACCATTATCCCCTAAAAATTCTAGGAACCGCAAAAAAAAATCAGGCAGATCATCCCAAGCCCACCAAAAATACAAACAAAAAAAAACACCAATAAACAACCTTCAGTACACTATGGTAAATTCATATCATTGAATGTGTTTCCGGCAGGCCAGGAATTACATAAAGGTAAAAAGGATATGATCAAGATTCTGAGCTCTAGAACTTTGTTAAGAGTCACTGGTTTCCCTTCTTCACTAACAACTTATTGGACTTTTAGGGTCACATCATAGCCATGATAGAAAAAGCATTTTTGGAGACGCCACATTGATGGCCATCCAGTAATAATTCTGACCTGTCACCTCTTTCATGATCTCTATTATTCTTATGTGCTGATTTTCGATCCTTGCTCAACACTGGCTGCCTGGAACTGTTTCTAATCTACCATCTCCCTTCAATATTTAGGAGAGAAGTGAGGAAATAAGAATTACACTTCCTTACCTGCAAGTAATTTTCTGACCGAATTAAATACGGCAATAGAAGTTACGTGTGATGGATACAGTTCTGGCATGGAGCAGAAAGCAGTCAAAAACTGCAAAGCAGAGTCAAGAAACTGGAGGTTCCCACCTGCCAAGCCAAGTTCGCTCAATATTTGAACACAAAAGCTTTGATATAGTTCCCTGTGAAAAAGCTGTCTGTTTTTGCTGGGTTTCATCGGATCTTGCAGTTCATTCTCACCAGCTGCAGGAAGCATAGGTTGAAAACAAGATGCATCTGCTTTTAGAAGAGTAGTAATATGTTGTATAAAAGCTAATGGCAATGGCTGGCCTTTTGTCTTGTTTCTAAGGCAGAACTTGATAGTCGCTCCTGTTTGCAACATGGCCTGTTTAAGAAAAACAGGTAGCATTCCTGAAATCTGTAGTTTTCCATCGGGTTGTTGTTGCAGGTACATAGCCAGAACATGACACAATGAAATTAATGCCACCAGAAGAACCTGGTCAGCTGCAGGGCTCCAATGCTCAGACTGTCCAGAATTTCTGTCACACGGCTGGCAACTTGTTATGAAAGACAGGAACTTTTCCAGGTTCAGTTTCACACTCTGCCTCCTTTCTAGGATTACCTGAAGGTAGTGCTGCAACAAGAGTTGGAGCTCATGAAGGAATTCATCCCAAGCATCCATCTTCAACACACCGCCAAAGGTCTTGCAGACTGCAAACATGGAGGTGAGGAGAGCTTCGAGAACATCACTAGCATACAAAACCTTGAAGGATGAGTTTGCATGTCTTCCGGCCTGTAGGCATGCTAGAAGGTGGCAGCAGGTTGCCAGAAACTTTAAAGACAAGGCTTTGTTGCAAGAAATGCTTGCTCTGGTATTAACAGCCAAAGAAATCAACAGAAGAAAGCATCGTGTGAAATCCAAAGGAAAGAAGCTGTCTACATTCAGTGCTGAAATGACCTCTAGTATATTCAAGAGCTCTTTGATATGTTCTTCTTCCAAGGTAGTGTAAGATCTATCTTTCACTAATGACAGTACATTGAGAGCAACTTTCTCCATAACTGCCCAGGAGACTGAAAAGTCATTCTTGGACCTTACGCTGGCCGCATGACCAGAAGGGATAGCTTCACACCACGGAGTATCTCCTGCACACAGCGACTGAAGAGGCTGATTGGCAATATTTGGAAATGTCGACGACAGCACACCAGCACAGTGCTGAATTATTTGGCTTAGGAAGAAACAGTGCAGCATCTGCAGTTCTGGGAGAAGGGAACTGTGCAATAAATCCTTAGACAGCTTCTCCATCGTGAATAAAACATCGTCCTCATCAGCAACAGTTGACTGGGGTTGCTTAACCAATAGTGTTTTCAAGAGCACCTCTGCAATATACTCTGTATCATTCTCAGAAAGATAAGGAAACAGGACAGGGAGATTTGAGACTATCAGGTGCCAATGCGCCACTGGGTAAGTAAGAGCGGTTATACAACTTGCACTGCCATCCCAGGGTTCCGATTCTTCTTTGTTCATGGAAGCTCTTCCAGACTGCAGAATGAAAGCCCCAGCGCTTTGCAAAGCCTGATGCGATGCCTCCGTCCAACAGACGGCGTGCATTAGCATCTTCTTCATTTTTTGAAGCACCAGCCATTCAGTACAGTAGCGGCTCATTGGGGAGGAACATTTTACCAGCTTATCTATCTTCTGCCAACACTCTGCATCTAAACCAGGAAATATGGTTGAGAAGTCCCAGTTTTCTTCAGAAGAATCATCAAGCAATGGGGCTAAGGGAGAGCTATACTGCTTGCAATTTAAGGCAAAAAGAGTATCACTTTCTACGCACACACAAGCCAGAAGAAGAGCTGAGTTACTGACCTTCTCTGTCCAAAGCTCAAGTTCTGTTGCTTCTGCCTCAGAACCTTTCAGCAAGTCAAACAGAACTTGAGTGACATTCTTCTGCACCCTCCCCAGCAGGTTTTGAGTGCGATGCACAACAGACAACGGAGTGGAATCGTCTAAACTCTTCATGTGGAAGAGAACCGTATACAGCAATGTGCTTATGGACAGAAGCTTTGAGGCCATGTCAGCATCCCCCTTGACATGAGGAATGACGAAAGTCTCACATTTCTCCACCATGAGACCTAGGATATCCAGCACCTGACTGGATGGCAGATCCAAAAGACACTCACATAGCTTGGCCCTGATACCGGCTGGCAACAGTGGCAGCCTTGACTCCTCTGCAGCAGGACGTAAAACGACTGATAAAACTTCTTGGAAGAGATTTGGGAACTGGCGCAATTTGGCGTAAGTGGAGAAGACGGTGCTAACAAGGGCTGCCTGAGCCTTCTTCGTGCGTGGCTCAGAGACCTCCGCATCAATCCAAGCCAAGGCCACTAAATCATCCAAATCGGGATCCACAATCAAATGATTCAAGGAAATCAGGGCCTTGAGGCATCTAAACCAGGCAGGTATGGTGGCCTGGGAATGGTTCATTAGCAATTGGGCTAACTGACGGTAAAAATTAAACTGGACTGCCTTGTGCCGAATCCGATCAGCGGCCACGTTATAGATATTATTGCTCAGCACCAAATTGAGAAGCTGCTCCACCGCAAGCAGCTCCAAGCTCCATTCTGATGCTGGAAGCTGGTTGTCCCAGAGATTCCCCCGCAGGCAAGAAATCCGCAAGCAATCGCAAAGTTTGGTAAGCATGTGAAAGCAGACCAAATGGTCCTCGGGCTTATTGTACGTCTCTAAAAACAGCTTGAAGAGCAAAGGCACGGAATGCGCTACCACTTTCCCATGAAGAGCTTGTTCGCAAAAGGCGGCGTCTCTTAAAGCCGCCTGGATTGTATTGGCTGGGAGAAGCAGGTTTTTCAAGCCTTTCTTTGCGCCGACGGATTCCTTCTCTGGCAACAGCTCTTCTCTGTAGGATGGCAAGAGCTCCTGTTGGAAAAGGCCAGCCTTGAGCAACGCCTCCACGTGATTTCGGGCCTCCTTGCTGAGATGTGGACGAACGCGATCGTCATCTGCATCGGTCCACACTTTCGTGCTTAGCAAAAATCTAAGCAGCAGGCAGGGCTGCAGCAGTTGTTGGATCACTTGTCCAAATACCCGATTTGCATTGGTTTGCTGCCGCTGAAGTAGAAGGTACCGCCTGAGGCTCAGCTGAAGGACTTCAAACAACTGGAGGGACACGGCATCCTCTGATGATAACTGCCAACAGGTTAGCCAGGACAACTTACTCAGAAGATGTACCAGCAGTTCAAATTTTGCAGTATAAACTATTGAAAGAGGAGGTTTGGAAAGGATGCCGCTACAACAGCTTAGCACCGCCTTGACATTCTTCAGTGTTTTTTGATTGTAAGCAAGAGAAAGATTTTCATTTATGACCTAAAGATGAGACAAGGGACAAAACAGAAGTGATGCTTAAGGATCTGTATCAGAATTAAACTCAGTGTCTTCTTGCATATTGATTATTATCTGATAAATCACTTATAAATATATAACTGAACACCAAAAAAACTAAAGAACTTATAATTGACTTCAGGAGGAAGAGAGATGTACATTTACCATTGTACATAAATGGCAAGGAGGTGGAGAGGGTTGGTAGTTTTACATTTCTGGGCACTTGTATCTCAGAGGACTGTGAAGGCTAACATGCTTGTGAAGAAGGCACAGAAGGGCCTGTACTTCCTGAGAATGCTCAGGAAGATAAATCTATTCAGCATCTACTTCTGTCCTACTACCGCAGCACCATTGATAGTGTCCTGACGTATGGATTCTTGCATGGTATAGGAGCAGCTCTGTAGCAGACAAAAAAGCTCTACAGAGAATAATTAAAACTGCCCAGAATGTCATTGGGCTCCAGCTACCAGCCCTGGATGACATCTTCACATCTCGCTGTTTGAGGAAGTTGCACAACATTCTCAGAGACTCTTCCCATCCTGCTTACAGTCTTTGTGAACTGTTGCCTTCTGGCAGAAGATACAGAACAATTAAAACTCAGATCACACATTTTCTGAACAGTTTTTAATCCCAGAGCTATAATTGCACTTAACAATGAACTTAAGGACCACCATCAGTAAGCTATTGGACAGTTACTTGGTCTGTTGTGTAGATGCTTGTGTGTTTTTAGGAGGCAGGGAATTTTGGCGGGTGGGAGGGGTGTTTGGGGATTGTCATGTGTGTGTGCATGTTGGGTCTGGTCTCTGGGTGTTATGTGAATTTATTGTATGTATACTGCATATATACATACAATAACCATAAAGAATTCAATTCAATTCAAATGATATAAACAATTTTCTTTCCCTCCTTTTAAATTTTACTACACTACCTAAACGATCTGTTCTGGCTCTTTATAAGGACAGTAATTATGGAAATTCAACCTCATCCTGAGGATCCAAAAGCAGACAGACAAAACAAATGGAAGATTCAATAAAGGTGAAAGGTTCCTTTACAAATGGAAGGTTCTATAAAGGTGAAAATCAAATCAGGCAATGACTTAGTAAAAAAAAATTATCATACTAGCACAATCTGACTTTTAAAGCAATGTATGTCTTAGTGGACTTTCACTCCAAAGAAGCATTTCTTATTGTCAAGCCCCACATAGTTGGCACTAAGAAGAAAGAACTACATCAGAGTTTAATATCACTCAGAGGTAAAAATATAGGTGACCCTGAGGGCCCAGATAAACTTCCAAGTGGTCTCAACGACTCTCAGAAAGCGTGCTAACAACCAGATAACTTCAAGGAATATTAATCTTTCCATTCTCCACCATTCATTTAGAACTGAAGAAGCTTCTTGGATAAGAAGCAAAACATCTTCAAGCAAAAACAAAGAAAGTCCAGTAGCTTTTTGAAAAATCATCTTTGGGACAACCATGATCAATATGACTGATAATCTCCATAGATATTCAGGTAAAAATATAATCTTGAAATCTTAAAAAGTCCCTAGGCAGTCTTTGGAGCAGTGGTCGCCAACCAGTGGGCCGGGGACCACTAGTGGTCCATGAGAAAATTTTGGTGGTCCGCAGAGAAATGTCACCCCCAAAGCAATTAATATAGGCTGCGCGGGAACAAGGCTGCGCTGCCCACATGGCCCACGGGGAACACAAGGCTTACATCGCTTTCATTGTGAACAAAACGAGGTAGTGAGGGGCGGGGGGAAGGACAGAGGGGGGAACTTGCCCCACGCGCCTGGCCTGGCTACCGGGCTGCTTCTTTCCGCTTCTTTCTTTTTCTGCTTTTGGCTGCACACAAGGAAAGCAGCAAGTCTTTCTTTCTTTCCCCCAAACTCCACCAGAAATGAGTCTTTGGACCCTGCAAGGTATCCCACTCCAAGAGGCTGCGCCGGCGCGACAAGTCTCACAAAGGCTCATTTCTGGCGGAGTTTGGGAGAGAGAAAGAAAGACTTCTGTTGCTTCTGCTGCTTTCCTTGCATGAAGCCAAAAGTCTCTCTCTCACACCCCCGAGAACGGAGCTGGAGACGGTATCCTGCAATCCCAAGTAAAGATTGATTGATCGGTAGGAAAACGGGGTGGGGAATTTTCCTGCAGACTTTTTGGGGGGGATTTTCCCAGGGTCTCTGTAGGGGATTTAAAATTAGCGTTTGGTGGTGCCTGTGGTCCAAAAAGTTGGCTTTGGAGCATTTCCTTTCTTTAACGCCTCCTTCGCCCCTTAACCAGGTTATGCTGCCTCGTTTCACGTCGACTGAATCTTCTATCTGCTTCTCATAGTCTCTCATTTTTTCTCACCAAAAAGACAAAAATGTTATACTCTGTTAAAACTTCAAAACAATTAGTGGGATTTTGTTCTTGAATAACATGTAGATGATCAAGTGTAACCATCAATATTCTTTGGCTGGGAATACATAGCATCTACGGTAGTATGAACATTTTAAAAGCATAATGTATTGTTCTAATTTCTCATTCACAATTATATCTCATGAAGATACATATTCTTTAAAAAAAACACCCCTATCATACAGTTACAATGTACAATAGTGATACCAAATTAAAATGTCCAGCTATTGGCTAGTTTGCCAATCTACACTTCTCTGTGAACATACTGGTATCAGACAATATTCCTGCGAGTACCAGTATGTTTCTATGTGTTAAACTTACACAGCCACTTACAGATGCTTATAAGTAACTGCTGGATCGTAACAGTATTGCCCAAGCTGGCATCTTCCAGATGTGTTGTAACAGCAAACAAAGAATTCCCCTGCTGGAATTCTTTGAGTTGCAACCAAAACACAACTGGAGACAACTAAACTAGGAAAAGCTGTTCGTAAAGAAATACAGCTTTGAGGGGGTATCAAATTAATATGGGAGAGTTGCAGAAAAATTTGTAGCAGGTGTTCTGATGTAAAAAGAAAAGGTTCGGGAGATAATCAGCAAGATCTCAAAGCAGTTGGGCTATTTCCAGAGGAAGATGGATCTATGTAAGAGTTTATTTATTTGTAAACATACCTGTGCAATTGTAAACCGCAGAGTGACTGTTTTTCCATCCTTGAAGAGATTCTGCAGCTTTTTGCTGTGAATGATGCTGTCCAGGTAAATCCAAAGCTTCTCAATGATCTCATCTGGCAATTCAAGTTTCTTATTGTAGCAGGAAATCAAGCTATGACTCACCCAGTCAAGTAAGACCTGTGTCCCCCAAAATACCCATGCAGATTATTTTAGACAGGATAGGGACAATTGGAAAAACAAAGCAGTTTGAGGCAAATAATGTGATTCCTAAAAATAAGCAGATCCGTTTCACTAATACGGGACACGGATGGGCAACTCCATACTTGTGTATAAACAGCAGGCTTCCAGTATTGTGATTAAAGGGATGACAGTATCAAAATACAGAGATTCATTCTACTTCCTTATAAATAACCCCCTCACTGCCTTTCACATCTGTTATATAGCTTGCAACTAAAGCTGCCTTTACCTGTAGGACTATATCTGGGAACACATGTTCCTTTTTTCTTTTCTTTTCCTCACAAAGAGACGTCTCCGAATTTCTAAAACTCCCATAAAAGATTATTTAAATGTAAAATTTGGATTCTGTGTATATTGGGTGTCCATGGGTGGATGATATATCCCTTCCCAAAATATAATAAGGCTACATTTTCATAGGGATGGAAACATTAGGAACTGTTGTGGCTGGGTGGCAGCTGACAGAGCCGGCAGCCGAGTCGGACAGTAGTGAGAAGTTGGGGAGGAACCTGGGCCATTCCTGGAGGCTGAGATAGGGTCAGGGCAGGCTGGCAGTCAACAGCTGCCTTCGGGTTCAGACAGCAGTGAGGCAGGGGAGCTTCTGGAACCGGTTCCCAGCCTGCGCATGCGCAGAGCTGCCAAAAAGAAGGCACAATTAAGAACTCAGGGTCGACGTGGGAGTAAGGCCACAGATGGACGATGAATGGCCCCTCCCATCAGGATTAAAAGAGAAGCAAAAGGGGAGGGGGCTTTTGCAGGAAACAACTCGCTCGTTCCTTCGTTCCAGCCTCATGTGGATTTGTCTGTATAACCTAGCCCTTCCCTGCCAGCATTGAGTATGGAACTATTACCAGGCAGCATTCCAGCAATGATAAAGGTCTGAGCTAATTAGTATACCATTGCAAGATTATTTGCCAAGCTGTTGTGACTGTGAATGAAATAAATTCACATTAATGTAAAAAAAGAGGTTTTTGCCGGGATTTAGAATTGACTTAATGCTTTTTGGGGAGGCCTAGGACAGAAAGGATCTTCAGTGGGATGGCAGAATACATTTAATTTTACATGACAAAGAGAAACATAGATAAGGCCTATTAGTATAACTGGGTAAGTGGTATCACTCTCACATTCTAAACCACTTTGCAAGAGTAGATTTTATAAGTAGTCTGCCTGCTGACCAATTATTCTCTGTGATAGTTGGTTGGGACATTTCTTAAGTTTTTTTTTAGATTGGTAACCAACCCGGAAAATAATGAATTATTCTCCGAAATTACAAAAGGTTTCCTACTAGTAACAGACCGTTAACTGTAGATTGGTTACTATGTACGGATTTAACAGAATTCAGTCCTTGTATAGCATACTAAATTACATGTCTCTGGTTTCAGTCAATGTTGGCCTTGTGTGCCTAGTGATAAGTCCCATGTTCCCATTAGTATCAGTGGTGGTATTAGGAATCCTTAACCGTGTCTTGATAGTACTTTTAATAACTTATTTAGTTTGATTTTGAAGGGTAATGTAGAAATTTTTAAAATAAAGCAATAAGATCTATATCTGCATGGTACATTGGTATTCCTTGGATGATTCAATGTTAGGAGTATATTTCTGCTTGAGTAACAGATTTTTTTTCTCCAACCTTCTGCATGTCCTCAAAATCTTTTCATAAAGCAGCTGCAGAAAAGCAAGGAAATCTCCTTCTCTTTTAAAAATCCACCTAAAATATGGTTAATATGGTTGTCCCCCAAATATACTCCTCTTGTCTAGGGAAAGAAATATTTTTAAGAAAGGCAAGGTAGCCTTAAAGGTGGGTAAACTTTAAAAATGGTGAAAGAATGGCATTAGATGTTTACAGAAATATCCAGTATATTTACATTTCCTTCAAACACAATTTCTAACATTACAGAAATATAGCAAGATGATAAAAACATCCTCTCACGAAAAACAAAAACAATTTGACATTTGTGCTATTCAAATGCTTTTTGAAGTATTAAATTACTTCTCAGCCACTTTCAGTTAAACTTGGATAAAATAAGTGATAAATTTTTTTGAATAACTAAGCTCCCTTTTGGTTGAAGAAAGAGTGCCTAGCAGGTTCAAGACCTCCTAATATGGAACTTTTAAGGGAAAAGGTCTAATGAAATACATTACTTGTTCTTTGTTTGGAAGGAAGCACTGATGAGAAATCCACGCAAACCGAGCCAACTTGAGTTTGTCCTCCCAAGAGGTCTTTGAGCTTTTCAGCTTCAGATGAATACCAGAGTAAATTGCAGCCATGGAAGGAGCACCTGAAAATTATTTAAAGCTGAATATTAATTAGGTTTCTAACCAAATTCTCATGACAGCTCCTTCAAACTGCTGCTTATCTGTTCTGGTCTGCAATATAGTTGATACATTTGAAAAAGGGAAATTGTATAATTCAGTTCTCATACCTCCTAAGAATTCTTGATGGTACTGGTAGTCCTCAACTCATGACTACAATTGGGACCAGAATTTCCATTCCTAAGCAGGGTGGTTGTTAAGTGAATCATGTCCAATTTTACAATCTTTTTGCCATAGTTGTTAAGTGAATCATGTGGTCATTAAGCAAACCCAGGTTTCCCCTTTGACTTTGTTGTCAGAAGCCAGCTGGGAAGGTTGCAAATTGTGATCATGTGACCTTGGGATGCTGCAATCTTTGTAAATACATGCTGTTTGCCAAGTGCTGAAATTTTGATCATGTGACCACAAAGATGATACAAGTCACAAGTTCGAGGAATGGTCATAAGTCACTTTTTTATGCTATTGTAACTTTGAACAATCGCTAAATAAATGGCTGTAAAAGACTATTTGTAGTCATTCACAAATTTGTCTTTACACTGCCTGTCCACCATTGTAATATTGAGATAAAAATGAAGAATAAATGCTAATCAACTTTGAAGGGTTATTCTAACAACACTGGGGACCTTAAATTCCTTTTCTGGTGATTAAGAAATAAGAGAACATCTGCTGAAGGAAAAAATAATCTCATGTTAAGAGATGCCTAGATTTCCTTTCATAAGCATTTTAGCAGAATAAACAATGTTTTGAAGGATCTGTTCTTTCCTGATTAGAACCAAGCTGTACAACAAGGTGGGCAACTGTGGCCCTTTTACGACCTGTGGACTTCAATTCCCAGAAATCCTGAGGCAGCCATTCTGGAAGCTAAAGTTCACAGGTCATAAAGGCACCATAGTTGCCCAGCCCTGTTGTAAGGTGTATCTCCAACAGACATCTGATACAGAAAAGAATAATAAGAGTTGGAAGGAAATTTGGAGGTCTTTTATCTAGTCCAACCCCCTGTTCAAGCAGGAGACCCTGGCCTATACCATTTCAAACAAGTGGCTGCTGTCCAGTCTCTTCTTAAAAGCCTCCAGTGATGAAGTGCCCACAACTTCTGAAGACAAGCTGTTCCACTGGTTAATTGTTCTCACTGTTAGGGAATTTCTCCTTAATTTTAGATTGCTCCTCTCCTTTTTAGTTTCCATCTGTTGTTTCTTGTCTTGCTTTCTGGTACTTTGAAAAATAGGTTCAGAGAATAGTATCAGAGAGCGAAAAGGGCAAACTGGCATTGTTTAGAAAATGAACCAGCTATTCAAGTCCACCTAAGCATAGTAAGTAATGTTAAGATTATCACTTCATTCTATGACAACCTTCTCCTACCTGTCCTGTCCTCAATGACACTGTGCAGAGATTAGATATATCTCAAAGCTGTGCAGCACTTCAAATGCACTGTCCAAAAAGGGTTTGTAGCACCCAGGAAAAGGTACTAATTCCTTAAGGTAAAAAGATAAATGCTGCATTCATTTTCCTGGACTCCATACAAGTATGGGGATATGACTGTTTCAATAAAAACTGTTCAAATCATCTTTGTCTCATCTTTATCATTGCCAAACCTCTGTTTATTATTAAAGTTTGTATGCGCACATTAACTAATCAGATTCTTACTACTGATTTGCTGACTGCCTACTTATTATAGACTTTATTATAGGTTTACTATCCTGTCTTCCCCCCAGACATTCTTGTTATAGGCCTACCAAAATGGTCTCTCATTTCCAAATTCATGTAGGAAACACTTCAAGCACTCTGCCAAGAGTTCTCACACAGCAACCACAATCCCAGCCCAGTATCATTCAGTTCCAATGCTAACATCAGGATTTCAAATGCCCCAATGCCCCATGAAATCATACAATCAGCAGGCATACTTGTGCCCTCTATGTTTTAAACTGTAATTTCTATCCAACCTAACTTTGCATGACTTGCAGCAACATTTGGCTAGGTTTTTCAGAATTCCCGGCCAGCCTCTGGCAGCACAGAAAGCTGCAGTTCCAGAAGCTGTGGGTGGTCCTACACTGGAGGTTTTTAAGAAAAGATTTGTCTGAAACAGTTTCCCACTTGAGCGGGGGTGGGGGGGGTGGGGGGGGGTTGGACTAGAAGACCTCCAAGATTCCTCCCAACTCTGTCATTCTGTTACATAATAGATAACAGATAATCAGAGTTGGAAGGGATCTTGTAGGTCATCTAGCCCAACCCCCCGCCCAAGCGGGAGACCCTACACCATTTCTGACAAATGGCAGTATATCTAGCATCTGCCCTCTGCTAACAGTCCATGTATAGCCATCAACTGACCCCAACCAAATTAAGAAGCAATAAATTCAGAGCAGTCTATACAACTTCCAGGCAAGTTTGCCTTCCAACGCAAGAAATAAGAGGGCTTCCCCGTGGTTTCTTCGGAACCGCTTATCTCAAATGTTAGGAAGTTTGCAAACTCACATCCAATCAGGGCTGCTTACAAATCGAGTCTTGCACACAGGATCGGTTTCTAGCTGCCTTCCGAAACTCGCCGCCCTGCCGAACAACAGCAGCTTCCCTGGCTGGTTGAGGACTGAAATAAAAAGAAATCGGGCTTCTCTTCCAACAGCCCACCTATGGCTTTCAGGCACAAGTTGCGTTAGCGAGAATTGCGGAAGACCGCAATGCCAGAGGCTGCAAGGCTATACTCTGATTGACATTTGCACCGTTTCCCCCCGGAACACTCCTTCCGCCCCGCGACGCTGCACGGCGGCGAGGACACCTCCTCTTCCCACGAGCTTCCCAGATGCTCCACGCACGTGTACCTCCTTCCGGAACCTCCTCGTGTTCTCCTCTGTCACCTAATTATCTGGATGAAAGGAAGCGGGCAGGCCCTCCTAGCTGAGCGTCGAAAAGAAGGAGCGCCTTCCCATTGGTTAGAAGGCCACGCCTGCGCAATCGCCTTTCTCTCTGCCCCCCCACCCCCCTCCTTCTCCTCTTCCCCCCCCCCTCCCCCGTCGGTTTCTCCGAGTCAGTTCCGTCAGTCATGGAGCGGCGCTTTTCAGCCGCGACAGTCATCGAAGCTACTAAAGCCGCCGGAGCTTGCAACGCGGGACGTCCGAGCCAGCTTAGTTTGCAGAAGGTTCCCCCGGGAGGAAAAACTGGTCGCGCCACCACCGGAGTCCGCGATCTCCGCAACACCAGCAGCAACGGCGGCGGAGTCGTCTCGCGCGGCTGGGCGCAGTGACTGACGGCGCGAACCCGGGAATTCTGTCGCGTGCCTGCATTAGGAATCACCCACGTTCGCCGCGGCTCGCGCGCCCGCGTTCCTTCTCCCTCTCTTCCTACTTCCATGCCTGCAATGCTCCAGTGAGTATATTTCTTCCCCGCGGAGCTGCCCCTTTTGCTCAGGCGGGTGGAAGAGAGTCGAGGCAAGCCGAGCTGCGCGTGGCGCGCGGAAGCGCTCTCGGGCCCTCTCTGGGTAAAATCGGGCTCTGTGTCTTCGGCTTTCCCTTCTTCCCGCCGGTGCAGCTGCCGAAGCGGCAGGAAGAACTGGTGAGGTCTTCCCGGCCGTGCATGGTCCCCCGATCATCCTTTCTATCCCTCTTTTCTTTCCTTCCTCCCCATGTTTATTTGGGGTTTTTTTTTTTGCAAGTGCTTTACCCGGGGACGGATGTGGCGGAAAAGGCATAGGAACGGGAGGATGATCTGTGCATCTTGCCTTGCTACGTTGGGAGCATGAAGCCACAGTCCGTGAAACTTTCGAATAAGTGGACTTTATATTTGGCCGCCGTGTATTGGTTTCTGTTTCATCTTTTGCGTTCTTGATGCTGAGTTATCGGTGGAGATAAGCAAATAGAAGCCCTCTTGGAGCTTAGACAAAATAGCCGCAGTAGGGATTAGCAGTAAGTTTCATTCTATTGTACGGTTGGAAATATCATCATTGCTTATTGTACAGAAACACTTGACAATCCAAGACTGTTGGTACTGTCAGGAGTAGTATTTAGGGAGACATGTCTCTGATTGATGGAGAGAGAAAAATACCATTTGCAAGCTGAACAATTAGGAGGGGAGGCAACAATTCAGCCAGCATGGTAAGTTATGAAAGTTGTGGAAAGTCACACATTCCCCACCCCAGCGGATGTCACCTGAAATATTCATCATCAGTAATACTGTATAGTGTTGAAAAAACATTTGCAAATAAAGGTTTCCAAGCAATTTAATATTTGACAGGTGCCATGAAATCTAAAAAGTCAGATGAACACAGCTGTTCTGGTTTATTTGATCAATATACCGGTTAAAAATACTGTTTTATGTGATGTGTAAATTAGGCCAATGGCGATTTGAAGTTTTCATTGACAAAATCCTTGCCCAGCGTTTTGTTAAGATTTTATTTTAAAAAAATCATAATCCCAAAAGTTTTTCATTGTCATTGTCCATCTCAAAGTGCTGAAATCTAAACACTACCTTCCAATATTGTATGCGGGATTCTCTTGGATTGAAACATGGCAGAGGCTTGTAGCTTACAATAATTTATGTCTTAAGAAAATGCTACATAAAATGTATGGTTTTACTGTTTCCTTGGAATTCAAATTCTGCATCTCTTTCTTTGAAGGTCATGAAACGTGTACGCACCGAACAGATTCAGATGGCTGTTTCCTGCTATGTCAAGCGCAGGCAGTATGTAGACTCAGAAGGTCCCCTGAAACAAGGGCTGCGCTTATGCCACACAGCTGAAGAAATGGCAGCTAATCTAACAGGTAGGCAAGAAAGGAACAAGGGAACTTATTTTTATAGTACTACAAAATGTCTAGGCATTTACTTGGAATGAGACTGAACATAATGAATCCAAGTCAGCAGCATTCAGGTGGAGGGGGACTCAGAAAAGTCAAAATGGTAGCCATGAGTACATGATCAAAATCCCATCTTTTTTTACATGCATGGCATGAACAGTGCACTTAAGGAATAGGATATTTATTGCATGGTCACAACTACTGTCCAGACTTATTTGACTTATCTGAGAGAGAATAACTAACCTGAACCTGCTAAGCCATTTTTTATGGCTAAAAGGTGGGACTAGAACTCACAATATTCTACTTTCTAGCCCAGTGCCTTAACCACTAGACTAAAATGGTTCTTTAATTAATCAGTTGATTTTTGCAAGGAAAACTTGCTGGAGATTTTGAAATAAGAAAATATAACGAAACATCTAGGTAATAACTGCTATTGCTGAATGTTTGAAAGTGATTCATTTGGGAGCTGCATCTTTAAATTATTGTATATCCTGATATATTGAGATAAACTGAGCTTTTATTGATTTAGTTAATTAGTTAAATTAGCCACTGAATTGGAACATTTATTTCATAAGTGAAATAAAATTATGGGAAGTTGTGTGGTTTAGAAGTGGTTAATATGTGCTAAACTTATGAGTTCATAACATAGTTAAAATGTTGGTGTGGTAATTCTGGGTTCTATGGATATATTAAATTAATCTAAATAACTTAAGAATATTATGTCATTTTTGGACAGTTCTATATGAAATAACTGATTTTAAAACAAATAGCAATAAAGTGTGCAACTTGAAGTTATGATTGGAGGATGGGGGGATACCAGGGACCATAATTATGTAAGCAACTACCTGAATTAGCTTTTTCCTTGAAATCTATGTTGATTTACCTTTTCAGGTTGCATAAGAGAACAGCATCTGTATGCAAATACTTTATGTGTTTTATGTGTTTCCATGTATATGTTGGAGGCGGTGTTAGTGTATGTGAGAGAGAGTGTGTAAAAAACAGTGAAAACAGCTTCATGGGAAAACAGGTGTATGCACTGATCATTCTTGGTTGCAGTGATGCTGGAATACATGTTAAATAACCTTAGCCACATCTTCACAGCTGATTATTTTTGTATAACTTGTATAAACCCACAGAAAATGAATGCAAGACTCTAATTAAATTAATAGAATTTAAATGATGTAGGTTTTGCATGGCACAAGCTGATTAAGATATATTCCTAAAGTGCCTTTTTTCCCATTTTTGAGAACTATTAGCCAACTTAACTGCAAAAGTTGCTTCTCGTTTTCTTCTTGTGGGACTTTTATGGGATGCTAAGAGTGAAATTTAGATTTCCAGCTTGACAGGAAATTAATTGTAGAGGTTTCACTATAAGCAGAATCTGTAGCGATGCTGAGCCACAGATCTAGCCATCCTGAGGGGTTGTTTGTAGACATAATCTAGAAAATTATGTTGGTGGGGTTATAATCACAATGAGGCGAATCCACACCTGTGCTCAGGAAGGAAAAAGGATTTTATGCCCGTCTTGCCCTCTCAGTTCTTTGCTTGTGCCAAAGGTGGAGAGGATTTGCTGAAGGAGATAGGCTTCCTAAAAATCAGACAAAAGATATCTTTTGATAGCAGGAACTCTGATATCAGAGTCTCTGATTGCCTGAAATGCCTCATTTTTGTATCTATTCTCATGCTACAGTACATTGTATAGAAATGCCTCAGTGGAATTTCATAGGACGGGGAAGGTCTTTTTCCTTCATTCTTCTCACCCACTTTCTTTTTAAAATTGCCTGAGATAAGTTCACACAGTTAGTGATTCCCAAGCTTAATGAGGATTCTAGATGGTATAGATAGCTATACTCAGGGTAAAATTAGTATTACAGTTCTTCAGATTTATGGTGGACATTTAAATGGACATTTAAGAATGATTTGATTATTAAATAATCTCCACTTAATTTAGGAATGAACCTAGCTGAAAGAAATAATGTATTCTGACATTTCGTGTGTCATCAATTTTCTGTGATAGTAATCCTTGATAACAAGCTATGCTAAATACTGACGTTTTTATTTTTATTTTGGGGGCATGTTTAGTTTAGTTACATGCGTGAATTCATTCTATATCATGAAAAAAACTAAACTGGATTAATAGAAATATTAAGGCCATTACCTTAACAATCTTAACTTATTTGTAAACTTTATATACAGACAAGAAGTATACCAAGCATTGCGAAATATTTTTGACCTGATTGTTACCCCTTCATTTGTCCTAGTGGAAACAGATGTTTACTATTGTTTTAAAAATGCAGAAGTTATGTGTTTCGATATAAAAAAGCAGAAAGTTACACTGCAGCATTCAATGTCTTTGAAAGCCAATTGTCTTCATTTTTGTTTATTTTTTTAGTACAATCTGAATCGGGTTGTACAAATGTGATTTCTGCTGCACCCTGCTTAGCAGAGCCCCAACAATATGAAATACAGTTTGGGCGGTTGCGCAACTTTCTGACAGGTGGGTAAAATTCAGATTGGAGCCATAGATTTGTTAAGTGAAAGGTTGCTGACATTGTATGCCAGATTTAAGGGTCAAGCAAATTTCTCCAGCACTGCATGCATGCTTCCGTCCTTTGTAGACAATTGCATAGCTGTTGTATTCATACATTTGCAAATGTAGACATTCTGGCGAGGGAGCACTCAAAAAAACCCAATGCACAGAACAAGTCAGATCAACCAATCAGCATGCAGGATGCACACCTCTGCATGACATGGGAAGTATTTGTATTGGCCCATCTGCGGCCATTTGTAACCTACACTTACCCATCAACCCCTTTGCTATCTAAATATGTGGTAACGGCTACAGGCGGTTGCAGGCAACTCTAAACCAACCTTTAGTCATTGAGCCAAGAATCTGATTTTTCAAAAGCCATTGGAATGTTGGCTCCTGCAACTTCCATTTCTAACTCTTATCTCTGCTCTGATGGCAAGTTATTCTCTACCACAGATGCCATAATAAAGTAAAGAAGCAGAGAACCTTCTCTGACTGGAGTTCCATAGACAGAATGGCATTCTGTTACCAGAGCGAATATTTTAAAGGATTAGAGTGTCTTGGGCTACTTATTTGCCCACCCCTAATTCTGCCATAGACAGACAAGTTCCTATGTTAGTTTTAGAATTACCCTGTATTTCTTAATGAACAAAAAGTCAATGTTGAATATTTCCTGTTTAAGAAAAGGCTCATCTGTGAAAGGGATGGAAGCTGGATTGCTTAATTTTCATTCTATTTTAATCTGCTGAGCACTCACTGAGGAAAAATGACAGTTCTTTATCTTTGGTGTTTAGATTCAGATTCCCAGCATAGCCAGGAAGTGATGCCTCTCCTGTACCCTCTCTTTGTCTACCTCCATCTCAACATGGTCCAAAATGGCCTAAAGAGCACAGTGGACAGTTTCTACAGTCGCTTCCATGGGATGTTCTTACAGAATGTCAGTCAGAAAGACATCATTGAACAGTTACAAACTACATTAACAATTCAAGACATCCTGTCCAATTTCAAGCTTCGGGCATTTCTGGACAATAAGTACGTGATCCGCCTTCAGGAAGACAGCTACAACTTCCTCCTCCGCTACCTCCAGAGTGATAATAACAGTGCTCTCTGCAAAGTCCTGTCCTTGCATATTCACCTAGATGTGCAGTCCGCCAAGAGAGTGGACTACCAGCTCTATGCTAGTGGTGGCTCTTCACGCAGTGAGAGCAATGGCCTGGAACCTACTGACATGCCTGCTTCCATCCTGCAGAATGAAGCAGCCTTGGACCTCCTGCAAGATAGCATTAAAAGAGTCAAAGATGGGCCACCATCCCTTACTACCATATGTTTCTATGCATTCTATAATAATGAGCAGTTGCTGAATACAGCAGAGATCTCGCCAAATAGCAAGCTGCTGGCTGCTGGTTTTGACAATTCCTGTGTAAAGCTGTGGAGCTTGCGGCCCAAGAAGCTGAAATCTGAGCCTCACTTAGTAGATATTTCCCGAATTCACTTGGCCTGTGATATCTTGGATGAAGAGGTCAGAGAATCTTGTTATCCTGAATTTTTTTTTTATTGAATCATGGGTAGAATGTATTATGTTTATGTTGAAATGTTTTATGTGAGAGATTTTCAAAATTGTCAACAAAAAGCACAATCTGCCTCTCGTTTCCCTCTACACATTAGTCATATGGGTAGGCTGGGCAGATAGGGAGCCAACAATAGTTTGCCTTGATAAAGATTTAAGTTAAAACTGCCCATTTTCCCACCTCTGATAATAGTAGAACTGATCAAATATGTGCCCTTATTAAATTGCACACTTCATTAGCCAATTGTGACTCCTTATGGTAGCAATTTCATTCTTCATTTGCACTTACGGTAATACACCTCAACTTTTCAAAGGCACAAATCGAGATGAGTTATAATATTGGAGTCAGAAAAGGAGACTCGGAAAGTGCTTTAAGTTATAATCTCAAATTTGCTCACTAGAAGGAAGGTTACTTATAGGTCACCTGTACCCCTGTATGAACTCTGAATGTTCAGGGTGATTTTAAGACAGAATTCAATAAGATGCATGATTAATCTAGCTATTATTTCTACTGTATGTGGCATAACTGCCTAAACACAGCAGTGTTGCAATTGCCTAAAATAATTCCTAAAGGAGTCTTGTGCAACTAATGCCTAAAGCAGATTGATCAATGATCAAAATAAATGACTTCGGTTACAGCAGAGTTCTCTAACGTTTCTGGCTTTCGGACCAGGTGCAGGGGAGAGGGGATGGTTCTGTGTGAGCGACTGGCATGCACACATGTGTGTGCACCTCCATTTGTGCGAGAGGTGTGCACACACACCTACCGCTTGCTTAAACTGAGTGCACGCTGCTTGTGCAAGTGAGGATGTGCATGTGGGTGCTTGCTGCCTGTTTCCGCAGCCCAGTTGTAAATCCTTTGGCCCATTAGTGGGCCATGGCCCACAGGTTGAGGACCCCTGATTTATGGTAATGATATATATAATTTTATATATAATTTTATAGATTAGTAGTAGAATTGAGGGTGATGGCAAGAGCATCTTACTGAAGGTAAGGAAGGGTCTCTCAGTCTTCTGATTATAGCACAAAATTTGTATATTTTATTTTTTTCTTAAAAAACAACAGTACAGAATTTTTTGCGCCATACAATTTTCCGTCTGTAAAAACAAATAATACAAGCAAGACC
This sequence comes from Naja naja, assembly GCA_009733165.1. Lineage (NCBI taxonomy): Eukaryota > Metazoa > Chordata > Lepidosauria > Squamata > Elapidae > Naja > Naja naja. The sequence continues at coordinate 80,272,459 of CM019148.1, read as the reverse complement.
CAGTTACATGTTATTATACATCCAGCTGTTAACATAATCCAAGCAATATATTTGTAGAAGATGCAAAGCATCTTAACTCCTTCGGCTGTTTGTGTACATCTGCACAAGAAGATATGGTTCTTGGGAAGATATGTACAAAATTCTTTTTGACCTACCAGCAGTTTTAATATTCCAGCCATGGATCAGATATAGAATAGAAATATAGAATATAATAGAACTAGCAATGCCTGTTTCCATCCCTCAGATAATTTCAGATCGTACTTCTTAGAGACAATTGCTCTTTGAAACGGCAGCTATTATATGGTGTCCCTTGGTACTCCATATCATTTTCTGTGCTTCTTAACATCTGCATGAAACTGGTAGAGAGATCATCAAGGGATTTGAAGCTGAGTGTTATCAGTATATTGTTGACACCCAGATCTACTTCTTTATAAAAACATTGGGTAATAAAATGATTCATGTAAATGCCTGCTTGCTATTAATGGTAGTTGAAGGCAAAGATATTGGATTAATTAACCTCTGAATAAGGTATTAATTACATGAAAGCTATAGCTTTAAATTTCTATGGGCCTACATTCTCCCAGAAAGAGAATATGTAGAAGCAGATGCACTCTGTATGCTTTTTCTTACACTAAAATGATATTCGTGGTACACAAGCTGAGGGTATCTGAGCTTGATTTATCTTCATAAGGCTGCTTTTGTATTTGATCCACAAACTTTAGTTAGTATAGGATTTGGCAGCCAAGTTGGTCTTTGAGAAGGACTCAAGAAGACAATTTTTTTACAAGCACTTGGGAGTGGTTTTCACTGACGGCCTGTTTATTTCTTTTAGTTGTAACTAGTAAAAAAATGCTTTTATTGCTTTGATAAAGACATTGAAAAAAACAAAGCTTAGAGGAAGTTCATCTGAAGAAACTTCTTTATTCTCTTTCCAGGCTGAAGATGATGATGATGATACAGGAACTGAAATGAAGTTATTAAGAGGGCACTCTGGACCAGTGTATAGCACAAGTTTTTTGTCAGACAGTTCAGGATTGCTGTCCTGCTCTGAAGATACAACTATCAGATACTGGGACCTTGGATGTTTTACAAACACTGTCTTGTACCAAGGACATGCTTATCCGGTGTGGGACTTGGACATCAGCCCTTGCAGCTTGTACTTTGCTAGTGCTTCTCATGACCGTACAGCAAGACTCTGGTCATTTGATCGGACGTATCCCCTACGGATATACGCGGGCCATTTAACAGATGTCGACTGCATCAAGTTTCATCCAAATTCTAACTACTTGGCAACAGGATCTACAGACAAAACAGTGCGGCTCTGGAGCACCCAGCAAGGAAACACAGTGCGTCTGTTTACAGGTCACCGGGGTCCTGTACTGTCCCTTGCCTTTTCTCCCAATGGTAAGTACTTGGCCTCAGCAGGTGAAGACCAGCGCTTAAAATTGTGGGACTTGGCATCTGGAACGCTTTACAAAGAACTGCGGGGGCACACAGATAATATCACCAGCCTTACTTTTAGTCCGATAGTAGTTTGATTGCTTCTGCATCAATGGACAACTCTGTTCGAGTTTGGGATATTCGAAACACTTACTGCAATGCTCCTGTAGATGGCTCTTCCAGCGAGCTAGTTGGAGTATATACTGGACAGATCAGTAATGTACTGAGTGTACAGTTTATGGCCTGTAACCTTCTTTTAGTGACTGGAATTGCACAAGAGAATCAGGAACATTAGTCTTTTTGGAAACGGGACAGAAGATGTTATTGAAAACTAGAGTCTATTATAAACTGAGATTATATATAATTGACTGTGAATTTTTCCCCCTCTCCCTTTATTAGACATCCAGAATGATGGAAGTACTGTATTTGAAAGTATCTTTTATTTTTGCAAAAAAATGATAGGAAGGGAGAGCAATAGGAGAATTTCACTGTAGTTCTACATTAGTGCAGAGTTAGGAAGCAATGTAGTAAAGTGAACAGCCCAGAATATTTTTATATAGGAGTCCAAAACCTGGTCCAAACAAGTAAAATCATCACTGGAGCATTTGCACTTAAATATCCTGCATTGATGGGAACATCCTACTTATTTCTACTACTGACCTGTCTAAATAGCAATTATGTAGTACAGCTAACATCACCTTGGGTAGAAAAATATATTCTGTTCTGAGGATGTTCCCAAATATTTCAATAATGTTTAACACCAAAGGGCAGTTTCCCAACTCATTAGCATAAAAGATATGAGATTAGATCTAATTTTTTTAAAAAAACTTCCCTTCCATGGGATCTCTATGATCCAACAAAGAGAACTGGTTGAGTGAAGAGGAAAGACTATTTCCCACTGCAATCTTGTGATTTCTCAACCTTCTGCAATTGATTTTCAAGAGTAGAAGGGGACTCCAGGAGAAAGAGAGTGTTGCCATTCTATTATTTTTTAAAATATACGTGGCAGTTGTTGTCACTACCAAATCTATAAAGTGGTTTTAATTTTTTATATGGACCATAACATTTACAGCTATTCCTAGATCAGAAATTTGGGGGTTTCCTGGATCTGTTTGCACTGTGATGATGACATAAAATACTAGATTAATTGATGAAATAATAATTAGCTGTGGATGGAACCAGCAAAACATGTCTGAATTTGTTGTAGCCCATTTCAACTCCATGTAGAAAGACAATTCTCCTCCTCAGAAACATTATCTGCAGACCATATGAACAAAGATATCCAGGGAATGGAAGCTAGTATCATTACATCATTAATTAATAGAAGCTTTGTCAATATCTGATGTTTTTCACTGAAATAAACATTTCTGTAAGTTTTCATATACAAGTGTCAGCATGCAAAATGGAGGGGATGGGAGCAGCAACTTTAATTTTGTCATTCTAAGAGAAGATCAAATATTTCTGCTTTCGGAAAAAAGATTTTGTATTTTTTTTAATTAAAATGTTTAGTTTAAAGAGAAAAGTTTGGCATCTCTGTATGGAATTCAGATTTTATGAAGTAGATAAATCTAACTTTGTCACATGGATAAGGATCTTTTTGTATCTTGTCCATGTCAAACAAATATACAAAAATCATCTCTTCAGAGTTCTGTACCATTTTGCAAATTGTTTTTTTAAAACTGAACACATTTTTGTATACAACTTTCCCTAACATACTTTTTACACATCTTGTATGCATCATTTCCCCAAATATATTAATTTTTGTATACGTCTTTTTCAGCCAAAAATACTTTTAAGCCAGATGTTTGCAGGCTCTGAATTTTATGTCTGTTCACATTGTGGACTCTTTATGTTGATGGATCGCATAATTTTGCTTGAAATAAAATCCATGACAGGTTTGTCTTACCCAGATACATGCTGCAAGCGCTATTCATGTTTTATGCATTTAATTTACCTATTTTGCAAAGAAGTGGAGGCTGAAGAAAACAGATTTTAAACAAAGCTAACATACAAGTGATGTATTTTAAATTACTGATTGCTATTTTAAAATGCAGTAAAATGAGCAACCATTTCTTATCAACTTCAATAAAAGTGTACAAAAGTTTCTGATGCTTAAAAAAACAATGCAATATAAATCGTTATGCCCAGGAAGCAAATCTAATTCAGGGTTTCCTTCCGTAATATATGCAAGTTTATTCCCTCTGCAGTCCTCAAAACCCACTGAAACGTTGTACAACTGTGAGACATTCCAGGGCAGATTTTGGAGGTCTCACTGAATTGCAGAGAAAAGTAGAGGAATTCTGTTACACAAGTGAAAGTACATTTGCACAAGGTTGGATGTTTTTATGTTTCTTTAAGATGGAATGCTCAACTTTTGAGGATAAAAGTGCTATAATAGAGACTGCAGTTTGAAAGAGAAAAGGAGCTGTGACAAAGGACCCTAAGCTTCATTATATTTAAATCAAAGAAAATACAAGTACTCATGCATTTAATTATTTTCTACTTCCATCACTTTAAAATTCAGTTCAGTAGCAATTTTTGAAGGAGCATGAATTACACATCTAAAAATAGTCACTACAATATGCACAGTAAATTAACTCAGCATTAAACAAATACAGACAAAAAAAGACAACAGATCTTGTTAGGAGCCAAAGCCTGTTGAAAAAATGTCTTCCAAAATGGCAGATATGGTGGTGCCAGGACCTTTCTTTTCTTGGGGAAATATGTTCCACAGTGTGGGAGCTACCATTTTAAAAAGCCTCCATTCTGATTCATGCCCCTCTTACCTCTTGCAAGGATGAGAGTGGTTGATTCTAGCCGTGCATACAGGATGGGCACACAGAGGAGAAAAAAATAAAAGTTACAAATCAGAATGGCAGCAAAATTCTTAGAGATCTTCTTAGATTATTGTGATTAGGCTATGATTCCAAAACACAGACATCCACAACAGTAAGAATATCCCACAGACAGCAAGAATTAAGCTGCATTGATCTAAAATAGCACATTTGTTTAAATGCATAGGCTGATGTTGATAAAGAGGCGGAGTTGAATCATAATAAATACTCCATGAACAGAAAGCCTTGTACATTTTGTGTTTTGGAGCTGGCTAGTACAGATATTGTCTTTTACATACAATAAGCTGAGCCCTAAAATCAAATGGTTATCGGTTGCTATATAGATTATATACCTTATATCTCAGTCTATTTGTTTATTATCCCAAGATTATTGACCAAAAATGTGAGAAGTTTAAACTTACACTGAAAGTAATTAACAATAGCCAAGGAAAAGAATTTTTTATGTCTATGGAGATTCTCAGTTATCCAGATCATAGTTGTCCCAAAGGTGTTTTGAGTTTTAAGGTCTTCTAGATCTGAAACTTTACCATCTTTGGTACTGGATTGCTCCAAACAGATCTAGTTCACAATTTGGAAATCCTTCTTGAAGAGCTGGTGGCAGTCATAGCCAAGAGGGCTTTTGTGTACTTTGTGCTGGCCCAAAAGTGCTTTTTAAAGAGGCAACCGGGCTTTCTTATTTTTCTTTGGAGATGTTTCACTTCTCATCCAAAAAACTTCTTCAGCTCTGAATTTTTTTAAAAAATAGAACAGGTTCAAAGAAGATCAAGGAAGATGTTCCTAACTAAAATCTATAAAAGAGATTGTGTGAGGTATGTTTAGCCATGAAAAAAGATGATTGAAAGGGAACATGATAGCATGTTGAAGTGCAAAGTCAAGAATGTTTATAATTCTACCACAGTTGACACTAACTAATGGATTCAACTTACATGAAGGTAGATTCTGATTGAATGTTATTTAAAATAGTATATATATAATAATAACAATTTGACAGTGGAGCTAATTACCAGGATAAGTGGAGAATATACACTAAAGATTAGACTGCAATTATGAGATTATACAGAGAAATAGTAACAATCATAAAAAATTAAGTAGCACCACATTGACACCACATGTGAAGATTTTCAATCCAACTCATTCTTCAATCCAGCAACTTCTCTGTTTTCTCTCATTCTGCTCTAGTTCCAAAAATAAAATAATACAAATTTTCCTTTCAGGACAGGTTAGTGGGATTTTTCACTAGTGCTAAAATACATGTAGTCCTCAACTTACAATCAGTCTTTTAGTGAGAATTCAAAGTTACGACACTGAAAAAAGTGACTTATGACTGTTGCAGCATATCCATGATCTCAATCAAAATTTAGATGCTTGATAACTGACTCATATTTATGATGGTTGCAACCTTCTGACAAGCAAAGTCAATGGGGAAGCCAGATTCACTTAACAATCCTATCACTAACTTAATAACTGCAGTGATTCACTGAACAAGTGTGGCAAGGTCACACTTGGCAAAGGTCATAAAATGGAACAAAACTCATAAAAGTCTCAGCAACAGAAATTTTGGGCTCAGTTGTGTAAGTCAAAGACAACCTGTAACCTGCTTACTGGTGCTAGAGTATGTATACAGACTCTGATCCTGTTTACCTGTCTGGACATATGAACTTGTTTTTAAACTCAAAACAGCTATGCTTAAAAACTCCGCTATTAAACAGAAATAAAGATTTGTATTATTCCTAAAGACATTTATTATCTGCTCGCAAATAATTTTGGGTTCTGGAATTTCTCACTCCAACGAAGGCAGCACCAGTGTTTCTTCTATTCTCCACGATACTGTATATTTTTCAATTGCCAACTTTAAAGACAAGAATTTCCCAAACAGCTTAACATCACAATATAAATATTTTTTGGAAAATAATAATAATTTATTCGACTTGTAGAAGTTGAAAGAAAATCACTTGTTTATATTTTGTATAAATATAAGCATGCATTTATACAGAATTATAAGCAAGAGATAGCCCCAAGAAGCCAGTTAAAATACAACATACATTTTAAAGTTTAATAGGTAAAATATACATATAAAGATACTGAGACAATAAGAGTTTTCCAGAACTGTGGCCAGCATTTCTCACTGGGAAGGACATTCAGCTTCCAATAAGGAGTCTCCCCATTATCTTTGATACAGTACACTTCATATCCTAACATTTATATTTTTTTACATTTATACAGTAACTTAGAAATCTATCTTAATGTCATCGTAAGCTTTACTTCAGAAATGTTCTTTGGAGCACTTGCTACATCTTGCAGAACCAGGGGCAAAAAACCCAGCTCAGTTATGGATACTTGTAAGCCTGATATATCTGAATTGTAAAACTATTAATTGCATTACTTCAAAGGCTGTTGAGATAGTTGAATTCTCTATATTGGTTTGTACCAGCTAATTCTTCGGTTGGTGGCTTTGAGTACTCAGAAGTGAGGAGTCTGTAAATATTTGAGCACATTTTACAAAGTCTAAGGCAAATATTAATAATGCAATTACTACTGTATGTGAGGGAATGCAGTTTTTGAGATGCAAAATTTGTTTTACAAACTTTGCATACAACCTGTCTGTTTTCCTAGCGTTTTTCCGCAAGTGCCCCCCAACCGAGTGTTGATCCATTGATTGCGACAGGAATTGACCGACAGGTTTTGTCACCGGAGCCTGACATCTTGGGCTGGGTAAGTGGCCCAGTTACCCAACTGGCTTTCATGAAATCCGATTGAAAGCATTGCCGCTGGTGATTTCAATTTCATTCACAAGTTTAAAAACAAAAGAATCTGCTTCTTTTGGACGCCCGCTTCCTTGTGTGGGCGATACTGTTATAGGAACAGTTTTAGGGAGAGTCAAAAGAGCCGCCGGAAGATGGAGTGCCACTCTTACTAGTTGGAAGATGGCGCTATACAATTCAATTTAGCACTTTGCAACCTAAGAAGAAAAGAGTTTCAACTTTCGAAAACGATATTTCATTTATTCTTATTGAAGAGGTTGAGGTCAAAACTTAAGCAGGATCTTGGAAGGACAGGCACGGGCTAGCCCGTGAAATTAAATATCCTAAAAGAAAGCAAGCGAAACCCAGTTCTGTGCTGGTACCGAGCCAATTGAGCGGACAGGCCTATAAAAGCCTGAAAAATCCAAGCTGTCTTCGGTTCTTACTATGGAATAAAACAGGTTAAATAAGGTCGGGCGGCTTGCATTCAGCGTGCCGCACCAACTCGGCCACTGCTGCACAAACCGCGGTTTGCGGCTTGCTGGTCTTCGCTGAACGCTCGGCCAGAGCCGGAACAGCAGAGGGCGCCGCCGGCTTCCGAGCCCCGGCCCTGGGTCGCTGGCGGCCGGTTGAGTAGGGAGGAGGAAGCCTCCGCGGGAGCCTTATCAGCGGGCAACAGTGAGGGCTGGGCCGCGCTTCATGGGGCCGCGCCGACCCAGCCCGTGAGGGGCCGCCCTCTGCCCGCTCGGCCAGAGAAGGAATCGCCGCGGGCTCAATGGCGGGCTTGGCTCTCCGCCTTCCCTTGGTGGTGCGGCTGTGGCGGCGGCAGAGCCTGCGGAGTTCCTCCTGGCCTCGGCTCCTCTTCCACCCGGCGGTTCCCGGCAGCGCGGCATGGACCGCGGAGAAGTGCGGGGTCGCAGCTTTGGCCTCCGGCACTCTTTACCGTGTGCCGCTTTTTTCCCGCTCCACCTCTTCCTGGGCAGCCGCGGCCGCCAAATCCTCGGGGAAGAAACCGGGCGACCCACAAGGAACCGAGCAGCCCCCGCCGGCAGGGCCCGACGAGCGCGCCGTCTCGGACGCTAAGAGGCTTTTGGCGTTGGCTTATCCGGAGCGCTTGAAACTGTCAGGTAATCTGCTCCCCGGCCGGGTCTCGCCTCCTCCTCAGCTGCAGCTCCCGGGTTGCAAAGCGGGCTGCCCGGGGAGGGGAGATTGATTTTACCCCTGCAATGAACCTTTCCCCTCCCCGGGTACTCGTAACCGGTTCCCGCAGGTAGCAAGGGAAAGGCTGCCGCTGCTGGCTGCCTTGTTCCTTCCAGTTCCCTGTCCTTCACTCCATTCCAGCGTGGGCTCAAACAAATGCCCACTGACGGGGATGCCCCCGCGCTGCTCTTGACTCCTTTGCTCGCCCCCAAGGTGCTTTTTAAAGAGCCAGTTGGACTGTCTGCTAACAGAAAGGCCAGTTGCCTCTTGCAAAAGCATCTTTGGAACAACCATGGCCTGAGAATCCCCATAGACTTCTTTGCTCTCTCTAGCCTTTTCCTCCCAAAAGAGAGTGGTAGTTGATCCTCAGCTCCAACTTTGATCCTAATGGGGTTCTACTCAACTCAACATTTACATGGATGTCAAGCCCATGTCCATGACCTCCTCGCAAAATTTTTGCATTTTGGACTAGAAGACCTCCAAGGTCCCTTCCAACTCTATTGCTCTGTTTTACTCCTGCCCCCACCATATCTGGATCAGATTTGCAATTCCCTTTCATTTGCAGGCTACAATAATTTATATATATATATATATATATATATATATATATATATGTTTTGTAGATTTTCTGGTAAAGGTATGTAGGTCTTGGTGTATTCGGGTCTTGTCCCGTGTAAGGTTCTTCTGGGAACGAAGTTGAAGACACCAGCCTGAAGATGACGGATGAGATTTCGTCGAAACATTGCCAAGTATTCTCAATCTTACAGGACAAGACCAATACACCAAGACCTATATATATATATATATATATATATATATATATATATATATATATATGTACTTGTAAAATCAAATATATATATATATATATGAGATATTCAGTACTGCAATTTACCAGTAGTCCTCAACTTATGAACATTTATTTACTGACTGTTTGAAGTTACAATGGCACCAAAAAAAGAGGTTTGCGACTATTTTTCAGACTTACGACCATTGCTGCATCCCTACGGTCACATGATCAAAATTCAACTAGCATGTAATTGTCAACTAGCATGTAATTATGGCAGTTATAGTATCCTGGAGTCATGTGATTGATCTTCTGATCAGCAAAGTCAATGTGTAAACACTTAACTGTGTTACTAACCTAACTCCAGTGATTCACTTAACAACTGTGGCATGAAAGGTGGTACAGTGGGGTAAAATTGCCTTAACAACTGTCTTGCTTAGCAACAGAAATTTTGGGCTCAATTGTGGTCATGAGTTGAAGACTGCCTATAGCAGTGGTGGCTAACCTTTTGGGGCTCCTGTGCCAAAAATTGTGCGCGCGCTTGCATGCTCACGCTCGTGTGCCAGCACCCAGAAGGCAGTGTGCGTGCCCCCCATGCCCCCTATGGTATTTTCGGAAAATCAGGAAGTGACAAAACAGGGCTAGTTTTCGGCCTGCAAAGCCTCCAGAAGCCTGCAGAAGCCTACCTCAAGCCTTTGGGAGGCCAAAAAAGGCCTTGAAACCCGCCGAAAATCAGATGTGAGGCATGCACATGCACAGTGAGGTAAGTTTGCCTGCAGCTCGCATGCCGACACAAATGGCTCTGTGTGCCACCTGTGGCACGTGTGCCATAGGTTCGCCATCATGGGCCTATAGTATCTTCTGGAAGTCTTGAGTTGCATCCATTATCATTTCTCACCAGCATGGATAAGCCTTTCATCCAGACTTATCAGCATGATTTGCTTTCTAGAGGGAGAATCTGATATACTGTGGGCAGCTGCTTCTTATTTTTCTTTTATATCTCTGAATAGTAGAAATACTTTGGGGGCGGGATTTCAGGGGTGCTAGGGCAGTCTGATATAGGCTGCAAAAATCTGGACAGCCTCTAGATGACAGCAAATGCTGTGAACAAAGGAAACTTCATTGGCTGCTAACTCTTGGCCATCCCAAATGTGAGGGGTCTAAGTTAGGGACCCCAAACTCTTCCACTTATCAACACATGAAATTTCAGATTGTTCATTGACCCCCAAACATTTATATGAAAATAACTTAATAAATACTACATTAATAGTACTATTAATAATAACAATAAGTGATATCCATATGAATTGCTAATTCTCCACCTCACTCGGGGTATATTCACATAGTACTCCAGAAAAAATGGGGTTGGCTAGGTTTTGATTCCAATTTTTGCAAATCCAGAGAGTTGGAGTTTGGAAGTAAACTAAAGCTCAAGCCATTTCCCCACTATTAACTTGTATCCTATGTTGGCACAAATCAGTGCCATTATCACAAGCCATTGGATGTCCAAATTGCCAGTCTTGCCTTGTATTTCTTGGGACTTCTGACTAAATCTCCTGCTGATTTGATATATATAATGTCTGTGCATCAGTCATTACAATAATAATGTTTAGTTTTCTTAGGTGTATTACTAAAGATACTGCTTGATACTATGCCATATTGCAAAATCAAATTACATAATACCCACAGCTGCACCCACTGCAAAACAGTTTTTCATTTGTGCTTGTGGTAAAACTGTTCAAGTCAATTGCTGCATTAAGAATGCAATGAAACTTGAATACATATGTAGTTCAAGAGTTGAGATCTTGCAAAAAGAATGTAGAGGGATTGAGCTCATGTAGTATTTCGCTTTTGCAGCAGTACTGTGGCAGGGTAAATTGAACATAATCAAAGTTTAATGTAAATAATTTAAATTTATTTAAATGTAAATAAATTTAAATAAAAAATAAGTAGCATTCATAATGTAGTTTACATATATGAGATTGTTAAATGATCCCTTATATAATTTACAGGTGATACAGGAGGTTTTACAAAAGTGGGATTTGGCTTTACGTTCTTTCAAATTGTTATGCCAGGTTCCTTAAAATAGTGACCTAGGGTACAAATAATGGAAGGTATAATGTGGCTTGTTTGATTTTTTCATTTAGCACAGTGTCAGCTGAGTCATTCAGCTTTGTAAATTGTGGTTTATGACTTTCATCAATGTAAAGCCAGTCATTGCAGCTTGTGTGAACTAGGTTTATGTGAACTACATCACTAAAGTGGATTTTTGTTCTATATATCTGATGCATTGGATTTTGGTAATATGCCATATTTATTTTTAAGATGCAGTCCTTCACACAGCCACACTTACCTGGGATTATGCTAAATTGGCGGGAGATTATAAAATACCTTGCATTTAATTCAAAAACCCAATAAGGCTTGCAATCACAATTTCAGTTTAATCCACTAGAATAGTGTTAACATTCAAAATATTTCTTTGTATTGTTTCTATAAAGAGCTTAAGTGTTTTATGAAATGTTAACTTGGTTGGTTGGGGTGGTTTTAGATTTCAGATTGATTTTAAGTTTTGTATTTTGTAATTGTGTTTTGGGACTGTTAGTTTAATTCTTTTTTAAGTATTTATTGTTGTTGTTTTATTGTGAGCCGCCCCGAGTCTTCGGAGATGGGGCGGCATATAAGTCCCACTAATTAATAAATAAATAAACAAACAAACAAACAAACAAACAAACTTAGAATAAGTACTAAAAAGGTAATATGTTTGTTCCACTCCCTCCTATCCAGCTGCTATTGGATTTTTGGCTATTTCCAGTGTCATCACTATGTCTGCCCCTTTTTTCTTGGGGAAAGTTATTGATGTCGTTTACACAAATCCAACTGGTGAACTTGCAGAGAACCTATCCACGCTCTGTGCCTTATTAACTGGAATATTTATGCTCGGTGCAGCTGCCAATGGAATACGTGTCTACCTCATGCAGATTTCAGGTACCGGTAATTGGAAGTAAAATTACATGGTTTTGTGAGCTGTATAGGCCAGTGGTAAATAAGATATTCAAAATACAGAGCCAGATACAACAAGAGCTTCTTGCCAGTGGATGGATGGTCAGGCAGCAATCCACATGTGACCTAGAATTCTTTCCCAATTATAGAAATTGTCCTGTTTAAACAAAACAAAACCAAAAACAATTACATCATAATTTCTATGGAACAAGCAGAAAAAACAAGAACAAACTTGAAATGCCCTTTTCTGCCACAAAATCATGTCTTATAAATTATTACCAAGAGGCACAAAAGGTCTTATTTCTTCTGTGTTTATAACCAATATTTCTTCTTGATCCAGTATTTCATATATGCATATTGCCTTTCTGTGCAATACATTTCTTACCAGTGGAATATTTGTAGCTCTGGATTGAACTCTGGAATCCTTGGTGCTTTCTGAATTTAGTTGTTTTCTTGCAGATGTTGCATTACCAAACTAGATAGCATCTAGCACTGATGATGTTACCTAGTGTGGTAATGAAATGTCTGCAAGAAAACTGCCAAGCTCAGAGAGCACCAAGGACCTAACAACATATTTCTTTCTTGGTGCTGATAAATAGGATCTAGTTACAGTATAACGGTAGTAACTATTGTTTTATTGATTGCAAGATTATAACTGAGTGTAGTACAGACATAGAATAAAATTACAGTTGGAACATAATACATTACAATTAAGCATATCATAATGTAAAATAAGGAGCTTTTATACTAAAAGTACATAGCATATAATAACCACCTCCATACAATTAATAGGTACGAATTCATTTATTTTAAATCTGTTTCACAGGGCCATGAAAAAGAAGCATTTTTATTGCTTTTTAAACTTTGGGTGATCCACTTCCAAATATAACCCTGGTGAGAGACTATTCCACAGAACTGGATGAAGAAAATCTCTTCACCATGGTGTGGCTATTCTAGAAGTAATAGAGTCAAATGATCCTAGCTGGTAAATTGGTAAAACACAAATGGACATGATCCATCAGCAGATTTTTGAAATAATCAGCTCTGCCCATGTGGAAGGTCATTAAATTGTGATTCCTAGGTTCCTCACGGCTGGAGAGATCTGCAACAAATCTTGAAATTCAAACTAAACAACAGGAAGGGGAGGGATAAGATGATCAAGGGAGAATGCAATAATCTTATCCATATTTGGTTTCAAACAGTTGAAGCACATCCAATGGGAAATCCTGCATAGACAGTTGGAAAAAGATGTTTGCATAGTATCACCCAAAATTGGGACAGGTAAATATGAGATAGGTGAAGGACATCAGAATATAAATGGTAGAGAGCTTGGATTATCACAAATAACTCAGTGAATGCTCATAATACTAGGGGTTTTTTAACGATTAAAATCCTGTCTATAAATTGCTATACTGTTCTTTACTGTTTTAGGGCAAAGAATTGTGAACCGTCTAAGAGCAACAATATTTTCTTCTCTCTTGAAACAAGAAGTAGCTTTTTTTGATAAAACCAGCACAGGGGAGCTGATTAATCGCTTGTCTTCAGACACAGCTCTCTTGGGCCGTTCAGTCACTGAAAACCTTTCGGATGGGTTAAGAGCTGCAGGACAGGCCTCAGCTGCTATTGGGATGATGGTATGTGTTTGCATTGTTCTCCTTCCATTTTTTGCAGATCCTTTGGTATAACACTGTTCCCCCACTCCATCCATCCATCTTCATAGATTTACTGTATTAGAATAGATGAGAAATTTAATAACTAGCTCTGCACATTGCATTGAGGAGCTATTTTAACAACATTTTGTTGAAAAATATCTAATTGACTGGTGTAATGATTAAAAGGTTGGAGTTGGACTAGGGAAGATTCTCTTTCGAGTTCACTGATAATAATAGGCCAGTCTTTCTTTTTTCAGTCGCATCTACCTTGCAGTGATATTGCTAGGGAATTAGGGAACACATGTCTCATTCATACTATAATTCACAGAAAAAAGAGACATAAAGATCATAACAAAATATCAGCCATTAGTCATGGTTTACCAGCTACAATGACATTGCTCAACCAAAGACAATGTGGTTTGAGGGCATACCTTGAACTAGGTTGTTATGTAGTGCAAATAATAGAATTATATTTAATTACATCTTAGGAAAGAAAAAGTAACACAGTGGACAGAAGTTAACAGCATTCTATTTGCACCATAGATTAATAGTTTCCATAATAAAGAAAAATCATACAATTACAGCTTGCCATCAATAGCATTATAATACTGTAGACAAAAATGTTATATTACATATGAATATCTAGAGTCTTTTGACTCCAAATGTCCTTTTTTTTTCTTCCTAGGGTTTTCCCACAACTGATTTTTCAGATCAATCAAGTGTTGCTTCGCTAGTTGCAACAGGAATTTACTTGTTGCCCAAGTTTGATGTTGTGAGCTAAGAGAGAGAGTGACTGGCCCAAAGTCACCCAGCCGGCTTTCATGCCTAAGGCAGGACTAGAATTCACAGTTTCTAGCCTGGAACCTTAACTACTAGACTAAACCTGCTCTCTCTAAATGTGTTTTTATATTTAGCAGTAAAAAAGACTCCCATGTGCTTTGCTTTATATGAATGATGGTGGGGAGGTCATAAGATATATAAGGGAAAAGTAAAACAAAACTAATAATTGGATCATGTTAGTCTCTCTTCCTTCTACTTTGTGTTGTAATGCAGTTGCATCCTGCAGCATGGATGAGATCGTATTATAAAAGTGACTGGAACTGATGTTGATAGCTGTGTCTTATATAATAGATGTTATTGCTCATAATAACTATGGCATAACTTCAAATAAATAGCAATTATTTTGCTATTTATTCAGCAATTATTGAACACAACTATTGAATTCAGTATGAGACTCACCTGATTTGACTTTACAACCATTTTATGACAGGGGTAAGGCAATTCACTGTGGTGGTTAAGCAAATCATGTCATTAAGTGAACTACATGGTTGTTAAGCAAATCCATTCTCTTGAATGGGTTGGGGTTTTTTTTCTGCATACTGGCAAAAATCCCACCAGAAACTTACAAAAACACTACAAATTGTGGTTTGCGGGTAAGCGTGCAGCAATCATAACTTCAAGGGCAGGTCTTAAGTAACTGTCCTTAAGTCTGTCATAACTTCAAACAATCTTTAAGTGACTGGTAGTTAAGGGAGAAGGACTACCTATACATGTAACCCTTGCTTACCAACCATTCATTGAGCAACCATTTGAACTTGTGACAATGCTAAATGAGTGGTATTTACAACAGATCCTCAGTCATTGACTAAGGGTCAGTCACATGACCCTTAGTCATGTGATCATAATCTGGGCATTTGGCACCCAGATCACAATTGCAACATTTCATTGTCACATGGTCACCATTTGCAACCTTCTTTGCCAACTTCCTATAGGTAAAGTCCATGGGGAAGCTGGCAGGAGGTCACAAAAGGTGACCACGTGACATCCTCACTTAACAATAGTGCAGGTTTGCTTAATGACAGCATCCAGAAGCAACCAAAATCCTGATCCCAATTGCCATTGTTCAGTGGACTAATTGAAACATTTGATTTATCGATCTAACAAAGCCTCTGTAAACTGCATTTAAAAATTAATCACCGCTTTTTTGCTTCTAGTTTTTTGTGTCTCCCAAACTTGCTACTTTTGTCCTGACTGTCGTACCATCCCTGGCTGTCATAGCTGTGCTTTATGGAACGTATTTACGAAAACTGGCTAGAATGACACAGGATTCCCTTGCAGAAGCCACACAGGTAGGTTCTCGATTGTTCAAATGAGAATGTTGAAAGATCGTGCTGAACTATTCTGGCCTTTTCTCTTTTCATTCATATCCCCCACAAGTTCCCACTAGGAGTCTGATTGAAGTCATTTCGATGTAGCCATCCTTGTAATTTCCCAATTTGAAGTATTCTTTTTTGTACAATCACATCTTAAATTATCTTATAGCTCAAGATGCTTGAAGAATTTGTTCTTTGGGGCTTGTTCTTTGAGAAGTTCAGTGTGAATTGATCCGATCTAATTAACACAATGATTCAAATTAGGCTATCCTTTTAGAAGGATTTTGCCTTTCTCTTTCTTATAATATGCTGCCAAATGTATTTAAAAATGCATACTATTAGATAAAATACGCTTTAAAAGTATCTTTTAATTTTGGCTGATTAAAAAGAAATAGCTCATTATGGAAATAGTGTGAAGATAGATTTGTGAATGGACATAAAAATTTTTGACAGCCTGAATATAAGGTAATCCATTCTTCCCTGGCCTTGTATGTTGTATTACAGGGTGATAAATTTTTTTATTTTTTTTTTTTTAATTACATTTATATGCCGCCCTTCTCCGGAGACTCAGGGTGGCTTACAATTTTTGGGATACAACCCAGTGTGCTCAGCAATAGCCTTCATTCCATTGTATATGCCTGCTTATTACTAAGCGGCATTTTTACAAGGTCAGCTAATTGCCCCCAACAATCTTGGGTCCTCAATTTACCTACCCCGAGAGGATGGAAGGCTGAGTCAACCTTGAGCCTGGTGGGATTCGAGCCTACAGTAGTTGTAGGCAGCTGGAACTTAAGTGCAGGCAATTAACAGCCTGAGCCACCCAAGGCCCTTAGATTATGTAAATTAGATTATGTAAATAGTATAGCAGAAAAGACTCACTGTTAGTTTAATAACAACATGCAATGAGAGCAATCTAAGAAGGCTTATGGGAAATGTGTTAATTCTTATATTTTGTTTACTACAGTTAGCAGAAGAAAGGATTGGAAATTTAAGAACAGTTCGAGCTTTTGGGCATGAGGTAACTGAAATGGAAAAATATGACAACAAGATTCAGTATGTGCTACAATTGGCCAAAAAGGAAGCAATAGCTCGAGCAGGATTCTTTGGAGCAGTAAGTATATGAAGAAGGTGAGGAATCATCTGTGTATTTCTGATAAGTGTTTCCTTGAACATTTAAATTGTTATTTTGACAAATCTTGTAGTTGCATTTTTTTTATCATGACCATCAATAAATTATTGTACTAAATAGGTTTACAGAAATTATTTTTAAGTATATAAATATATTATAAATATATTTTAATGAAGCCACTCCATTTTTAGATAACAATGTTACTTATTTTATCCTTTTATTTATCACATTTTTAACTGTCCATCTCCCTCATACGCTTATGTAGAGAACAGGAAAAAAAGCAAGAAATGCTAAGGCAAAAAAAAATCTTAACGTTAAGGAAAAAAAATTAGAAAAGTAAATGGAACTGAGATTAATTGATAACATTTTTCACTATACCTCTCCATAACTTTCTACCTTTGCAAAACATCTTCTACCTTCTACTACATCTGTATACCATTTCATATGCTGCTTTTTGTCCACTACCTCTCTCATTTTAACCATAACTTTTTAGTCTTCCCCTTCCGTCTAACCTATTTATTTTTCCTTAACTGTTATTTTTTTTAATCAACCAGCATTGGCTGTGCACAAAAAATATGCATATGTTCATGCTCTTGACACGCATACTTTTTCCATTAACACAAACATTCCTTATATTTTGAGTTACAGATGCATTGAACAAGCAAAAAGACATCACAGCTGGATTCATTCCTAGTGTAGGACTAGAACTCGCAGTCTTCCAGAGTTTTGCCTGGAGTCTTAACCATCAGTTTTACTTAATTCCAACCTTCATCTCCATATTTACATAGTATTCCAGAACTTAAGCATATTGAGTTTCTCATATATTTTCTCTTAATCAACAAATGCAAAATAAATATTCTTTTTTACATGGCCCGGAAAGCAGAAAGAAGTCTCATCTGCCTTGCATAAAGCCTCACTGTACTTCCCCAAATTGTCATTGTCATCTGATGACACATTTGAATCAGAATCCTGCCACTTTCCCACCAAATTAATCCCCCTTATGGGTTTTTCCCTTTGTATAAAGGAACATTTTTCCAAACATCAGGTACTGATGAAGTCCTTACAGACAAATTAAAATGTTGCACAGCCACTCTATGAGCAAACTACATATTATAACATTTCTTCCAGTATACTGTATACTTCTATAATTTTACTGTTTTTCAACTTTCTCATAGCATTTTTTTCTTGGACAATAATACTTAAAATACTGGAAGTTTCAGTTCCACTCATCATTATACCATTGTCATTCTCATAAAGACATCTCTCAAATACTGTATTCATTCCAGCATTTCCTCACTTCAGTAAGGTCCCAGATTATTTTATCTACCATTCACTCTGGTAGAGATTCTTTGTTTGGCTCACTTCTTCCACTTCTGAAACAAAGTTCTATTTCCATTAAAATTGCTCCAGATTTTCTTTGCCTTATTTAATATTAACCATTCCTTGCTCTTTTTGCAACTATCGTTTTTTTTCTCTATATACACATTACACAGTGTGTTTCATCAATTTTTGCAGGAATGTTTGCATTTTTCCCCTCATCCTGTTTCTTTCACCATCTTTGTGATAAGCATCCTTTTTCATATGCCACATATATTTTTACTGTGCTTTTAAATTATTTTCACAGTGTTCTAAACGACTTCTACAATCCTCAGCTCTTAGATGCACGTTCCATTTGTTCTACTTGAGGGGCTAAGTTATATTCGGATTCTTTTTCACATAACCTTTTCATTTGTGCTTGTTCTTCCTGCAGTCATTCTACCTGAAATACAGCACTGTTTTTTCTACTTTGTTCCTTTTCCCCCCAAGACCTATTTCTAGGATTACTAAGAAATGGTCTTTCTCACATTCAATGTTCTTACTGCCTTTGAACCCTTCATTAAGTTTGGAAAGCAATGAAATGTACCACTCAAATGAGCACAGAAGCACAGCCACACACCTAAGTAGTTTGTCCTGTTTTACTTTGAAAAGACAAATGAGATACTGCATTTGTTTAGTTATGAATCTGAGGGGTAGGTGGGATGAAGCACTGCATTATTAGCCAGAAAGTGATCATTAATTGGCTGATATTTTCTGGACTCAACTATTGGCCAGAACATTAAAAACACTGATTGCCTGGTGCATTTAGAGTTCTGTAAACTTAAAACCATGTAAATAGATCTATGATGGTAGTCTTCAAAATCTGAGTAGAATTAAAAAACAGTTAAAGCATTCCCAGGTGCATTTGAAACCGGATTCTGGAAGAGATGTTGAAAATGCTAGTCATATAAAAGTGCCCCAAAATAATCTGTATTAGAGGATTGGTGTTTTTTATTATGGGATTCTAAATACTAAGAGTATTATTAGGATAGATTTCTTGATCTTATTTTAGGCCAAGGTGGGTGGAGAGTGCCTGTTCTTCCCTCTCTTGTAATATTCATCCATACATCTAAAGAATTACATTAAAATCCTGCAATCAGTACTTTTCCCTTTTCTTTCTTTACAGACGGGGTTATCAGGCAATTTGATTGTGCTTTTTGTTCTCTACAAAGGAGGATTACTGATGGGTGGTGCCCATTTGACTGTTGGTGAACTGTCTTCTTTCTTAATGTATGCTTTCTGGGTTGGCATAAGCATTAGAGGTAATACTGTATATTTTTAAAAGTAAATTTTTAAAACAAATAGACAAGATATCAGATCAGAAGGCAAAAGATCGGCCATCTCCAATTTGCCTTTTTGCAGATGTATGGAGTACATTTCCCAAAATTGCTAGCTTGTCTGCCCAGTGTTAATCTCTCCTTACAGAACAGCTCTTGTTGCACCAAACTGACTAAACAATTCTTCAGGTGCTAGAGCAGGGTTTGACAACCTTAAACACTCAGAGAGCCATTTGAACGTGTTTCCCACAGAAGAGAAAACACCGGGAGCCACAAAACCCTTCCCGTGCCTGACTATTTCCTGAGCGGCCACAAAACTAGCATATGTAGTTGAATTAAATGTTCTGTTTTCTTCTGAAACTTTTCTTTTCTTGGATTTATCCGTAGTTGGCCTACCATGGGTCGAAAAGCCAATAAATTGCGTGCCGGCAGGTGTCACACATTGGCGGTTGTGACACATTTTGAGTGACAGGGAGCTGCAGCAGAGGCGTGAAAGAGCCACATGCGGCTCCAGAGGGAGCCTGTGCTAGAGGGTCAAGGGTCAACAAGAGCATTCATCCAGCCCTGTGTGTCTCAACCTTGGCAACTTTAAGATGTTTGGGCTTCAACTCCCAGAATTCCCCAGCTAGATGTTGGGGAATCTTAAAGTTGCCACAATTGAGAAACACTGACCTAACTCTTTGAATGGGTAACAAATTCCAACTCTGATGAAAGCGCGAAATAATCTATTCAGAGAAGTTCTGCCTGCAATTTTATGGATCTTCTTTATTTAAAAAAAGGGAAAGAAAACAAATAGTTCTAGGCTATGTGCTTACTTTTCCTGCTGCTAGGGGTGAAAATGAAGGAAGAAAGGCAAAGTCCCCGTCCAATTTCTGTTCCTGCCTTAAACAACCTAATCTTAGGCCAGTGGTTCCTAACCTGGGTGATATCGCCCCCCAAGGGGTGATTTTGTTTTTCAGGGGGGCGATGGAACGAAAAGGGGCGATGTGGGGGCGAAGGAACGGAAGGGGGGCGATATGGGGATGATGGAGCAAGATATATTGGGAGAGAGAGAGAAAGAGAGAGAGATCTATATTGGTAGATAGGTAGGTAGGTAGACAAAAAGACAGACAGGTAGGTAGATAGGCAGGAAGGCAGGCAGGCAAACAGACAGACCTTTTGGATGGATGGACAGACGGACGGATGGATGGACAGACAAAGAATGCAAGAGTGGCAGCACTTTGGGAAAGCGGTGGGGGCGGCTTTTCCCAACATGCTGCCGCATTTGAGGCAGGTGTGGTACAACAGTCAATGGGGTGAGCCTGCAAGGTCGGTGCCTCAAACGCCCCCCTGCCGCCTCTTAGTGTCCCCAAGGGGGCTGGCAGAGGGGCGCTAAGAGGTGACGGGGGTGTTCGAGGTGACGGTCGGCCCTGCAGGTTCACCCATTGACTAGCACTGCTCCGGAGCCGGCGCCTCCAATGCGGAAGCAGTGGCACGTTATGTGCCGCCGCAGCCGTGTTCGACACGCCGCCCCCCTGCCGCCTCTTAGTGCCCCTCTGCTGGCCCCCTTGGGGACACTAAGAGGTGGCAGGGGGGCGGTTATGTTGCGGGAGGGGGGCGATGACAACTTCCTCGATGGCTCAAGGGGGCGATTCTTTCAAAAAGGTTAAGAACCACTGTCTTTGGCTATGCTTTATTTAGCCGTATTAGCTGGCTATTTCATTCTAGCTGTTTGTACACTGATTGGCAGAACTTGTTTAACAAACATGCAATACCTGTTTTTGAACATTTATAACAATAGGGGTACTTTTTTTTTTCTTTCCTAGGATTAAGCTCTTTTTATACTGACTTAATGAAAGGTTTGGGTGCAGGAGGGCGCCTGTGGGAACTTATTGATCGAAAGCCACAACTTCCTTTTAATGGTAATGTTCTTAATATTTTGCAGTTGTTTAAGATAGTAAAATATCCATATGTCATGCAACATTACACAAAAATGAACATTTTCATAAATTAGAAGTTATTCTAGTAAAGAATGTAAACAAAGTACATATTTAATGTCATAAATGATCCAAGAGAATGGACTTATTCATTTGATGCTACCAAAAAACATGCATAAATTGATTGTGGTAAAGATTTTGTCTGCATTCTTTTAAATGGTTAAAATTTTGAAACTTCCCTAAACTATGTTTCACATCTTAAGATGTTCAAAATGGATGCCTTATGGTTAGTGCATTTCTCCTTTTAAAAATCCTCCTGACAAGATGAAAATAACTATAATGTCATTATGTTACTGGCTACAGCCCCTGTAGCCCTCCAAGGCTTATTTTATTATAGTTATTGGAGGGTGGGGTGGGAATATATACTCTATGTGTGCATTCCTACCCAACCCTCCAATAATTTGTCTCCCCGTGCCTTATAGAATGCAGTAAAGCACTATAAAACTACCACACCTATGGCAATTTGAAATGAAATTGAAGTAGAGTTAGCACTCTGATCAGTAACATCATACATACATACATATAATGATTTAAGATTTGATAATCCCTTGGAATAGGAATAGGAGTGATTTCTGTTCTAGCTGTGATATACACCCTGTGCCATTCTACCTTTCATAAAATCACAATTCTTTCGTTTCCTATTCTCTGTTCTTTTGTTGCTGTTACTGGGAATGTGACCTAATTACAGTTAGTCCTCAACTTTCAGCAATTTATTTAATGACCGTTCAACATTACAACAGCACTTAAAAAAGGATTTATGATGGTTTTTCACACTTAACACTGTTGTAGCACCCTCATCATTATGTAATCAAAATTCAGACACTTGGCAACTGATTCATGTTTATGACGGTTGCAGTGTCCCGGGGTCATTTTGTGATCTTCTGAGAAGCCAAGTCAATGGGGAAGCCAAATCCACTTAACAGTGATGCTACTAACTTAACAACTGCAGTGATTCACTTAAAAAAACTGTGGCAAGATAGGTTGTAAAATGGATCAAAACTCACTTAACTGACTTGTTTAGCAACAGAAATCTTGGGCTCGATTGTGATTGTGAGTCAAGGACTACATGTATATTATCAATTCTGGGGTGAAGTAAGAATACCTTTGGGCCCAACTTGACCATAACCAGCAGGTCTTAGAAACGTTAGGCTATGAGGCACCAGAGGAGGAGTTTCATCTCCTGACTGTACCAACAGCTGGGATTCGTGCTTTTTCTGTAATCAGACAAGCCCAAATTATTTGATGACTCAATTTTCAGAATGTCCGGATTCAAGTAACCCTAGTTTACAGAATCTTAGTAAAGTATCATATTGACCATATTTATTTTATTTTAGTAAATTTTCAGTGCAAACAATTGGATTTGTCTTTACTAAAACATGTTTGAATGATATATTATTGATATTACTTTCATTTTTTAATTTTCATATCTATTTAGAGGGAACAGTATTAAGCCAGGATGTTTTCAGAGGTGCTCTTGAGTTCAAAAGTGTCAAGTTTGCATATCCAACACGTCCAGAAACATTGATTTTTGAAGACTTTTCTCTCAGCATGCCTGCAGGTTCTGTCATGGCCCTAGTAGGCCCAAGTGGATCTGGCAAATCGACGGTTGTATCTCTTCTCTTGAGGCTTTATGATCCACTTTCAGGTAGTTACATGTGTTTTTGTGAATATGTTTGAACATCTATTACTGGGTATACGTCTGATTAGAGATCAAAACACAATTTGCTTATGGAGAAGTATGACCTTTGTAGAATTGGTTGGAAGACTATTTACAAGGAAGTTGAGATAAAATGTATCACTGCCATTTTATAACTTGAGCCTTTCTATTACTGAAATAAGAGCCATATATATTTTAAAAACCATTTTTATGTTTCAGCTTGTATTTTTTTACAGTTAAGGCAGTATTTCAGGCAATGTATATATAAACTGCCCGTCCCTATGCTTTTCTTGATAGGATTTGACATGAATGTGCTGGAATCATAATTTCTTATATTAGGGAGGGAGGGAGGGAGGGAGGGAGAGGTCTCTAGAAATCACTTATTTTATGCAAGGTGAAATCAGTTCTTGCCAAGAATCTTTTTTAAAAAAATATTTCTAATTTGATAGGGTGTCATTATGAACTTCTGTATATTTTTAACCTCTTCACCCTCATGTTGTCTAACATATTATGTAACACAATTCTCTTAATTTATTGAAGGAAGCATTACTGTTGATGGGGTTGACATCCGTCAGCTAAACCCACTATGGTTCAGGACTAATATTGGAACAGTAAGTCAGGTAAAAGAGAAGCAAAGTTTTCTTAGAATATTTGCAGGTCCTAATTTATTTTAAAATGTCAGAGGCCTTTTTTTTTTGCCCCTCCAGCTTTTTAATTTGCCTCATGCCCCTTTAAAGCAATCGTACTCATCGCTGTTTATGGGAAAAAAAGTGTTCCTTTTAATCTCTATGATCACTTGTTAACTTATTTCATTTATGATCTCATCTGGGCATTTGTGTACCTGTATTGCCATATTCCTTATGCTTTTTCATACACTAGGAACCCACTCTGTTCTCATGCTCTATTGCTGAAAACATAGCCTACGGCGCAGAGGATCCATCCACAGTAACTCCTGCAGAAATTGAAAGAGTTGCCAAAATTGCAAACGCTTCTAATTTTATCCAAAATTTTCCAAAAGGATTCCACACTTTAGTTGGAGAAAAAGGTGTTCTTCTCTCTGGTAAGACTATGTCATTTAAAAATCTATTTTCATAATTTATGGCTGTTATAGAAAGAATTACCTTTCCCTGTCTCATTCTGCTGTGGATTTCATTTTGCTATAAGACAAATCTGTTCTAAAACACCTTCTGCCCTTCTTCTGACCTCCCCAAGGGATTCCAGGGATAGGGGTACCGAGACCATATGTCCTTTATCATAAAGGACAGTTCTTTACAGGCAAGTGGCTCATATTTATGACAGTTGCAGTGTCCCAGAGTCATGTGATCCCTTTTGTGACTTTCTGACAAGCAAAGTCAATGGGGAATTCAGATTCACTTAACATCCGTATTACTAATTTAACAAATGCAGTGATTCACTTAACAACTGTTGCAGGAAAGGTCCTAAACTGGGGCAAAACTCACTTAACAACTTATTTTGGGCTCGCTTGTGTCAGAAGTCAAGGATTATCTGCATTTCAGAAAATTGTCCTTTAGATTTATTTCTTTTTCAGAAACTTTGTCCTTTATTTTTCTCGTTTAATTTTTACTGTGCAAATTGCAGTTTTTCACATTTAGTTGAAAAATGTGGAAATTGAGTTGCCTTTTTAAAATAAGATACTGTTTGATTTTAGATGTTTTTTATTACAGTGGCATTCTGGCAAAGTTTCCTTGATGTTGCTCCTGAATTTTCCTTTGTAAAGCCTAGTCATAAGCATAAACATTTTTTTTTATCCTTATCGGCCTTTTTTAGATTTGCCCCTTTTTCACGTTTGTCTTACTTTTTTTTGCCCCCAAGAAAATGTGATCAGTTTAGTTGTGGGAGATAGAGAAGAGGAAAGGAAGAATTCTATTCTACTGACAAATACTATTCTGTCAGCATCTAGTGTTTTTCAACCTCAGCAACTTTAACATATGTGGTCTTCAGCTGCCCAAAATCCCTGAGCCAGCATTCTGGGAGTCTACACATCTTAAAGCTGCTGAGGTTGAGAAACACTGGTCTAGACACCTTTTCTTAGAACTGCATGTGCTTGATTGTACTGATTTCAATGTCATCTCTTGAACTCTATTAAAACGCTTAAAATGATCTTGTTGTGTAACTGCAGTGCTGTAATCATTTTCTGCAGTAAAGCATTTAAGTCAGATTTTCCACAGGTGAAAGAAAATAAACTAACATACCGATACATGTCATTTGTTTTGAGTACTTTAAAGAAATAGAATACATAAAATGCATGCAATATTTACGTTATGTTTTTTATGCAAAGGTGGGCAGAAGCAGCGAATTGCAATTGCTCGAGCTCTTCTGAAGGTAGGCCTTTTTTCTTCTGTGCCTTTAAAGAGAGAAAAGGAGCAAGGAAAATACGTGACAAAAATGATTTGAATTAAGAGAAATAGGAACTCATGCATTCATTGCATTTCATGATAGTTCATGCTATGAGAACTATCATGAAATGCAATGAATGCATGAGGGTTCCTATTTCTCTTAATTGAAACTATTATTTCAATATACACGTGGGGGGTTATTATGCATATTTTAATAGTCTGCTGTTACTGTGCTCTCATTACATCACCTCTGTAAAACATCTTGTAATTATTGAACCTTATTCTATACTGTTTTTATTCTAGAATAACCAGCTGTGAAACCATAGGTTTTCATTAACCCTAAGAAGACAATAATTTTGATCAGGATTTTAAAGGATTTTAAAAGTTTCTTGTACTATAAGTGCGGTGGTTGGCTAGGTAATAGTAGTAGAGTTTGAAGGTTATTTTTAAAATGCAGTCTTTTCTTATAGTTTGACCAAGTTTTTACATAAAAGAAAAAGGCTTTGAAAAGATGTCTTTTCTAACTTAATTTTTTTTCTTTTGGTCTCTCTCTTTCTCCCTCACTCTCTCTCTTATATTTTGTGATACAATATTTCAATAATTTATTAGTATTGCTTTAGAGAAAACATCTCTTGATGCCTATTAACATCTCTAATAAAACTGACATTCCTTTACAATTTTTTTGCATAAACTTCTAATCTTTGTATTTGTATTTGTTCTGTTTTAGAATCCAAAAATTCTTCTTCTTGATGAAGCAACAAGGTAAATAATAAAAATTAGGAAATTTATGGGTAGCTTGGACAATATTGAAATTGTTTCTTACTAAATTTCTATTCAATCCCAAGAAACTTTCTGGTATCTTTACTATTGATTCTGTGACAAAACATCGCAAATATTTTTCCTCAGTATGGAATGTTCTTTTGTAGCTTCCATTTTTTCTGCCATTGTTCAGATACTGCTCTTCTTTTAAATGGGGGATGGGGTGGGTAGCATCCTAGATACCAGAGGAAATGTGAACAACTTCATAAATTTGCTGTGCAATAAATAGTGGTTTGTGACTAGCCATGTCTTCTGGGGCAACCATTTTATTGATAGGAATCTGTCCCAGAGCAGCTGTTTTCTTCCATGTCAGAACATCCTGCTGGAATTCCATGTGTACAAGGACACATAATGCTGTTCCAGATGTCTTTTCATGAATTTGAAGTTGTGCATACATATAAAGCGTCTAGCCAACTCAGTAGAAGGGTTTGTAAGAGTGTGCTCTAATGTTTGGATAGATGCAGGCCAGCTGGTGAACTACTTCATCTGATCCAACCCAAAAGATACAATTCTCAGGATAACGTAAATTAAACAATCTTTTTGCCTGGATTTGTCCAAGTATGCCTAGTCCAACCCCCCGCCCAAGCAGGAGACCCTATACCATTTCTGATAGATGGCAGTCCAGTTTTTCTTTCTTTCTTTTAAATTCATATTTATATTCCGCCCTTCTCCGGAGACTCGGGGCGGCTTACAATTTTTTTGGAATACAACCCAATGCGCTCAGCAATAGCCTTCCTTCCATTGTATATGCCTGCTTATTACTAAGCGGCATTTTTACAAAGTCAGCTTATTGCCCCCAACAATCTTGGGTCCTCACTTTACCTACCCCGAGAGGATGGAAGGCTGAGTCAACCTTGAGCCTGGTGGGATTCGAGCCTGCAATAATTACAGGCAGCTGGAACTAAGTACTAAGCTATTAACAGCCTGCACCACCAAGGCCCATTCTTCTTGAAAGCCCCCAGTGATGAAGCTCCCACAATTTCCAAAGGCAAGCTGGTCCATTGGTTGATTGCTCTCACTGCAGCTGTCAATACAAGCCACTTGCCGAGTGTCCGAATTTTTATCATGGTGACCATTGGGATACTCTAATGGTGAAAAATGGTCATAAGTCACTTTTTTCAATGCCAATGTAACTTTGAACAGTCACTAAATAAATGGTTGTAAGATGAGGAGTACTTGTACAGCACAGCATGCTAGCACAGTCAAACTTCTCTAAGTCATTCCTATTTCATGATTCTATAATACTTCTTCATGCTATAATGAGATATTTAAATTGCAGATTAAAAATGAGAATGTCTTAACTCATTTTTGGGGACATCATCTGTGAAATATTGGGCGCTCTTTGTTGAAAGCAAATCTCTCAAAAATTTAAATAAATGCTTTTGTTTAAAAATCCTGACACCATTAAATATTTTAAAAACAATTAGAAATTTTAAATGAAAATGAAATGAAAAAAGTTGTACAGACAATTATGCTGTAGTAAAGTATCTGCACTAAGATTGATAATGGGGAGAATAACCTTTTTCATTCTATTAATTAATTAGTGCTTTGGATGCAGAAAATGAGTATCTTGTCCAAGAAGCATTAGACCGGTTGATGGAAGGCAGAACTGTTCTTATTATTGCTCATCGACTCTCCACCATTCAGAATGCTAATTCTGTTGCAGTTCTGGACCAAGGCAGAATAGTTGAGTGTGGAAAGCATGAAACACTGCTTGCAAACCCAAATGGACTTTTCAGCAAATTAATGAAAAAACAGTCTTTTATTCAAAATATTGAACATTTTGCATCTAATTGAAAAATAGCCTGTTTAAAAAAAGATTGAAAAGGTCTAACTAGGGAAGGGAAATGTACTATTTCCAAGAATTTAAATTATGTTTCAATAAATGTGTTGTATATATTTTTCAGTGTACTTCAGATATTTGCAAAATTTTATTATCTTAAGCTTTTTATTCAAAGCTTTTAAGTAATTATATTGTGGTGCAATCCAAGAGTGAATTGTTTTTAAGATTCTACAGTTGCTATGTGATTAATGCAGGGGTGGATATACTTTCCAGACCCAGGTGACATTGTATAACCTGGTTACCTCCTTCCCAAATCAAAGAAATTTAAGAAGTTTGCCAAATTTTTGCAAAGGATCTACCTGGGACTACGTAAGTAGCCCACTGCTGATCCCTAGATTAATGGATATATCAAGACTGCTTGCAGAATTTAATTTTATGATTTGGCAGCCTACTTTGAATTTTCAGCTAGTTTATTTTCATGCCAAATTTCTTTTCATGCTTTGTCTTGTTATTAAATCATTACGATTTTAATAATTTTATCATTATTATGAAGAAAAACTAGATTCACTAATACAAAAACCCTCATGGTTTCATCAATATTAATGCAAAATATATTATTAGTCAAAGCAAATTCTACCACCTCCCTGCTGTTAAAATATTTGATTTCTTTATGTTCCCGATTGGATATCAAGAAATAACTTATCCAGCAAATTATGTTTTGCTGACAGTATCTTGATATATGTCTTGCCTTTTGTCTTTCAAACCACTCTCTTCCATTTTTCCTTTACCTATTGTCCTTTTTAAATGATCAGTATTTTGTAGCACAGAAAACTTATCAGACCTGTTTTCTTTGAAGACTCTCCTCTTTAAGGGAAAACAACACCAATACTTTGAAAAAAATAATTTTAATTACTGGCAAACCTGGTCAGTCTGTTAACATCTAGCCAGTCAACTGATATATAAATAGTGCTATTTTGACTACAACTCTGCAGTATAGAAGTGGAATTCAAAATATCAATGTTACATTAGTTTACCCATACAGAAACTCATACTACTTGCCATTGTATGTACAGATGAAGGGAAAGGAAAGGATCATCAATATTATATTTTCAAACAGTTACAGTATTCAGCTAAACATGGATAAAAAAGTGGGAAGTAGCATGTATTTTTTAGCCACAATGTGATAGTTTTACTTAAAGTGCCACCAGTTAACACCCAATGAGTTGAACTTAGAATTAACTGATCAATGTATAAAATGGAAGATATGATTATTGATAAGTATTCAAAGAATATTAACTGGAAGAAATGTATTCGCATACTTCCACTTTACATTTGGTTCATATGATGGTATACAATGCTACTATCTATGACTTGTCTTATGACTTCTCTCTAAATTGATTAATCAAGGGTGGATGACAATGTCATAGTTACATTTTCTAAATAAATTAAAGTCATGAATCATACTAAAAGAAGGAAAAAATGACGCAACTCTAAATGCACATATACCATGGGTTGAATTTGTATTTGATTAGAACACTCATGTCTACTGGATGCCCAAAAGGTGTCCCCAAGCTCCCCAATTTTTCTCTGCAAGCAAACAACCAAGCCCAGACAGCATCAAGGACCCCACAAATATAAAACTATTGATTAGGACAAAATGTTGGGATGTTGGTATATAAACGAAACTTTTCACAATTTTCAAATTATGGTGCTGATCTATTTTGAAGAAATTCAGTTATTTTCACATTAACTTCAAATACTGTAAAAAAAACCTGTTTTTTTCTTCACTAACAGACTTCATTATTATTGGTCCTTCCCAGTTTAGTGACACATAGAGTTGGCACTGTAATTATTTATGTTCCATTCAAATGGCCATGAAGACTATAATTGGCATCATGCTTACTGCTCTGTAGTTTTTTTTTAAAAAATTCAATTGTGTTAATATCATTTAATATAGGGAGTATTTTGCAGCTGACCAGAACCAAAATAGTTTTTTAGTCCTGCAAAGAACCAATTCTTTATCATAGTTAATTCCTGGTTCCTGGGGGATGCACAGTGTGATGATGAAGTATTTAGTAATGCAGCCTAAAGCAAGGTTATCTAATTTTGATATAAAGAACATTTTTCTATTCTTTGTTCCATAGTTCTTGTGAGTAATATTTTGTATAACAATAAAATGTATTAATAAACTATATGACATTTTTCTGTTCTTATCCTCTTTATCCTTAAGTTTTCTCAGTTTCAGATATTCTTTTTACATTTTCAACTATAATCAGGCATACCTTTTCATTTTTAAAGAAAGAATAAAGCAGCATTCTTGTATAAAACATTACGTTATCTTTCATTTAATACCATTTGCCTCATTGTAAGCAGTTGTGGCAAAGTTGCTAATGTAAAGGATGAAAATATGTTTTTCCATCATCTTTTGTTAAAAAGTAAAAGTAATCCACAAAGACAGTCAGTTATTCTTTTATAAATACATAATTGTGTATATACTAAAGCAAAGCTATATGAACAAAATGATAATGATGGCAACATTTCCTGATTGGATCAATAGTAACAAATTGAGATAGGAAATGATTTTGCATTGAGATTTGCTTTTGTTGTCTATGGCCTAAAAAGTTCTGAGATAGTTCTCTATAAATAAGTGCAAAGATGTAGTAATTTGGGTGGGTCTACAATATGGAGAGATTAATTATTCCCAATAAATTATCTGACTTAAATTGATACTACCTTAGAAAGCATTATTAAAATGAGTGATACTATACAGTGGTACCAATATCAAACTGTGTTATGAAAGTGCAATACATACAATGTCATCATGTAAACACAATTACATATGCATGATGGACATACGTAGGCTTAAAGTGTTCCCTTGGCAGCTGTTCTCTGGTCATCTTCCAATTTTCCTGAAAATATCAACTTTCCCCTTAAATTTTCCAATAACCTGTCTTTCTATTGGAGTAGAGGCCAGCCAGAGGTTTATGAAGATGTGCAAAAATAAGAAAATCATTGTGTAATCATCCATATTTGTCACAAAATTAAAGCAGAATTTCTGAAGTTGAAAAAGAAAATTGTCATAAAACATAAATTTTTGGGAGAATTGGCCTGACCAGTTTATCTGTGTTCTTTTCATATCACTCAAGTCCTACATTATAAAACTGGATTAATGGAACACTTGGAGTAAAAGGATGTCTGTTAAATACAAATTTCCATTGATGTAGTTGACATTTTATCATGCTACCCATTCAAGTTATATTATACAAATGTCATAAATTGAGATAGATGATATGAATTATATTGATTATCTGGTGTTTCAGAAATGATGGGGGTTGTCCAATGTTCGGGAATGAAATCCACAGTTCAGTTTTGCCTTTTGCATCCAAAGATGGTTGAATGATGGTCAAGAAAACTGAGGTTTTAGGATACATGTACAAAACACCCCAATTATTAATTAAGCATTCGCCCAGTTAATTAAGACTCACATTGCACTTTGAGCCAAAATAGCCATACCAGCTGGATTTGTACAACACACGTTGTGTTACTGTTTATCATTTCCCAATTCTGTGAAGCATGTGGACATAGCCAAAACAAAAACAAAAACCATGTGTGCATTACAGAGCTCATTTCTGATGTAGTGAGGTTATTTGGTCTATTAAAAAATAATTTACAGAGCAGTTTTCTTCCAGCCAAATTAATGACAGTCAGCAGGTTTCAGAGCACTCCTTAAATGTTACATTAAACAATTAGGAGTTTGTGTCATGACTGAAAACCCCCATTGTAGGCTATAACACAATTTTGGAAATGTTGACTGGGTGGCTAGGAAATGAAGCAATAACGATCCAACCAGGACAGAAGGCTTTATGCCATTATCCTCGGCAGCAACACACATTTGGCTTTCCCAGACAACTGCCTGCTTGACTGTAGAAATAGATCAAATAAAAGAATACATATTGGGAAGCTCATGTTCAGCTTCTCATAGTAGTCCGTGGGTCCAGTCAAGAGGTGAGGGTGCGCCATCACTGGAGGTTTTTAAGAGAAGATTGGACAGCCATTTGTCCGGAATGGTATAGGGCCATGGTGGTGAACCTATGGCATGTCTGCCAGCACGCAAAAGGTCGCTAAGAGCCCCACTGCGCATGCGTGCGTGCCACTCAACAGCTGATCGTTGGGTATCTGGCATGCATGTGGGGGGGTGCACGGGAGATATGCACACATGCACAGAGGCACATGGGGTCTTGCGCACATGCAGATGCATGGCATGCAGGGGATCATACACGCATGTGCAGAGATGTGCAGCACGCACACATAGGGAGCGTGGAGGGCCCCATGCACATTGCCTTCTGGGTGCTGGCATGCAAGCGCGCACATGTGCGCAATTTTCAGCACGCAAACCCAAAAAGGTTAGCCACCACTGGTATAAGGTCTTCTGCTTGAGCAGGGGATTGGACTAGAAGACCTCCAAGGTCCCTTCCAACTCTGTTATTATTCTGAAACACCAATAGATACATTATCATAACGTCAGGGACTTACTTAGAATGACTTAGAGTAATTTTATGGTCACTTTGAATGTACACTAATCATACATTTAATGCATACATTAAAATGAAATTTCGTTGCATACAGCTCTCAAAGGGTCATCACCTCCAATATACACTACATAAACATGACAAAATAAATACAAAATTATGCATATACCTACATATTATATGACACAGATAAATAACACAGTCTAGTTCGGATGCATAACATGTACATGGCGAGGGAAAGCTCGGCACCTGGAAAGTTTCTGCCAGAGTCCCCAGTTTGAAATAGGCTTTAAAATGCTGCACCGTCCAATACCGCCTCTCCTTGTCTCCCGCTACTTTTCCTGCTCATTACAACGCCGCCCGGCCCACAACAAACACATACTTCCCGCTTTTCAGGGTCAATTGGACCAAGCCGAGGGGCGGGGAAATCCTCAACCAATCCCGTGCTTGGAGGATATACGACGTCATTAAGATGCGCCGGTTTTGCTTCACGAGAAAGAGACAGTAACGGGACTTGAAACGGGGCTTGGGATTTTTTGTTATAACGTCTCCTTGGTTTTTCGCACGGAGGCGACAATGTTTCTTTCCACTCCCACCTCGCCTCACACTCCAGGCGGCGGCGGCGGCGGCTCGGGCCGAAGAAACCTCCGCCCCGGAGGTAAGAAGAGCCAAATGCTGTTGACCCCATCTGTCTCTTCCCCAGCCTTCTTCTCGCCGGCAACGAGGAGACACCTCGGTTCCCTCTCTGCGCGGTGAGTACTTTGCCCCGTCCGTCGGTGGGTGGAGCCTAACCGGGCCCTCTTTTCACGCGATTGGTGCGAAGACTTTCAAGGGGCGTCTGGAGAGGAGGGGGAGTTTACTTGGGCGGGGGACAAGTGCCGTTTTAATTGCAAAAAAGCAAATAAGTGTTGCGGTGTTGTGGGGGAAGTCACAATGTCTGGGGTCGCCCCAATTGAGGCGGGAACACGAAGGCGTTTTCCAAGGAAGTTCCCCCCCCCGGAAATTATGTGTGGTCCCTTCAAATGCGCTGCTGCTTTTAGAGGAAAGGAAGGATTGAAGATTTTCTCTTGTGCGCTGCAATCTGTCATTCACGGACTGGATGGGGCTCTTCTAAGCTGCCACTTACAAATCCCCACCCCTCCCAAAAAAATTAGTTGCATTTTTATTTCTCCAGTGTTGGATACTTCTTTTCAAAGGTTTAATAAAAATGTACCTTTTGTTTCTTGTATTGAAAAAGCACTGTAAGAAATCTTACCGTACCCAAGAAAGGGGGGATAAGATATTGTATTGATCAGTTTTCATCATGTGAACAATTCTCATATTTGCATTTCTAGTGCATAGTGAAACATAACTGTCAATCTCTTGATGATCAAGCTTATACAATGATAGATTAACCCATTATTTAATATTATTAAATATTTACACATTCAGTGTAAAGGCCACTATTTTTAAGTGCTAAAACTAAAATTTCATTCCCGAACATTGGACAACCCCCATCATTTCTGAAACACCAGAATACTTTTGGTCTGACTGACCCTTCTTTCAGATTTTTTTCTATATTGAGTATATTTATTTATTTAATATTGCCGCCTATTCGCCCACGGTGACTCGAGGCGATTTGCAGAATGTAAAACCATATTTAAAACAAAAAAAACCCAAAACTAACAAAAAGAATCAAATAAATTAATAAAGTATAACAGAACAAAATCTGAAAAAAAAATCACCCCCCCAACTCCCACCCACCTGCCCCGACAACAGCAGATCACACCAGCCATTTGATGATTTTATTTATTTTTATTTTATTGTATGTCAGCTTCTGAATGCAATAAATGTGTTGAAAAGCTAATGGGTATTGTATATTTGTGTGTCCCGTTTCCTATTCTACTGCAGTGGTAAAAACATTTAAGGCCTTGAACTAGCATTCCCAGTTAGATCAGGACTAGATAAGCCCATGGTTTGACTCAATGTAAAAGAATTTTAAAAGTGTTTAATTTGAATTTCTGTTGAGCTTAGTAGCAATGACACTGAAAAGGATTCAGAAGTGAAATCTGTTTTGCAGAGTGCAATTATAGCGCAATTATAGTAGTTGCAGCATATGTTGAACAATGGTTACACATTTTTCCCCTAACATTGACATGATCTGCCTTGCTACAGTACCTTCTTCGTTCTTTTAATACTTTAATTTCACAAAATACTTTATGATTGAATGCAGGTCTCCCATAATTTCATAACTTATCCAGTTATCAGGTATTGCCTTTTCTTTAACCACTCATACCAACTATTCCATGTTTCATAGTAATCACTATCTTGGTTATTTTTTAGTAATTTAGTTAGGCTATCCATCTCTGCACACTCGTGAATTTTTTTAATAACCATATCCTCTGAAGGGATAGTAGACAACTTCCAATTTTGTGCGTAGCTTATTCTGGCTGCCGTTATAATGTGCAAGGTTAAGTATTGGTGTTTTTTCCCCATTTTTGAGTATCATACCTAGCAGGAAGGTTTTGGGTTCAAATTTTACATCTTGTTTAGTTATGTTTAGTATCCAATTTCTAATGTTTCTCCAAAACTTCTGAGCACATGGGCACGTCCACCACATGTGAAAATATGTTCCTTGGACGCAGTTACACTTCCAACAATTTGGCGGGATATTAGGGAACATCTTGGCTAGTCTCGCAGGTGGTAAGTGCCAGCGGTAAACCATTTTATATAAATTTTCTTTATATGAGACTGATATAGTTAATCTATAATTTATTTGCCAAATATGTTCCCACTTGTCTAATTCAATGCTGTGACCCACGTTTTTAGCCCAAATTATCATACATTCCTTAACTGTTTCTTGTTTTAATTTATAGTCCAAAAGATACTTGTATATTTTACTAATCATTTTCCTTTCCTCTCCATGCCATATCTTGTCTAATTCTTGCTGAGTCATATTAAAGCTAAATTGTTCTTTATCTTTTTTATAATGCGTTTGTATTTGTACATAAGGCCACCATGCTATCTCCTTTTCTTGGATTTGTATTTGGTTCCTACACTTTAACTCTCCAGTTTCATGTAATAAGTCTTTATATCTTACAATGTTATCATAATCTAAAACGTTTGGATGTGTATCTACCTCCATTGTAGATAACCAGAGTGGGACCTTAGGGTAATGGTTTTTTATCTTTTCCCAAATATTTAATAAAATGTTCCTTATACGATGCCTTTGAAAATACGAATGATGTTTGCTCTTTCCATCCCACATGAACGTGTGCCAGCCAAGTTGGAGATCAAAGCCCTCTAATGTTAGAATCCTTTTGTTTATCAAATTAACCCAGTCTTTGAGCCAAGTTACTATAGTGGCATGGTAATATAGTTCGAAATCTGGAAGGCCAAAGCCTCCTTTCTTTCTGACATCCTGTAGCAATTTATATTTTACTCTGGGTTTTTTCCTCTGCCATATAAATTTGGAAATACATTTATTTAATTCTTCAAAAAAGCTTTTCTCCAACTTGACTGGTACTGTCTGAAATAGGAACAGCAATTTTGGCAAAACATTCATTTTATTATTGCGATACGACCCAATAAAGATACTTGTAAATTAGCCCAATTATCTAAGTCTTTGAATATTTGGATTGTTAATTTATCGAAATTATCTTTTAATTGATGAACACCTAGCTGTCAGCCATATCCCTAAATATTTTACTTTGTTTACCACCTGTATACCTAATTCATTTATTAGTTCTTCCTTTTGTTCTTTTGTACAATTTTTGTTATCACTTTTGTTTTTTTCTTTATTAATTTTCAGCCCCGCCACCTTTCCATATTGTTCTACCGTGTTTCCCTGAAAGTAAGACACTGTCTTATATTTTTTTTGGCTCCCAAAAACACACTAGGTCTTATTTTCGGGGTTGGTCTTATATATTTATGGTGCCAAATAGTGGGAGTGTGTAGGGGGTGTTTGGGTGCACGGTTGCTCCCTGAAAAGTCTTCCTGGAACTGGAGATTTACACTAGGTCTTATTTTCGGGGTAGGTCTTATATTAGGGCAGGTTTAGAAAATAGTGCTAGGTCTTACTTTCGGGGTAGGTCTTATTTTCGGGGAAACACGGTATTTCTTTCAATAGAATGGAGCTCGTTTCTAAGGGGTCTTCCAATATAAATGCCATATCATTGGCAAATGCTTGGACTTTATACTCCTCTTTTTTAATTTTTAGTCCCCTGATCTCTTGATTTTGTCAAATTTGTGCTAATAGTGTCTCTGCTGCTAATATATAGAGAAGAGGGGCTGGAGGGCATCCTTGTCTTACTCCCTTACTTATCCTTATAGTATCTGTATTTTCCCCATTTATTAGTATTTTTGCAGTTTGGGTATTATATATTGTCTTGATAAATCACAAGAATTTTTCGCCAAATTTCATGCCTGTCAATTGTTTGATAAGAAATTTCCAATTCAGGTTGTCTGGGCATCTAAGAACATCAATGCCATTGTTTTAGTTGTATGTACTTCATAAAATTCTAAAACATCCATGATGATTCTTGTATTTGTCTTCATTTGTCTATGCGGGAGAAACCCATTCTGATCAGTATGAATAGTTCTGCTTAATACTCTTTTTAATCTTTCCACCAGTATTGTGGCCAAAATCTTGTAATCTACATTTAAAAGTGCCTGTAGTTTTGAATTTTTTGTGGGTCTGATTGCTCTTTATGGATGAGGGTTTCCTTCAAGTATTGGTTAACAAGTTCTTCTGGTACTTCTTCTTGGTTATATAAGTTCGTAAAGAATTTCTTGGCAATTTATTTCTTTTCCTTGGCATGAGTACATACTTTCCCTTCTTGATCTTGGAGAGCTACAATCGTTCTTTTGTCTTGTTCTTTTTTTATTTTGTGGGCTAACCACCTCCCTGACTTATCTGCATTTTCAAAATAATTTTGTTTTGCTAATTTGATTTTTCGGGCCAGGTCTTCCTGTGTACTTAAATTTATCTGTGTTTTACTAAATCTATTTCTTTCTTAATATTTTGATTATTCGGATCTTTTTGTCTACTTGCTTCCAAATCTTTGAGTTTCTCCCTCCACGCGTTTTGTTGTTGCCTTTTTTCTTTGTTCCTTTTAATGCTATAGGCAATAGTTAAACCTCTCACACAGGCTTTTGTTGTGTCCCAAAGTTCTGTAGGGACGTATGTTCTCTCTTATTTATTTAAAAAATACTTTCAGTTCTTTTTTCATCATTCCAATATATTCCTTACCTCTTAGTATACCATTATTAAATGTCCATCTTCCAATCTTTCCTTTCCACTTAATTTGAATAGGATTATGGTCAGCCCATGCATTTGGCAAAATCTCTATATTTTCAATATTCTCCATTAGACCTGGGTCCATCCATATCTGATCTATTATGAACCAAGAGTGATGGGGTTGGAAAAAAAGTGTATTGTTTTTTACTTGGATACAATTCTCTCCATGCGTCTTTCAAATTTAGTTCTCTCACCATATTGTTAAAAGAAGATGGGAGTAGTCTCCTTTTTTTTTTTATTTTGGAGCTTCTATAGTCTTTATTTATTTATTTATTTATTTATTTATTTATTTGATTTGTCAATCGCTTACAAGTTAATAGATATAAGTATAAACGTGAGTAAGAATACAGGAAATAGGTATGAATAAATGGGGACAATAGGACAGGGATGGGAGGCACGATGGTGCACTTATGCAGGCCCCTTACAGACCTCTTAGGAATGGGATGAGGTCAATAGTGGTTAGTTTGAGGTTAAAGGAGTGGGGGTTAGAAGATGTAACAACAGAGTCAGGTAGTGCATTCCAGGCATTGACCACTCTGTTGTTTTATCCTTATCTGGAACAGCATTATGGTCTCCTAAATGCATACACTTGTATATTCAGTTTCTATTGTAGTGGAGTCTGGCATAACATTCTTTTTGATTTACATTTGGCGCGTATATTGTAACTAATAAGATTTTTTTCTGGTTTAATATTTCTATAAATAACATTCTCCCTTCTTTATCTTTATATACTTGTTTGTGTTGCAGCCAGTCTTTTACATACACTACGATACCCCCCCCCTTTTTTTTTATTTGAAAGAGCCCAATACATTTTACCTAAATTAGTATCCTTTAAAAGGTCTGCCTGGTTGTCTGTAATGTGAACTTCTTCGTGGAATTCCTGTGCTTTCTCTATTGCATCAATTTTATATTTTTTGTCCTGCCATGCTACTAAGAGCCCCTCCGGGGTAAGCCGTCTGAATGGTATACCGTTCTTGATTAGCTGAGTTGACAGAAACTGGTAACCCCTTCTCTGCTCTCTAACTCTCCTGGGTATTTGTTTCAACGTCACTACTTCATGGTCTTTATATATCAATGGCTCATCTCTGATCTTACTATATAGCAGGTCTCGTGTCGTCTTTCTCGCAAATCGGAAATGGACCTCTCAGGGTAGCCTGTGTCTTCACGCATAGTGCATGTATACTCTGTAAACCTCGTTGATATCATTCTCAATTTCCTGCTAATTTTTCTGTAGAGCCGCTGCTATTAGGTTCATCATTATTGCATGTAGGTCTTCCTTTCTATCTTCAATAACATTCTGAGATCTAAGATAAAAATGATGATTTTTTTAATTCTATGTGCACCATCGAATCTCGAAGTTCGCAGTATAGCACTTTCCAGTTTTGTTCCAATTCCTCTAATCTCTTTTCCACCACCTCCGTTCTTGCCTCTACTGTGTTTAATTTCTGTTCATTCTTTATCATTGCCTCCTACATCATTCCAATTTTACTATCCAGATTTTGTATCTCGTTCTTCACTCCTTCTATTTCAGTTCTCATCTCTGTTTTCATATCTTCGTGGTTCCTCGCTATCAATTTGTGGGTTTTTATCATTTCCTGCATCATAGAAAGTGTTATTATCTGTACTGTCTGCAGACTTTGAGCAGAGCTTGTCTTTTCCACTAATAATATTGCAGCTATCGATCTCGGTCCCAGAGGTGAAGACACTGCTGTTGTAGGTTTCTTCCCTGATTTTACAGTTGTAATTGTTGTTGCCATTTTAACTATCTGTAGCAGCTCTCTCCAATCCACCATCAACTATCCCTAGTAGAGTTATATTATCCTCTCCTTTTTGGTTCAATATAAATGTTAGTACATATGTCATTAATTAACAATTTTCTATTATGAATACTCTCAATCAAATCTTACTTCTATTTTTTACGTATTCAGATATTCTGATATTTAAAGAGTGAACTATTAATCCAATATAAATATAATTAATCCACTATAGATATAATTAATCAAATGTAAATATAATTAATCAGAAAACAATAGTCCTATATACTTAATTAATTAATATAAATAGTTAGGGCACCCAGTTCATTAAGATACTTAAATTCCTATATATAGAGATTAATCTATTTCCTTAAGATTCTTAATTATATATTTCACTCAGAGGAAGTGTATCTGATTTCTTTTTTCTGAGTTACTTACATGTCATTTTTAAACAGATATTAAATAGAATAGTTTATCAATAATTAGCAATAAGATGGCGATAATAGTACTATACAATTATTCTTTCACCATCTGTTTTATATGCTTGTACGATCACTTTCCAACAATCATTCAATTAGTCAAAAACAGTTCAATCAGTATTAAACAATATTCTGTATTCAATATTCTAACATATCTATATCTATCAAA
This sequence comes from Naja naja, assembly GCA_009733165.1. Classification (NCBI taxonomy): domain Eukaryota; kingdom Metazoa; phylum Chordata; class Lepidosauria; order Squamata; family Elapidae; genus Naja; species Naja naja. The sequence continues at coordinate 80,232,068 of CM019148.1, read as the reverse complement.
TTTATTTTTTACCAATATCGTTTGAATGGGTTTATGTTTTACCAGTATCATTTAACTGAAGTCTGTAATCTTTTTGTTGAGTGTCTTGTTACAGCTCTTAATTCAAAATGTCCTCTTTCAAAAGTGCAGTCACTTTCTCCGTTTCTTTCTGTTATATATTTTTCTTCTTACTCTTTTATTCTTTTACTCCCACACAGTCACAGTTCCCCTTAGAGATCTTAAATAAATCAAATCTTCCTTATTTCCATTGTCACAATTGTCTATAAATATTTGCCAGGTTAAAGTTTCTTTTTCCCAGTCCTTTCCTCCGATCTTTCAATGCGTCAAAAGTTCTTTTCTGAATCTTACACTCTTAACTGTTCTTTCATTCTCCCTGTAACACCGTCACTTCTTTCTCTTTCTTTCCACAATTCTCAAACAGACAGTATAGTTCTATAGTTCACTCCTCAACTCTCAAAGTAAACGTTGTTGCCTCACCCTTTGTCTCCTCAGGTTTCACCGTTCCATTAGTCAGCATAAATCTCTGCCATTATTCTAATCAGTGCTCCTACTGTTAATTCCGCCGCTTCTCTACGCCGTTCAGTTCGGAGCTTCAATCTTCCTTTGTAATATACACCAATATTCTGGAAATCTTCTTTAAACACGCCTTCCCACTGGTCAGCCTGCTGCTTCCCACTCTTTGCTTCCTTCTTCTTTAGGCCACTGGGCTGCTGCCTCTCTGGTTCCGATCATCACGATCTCCCTCTTCTGCTGTTGGTTTTCGGGAGGTTCTTCTTACAGTCTCCGGGATCGCGGCACCTCCCCGAGACCTCCGCGCCTTCCCCTTTCATCTGCCTACCCCTCCAGGATCTGACACACTCCTAGAAGCCGCCAAACAGAGAAACTCGGAATCTTTCAGAGCGGCGATCCGCTCCTCAGCTCCGCACCGACACAGTGCCCAACCAGAAGTCTCTTAACTTTCTTTCTTCCTACATAATCAATTGCTAATTTTCCAACATTGCAGTCATATTAATCTTGATTATTAATCATGTTGTTTTTTTAACAATGAAATGGAGAAGTATATTTTGGCAGTATTCAAGCCAGTTACATTTTCAAGTATATATGATCTTGCTTTATCTGTTGTTAATAACACTCCCTGACTTTAAGCTTTGCCTGATCTTTCTTCTCAGCTTGATTACAAATGTTTCAATGTTTACCAAACATCAATAGTTTGGGAATGGGAATAGACAAGAGCAGTACTCAATTTCTAAGATAAAAACAAAGAAAAACAAATCCAGTTGTCTTTTGAAAAAGCACATTAAGAGAAATGTTTTTGTTAACTATATGAAAGGTGAAGGAAAATTAATAGAAATGAAATAAAATATTAAAAGCAAATATCTTTGTATGAATTGATAAAAGCACATGGTGGGGATTGGAATCTTAGTTGTTGAGCACAGCAGTTATTAAGGAAGACACCATATGACTGGTTTGCTCAATGACTACAATCTCGGCACTTCTGGTTGCAGTTGTAAGTGATCTTGCAAGTTGTTAAGTGGATGGAGCCATAAGTAAGAGTGAGAGGTGCTACCTCAGGGAGGTGAGGAGCCTTGGGAGGTTCTGCACAGGCTGTACATGAGGCGGTGTAAAGCTTCAGCCTCTGCCCCAGCCTAGCCCCACAGTTCAACAATTGGAGGCAGTACCAAGGCTGGGTCTGAAGTAGAGGCTTGGGACCTTCAGCAGTCTCAACCAACTGCCATTGCTCCTCAACTTCAGTCCTAGCACTGCTGTTACTATTGAGAAATGCCGCCTTACACCTCACATTGTTCCCAAGGCATGAGCCTTGGGGAATGGTGTGATTGGCCCTGCCATCCAACACGCTCAGGATGTTTTGTGCGCCATTCATCTTCAGCTGAGAGGCCGCAGCAGCCTATTGAAGACAGCTCCTGGTCAATGCCATACCTTTTCCAAAGCCACCTCGCCATTCTGCAAGCCTCTCATAATTGGGAGAATGGACTAATTAAGGATTGCACAGTTTGTAGAATGAAGCTTCCGAAGGAGTATGAGAAGAGACTGCATTCTCACAGTGCTTCAGAAACCTTATTTTCCCAACTCACACAAGATTTGGGGAATGCGGCTTCTGAAGAATGCCACACGCCCAAATTTTGATCATGTGACCATGGTGTCGGGCACAATTCGGTCAGTGAATAAATGGTTATAAGTTGAGAACCACCTGCATACAGTTTGTTTTTGACTTCAACTGTTAGATAGCTAAAGAATTCATGCAGTGTTGAAAGTAAAAAAAATCAAATCAATGATATTAATTTCATTATTAAATCATTATTTTTTTCTGCTTAGGTGTACCCCTACAAAGGTTGTACATCATCCAACAGGAAGTGAAACTATCAATTATGATGTAAAAAAGTTTGGTTCACCTTTGCCAGTAAAAGTTGTAGAGGCTTTGAGAATGGCTGATGGTAAGTTTTTTTTTAATTTGGTCATACAAATAAATGATAATGGAAGAAATAGAATTTAGATTATTAAATAGCATTTTTGCTAGAATCTGTAAATTAGCAAGACAGCAATGTTGCTGTTTAAAGACTTATCAAATAAAAATGATTCAAACTGTCCTAATTTGCATTAGAAGCAAAAATACTTTGCTTGGAAGCCATAACTCATTATTTCTATCTGCCGCTCCAATAATTATGTACTTGACAGTATCTTCTATCAGCTGTGCTTAATTATTTCTAGCAACTGAGAAGTTCCAGCAGTTACAGATAGTCCTCAGGTTATAACAGCAATTGAAATTTCCATCGCTAAATGATGTAGTCGGATTTGCTTACAACAGCAGTTGGGACTGGAGTTTCAATCACATAGCGATAGCCATCCTGGCAGTCCCAGTGTTGTAATCATGAGCCTGGCTTCCAAGCAACCCAACCATGACCTGTAACCAATGGCTGCAACTTTGTGGACTGCTTGTAAGTCCCGCTCATTCACTGCCATTGTAATTTTGAACGGTCACTGAATAAGCCCTAGTAATAAGCAGGCATATACAATGGAATGAAGGCTAATAAATAAATAAATAAGTATTGCTGAGCGCATTGGGTTGTGTCCCAAAAATTGTAAGCCACCCTGAGTCTTCGGAGAAGGGCGGCATATAAATGTAATTAAAAAAAAATAGAATCAAGTTATTTTGTGAAGTTGACCACATAATCATATCAGTTTTACAAGATTGTTACTGGCTGTCAATTTTTCCCTACCCTTAACATTACTCATTGTCAAAAACATACATGCCTTGGGTGTCTAATGAAATTCTTTTTTCCCTATGAATCTACTTACGGATTTGGGCCATCCTCAGAGAAGGAAGGCAAGCCTGGATTTTATTTTATATTTAATTATAATTTATTTTGGAATCTATTGTTTTATTATAGCTGAGGACGATTTGAGTATGCTGCTAGATGAAAGTGGATGGGCTTGGCTAGTCCATAAAGATAGACTAATTATTTGGAAGATTGGTCAATCATCAATAGCTAAGGTAAAGTAATAGCAAATTGAAATGTATTTAAGCAGGCTTAGTTATAATGATGTATATGTTCATCATTAGGCAAATGTAGGCAAATGAACTGCTTCAAATAAGCATTTTTTCTGGAGTCTTATTTGTATGAACTTGGAATACATCTATACTGCATACTTTCTGTAACATTTAGACTTTATATTAATAAGGAAAGTGGCTCACTTTGCTCCCTAATGTTCTATTTTTCCCTACTAGAATGAGACAATCTGAAAACTTTAAGAGTGTATCATATTTGGGGATGAAATTGAATGGAAACAATCACATTATGCTGCAAATAATTTTATATTTGATATCCGATCATAAAAATTTGCTCTTCCTATAAGTTGCTATTTGATGTAGTCTCAGTATTTTTTTTAATTAACTTGTGCATTATAAAAGAAAAAGAATTATATAAGTTTAACTATTCTTGGTTGAAAAAAGGTCTTTGTGATTCTACCAGTAGTAGGCTTCCAAGTAAGTATTCAATCAGCATCAGTGAGTTGAGAAAAAAGTATTCTGTTTGTAATATTTTTTAAAAGTCTTTAAAAGTGAATCAAGAAAGATCCATATTTAGTTGTCAGCAACTACTGAAAGTTATTTTGTAATTTAAAAAAACTCTTATCTAAGAAAGTTCTCGTATGCCATTTTATAGATTTATAGATTTATTTGTAGTGCTAGGCAGATATTTCAAATTATTTTCTATTCATTATTGTTGGGGGATTTTGCACATGATTCACATTATTTAAAAATTAAGTTTTAATGCTTCAGTTCTTTGACACTTAATACATCTTTGTTAAACATTGAGCTCAATTTAGAATACATCTTTTTAAAAATACATTTGTCAGCTTTTTACAGAAAAAAATAACTGAGAGTTGACCATAGAAATCCAAACTTTTCTTTTATTCAAAGCATGAAACATTATAGCTGACTAATATAAATGCAGAATACTAAATTAAAGAGTATATATACTTTTTGTGTTACAGTGTTCTATATGCAAAGAACTTCAGTTGCCACCCAGTGACTATATTTGGACTGCACATCTGATAGCAGTATGTTGTCTTAATGTTCCTGGTGAAGCATCTTCTTTACAGGTTAGGAACATTTAAATATCTTTTGAAGACACAACACATTCAATTTATGCCATTTTCATGCTCCATTTGGAAATTATACCGGTACTTACCATGTAGTCAGTATACCACACATCTTTAAATATGATTTTAAATAAAAGGCTGGGGAAATTCTGTGTCTAATGTATATTCATTGAATTATGGCAAAATGCTAATTATAAGTGCTGAAATCACTTCAGTGTACTTTTAATTGTTTTAGAAGTATTCACTATTCAGCTATAGAAATCAATTAAATGTATTTATCTTATATGCTGTCTGTCTTACTATTATATAAATAAATGTTAGAGTGATTCAGAGCACTATTTGGGGGGTTTTAAATAGTCATTCTGTTATGTTATTTGTGGTGCTCTAAAACAGCATTTGCCAACCATGGTCCGTGGCCCACTGGTGGTCTGTGAGAAAATTTTGGTGGTCCGCAGAGAAATGTCACCCCCAGAGCACTCCCCCAAGCAATTAATCCAGGCTGCACAGGAACACAAGGCTGCACCGCCCACATGGCCCGCAGGAACCCACCTGCTGCCCACCATCACTGCCTTAGCCTGGCAAATCTTGCTCTGCTAAGAACCTTCCTTTGGTTCTATTTTCAGTTCAGACTTTCAGATCTCTCACTGTGATTCTGTGAGCTTCAATCTGCCTGCTTTGCCTGATTTGGGGTAAAAGTTGCTCTTTTTTTATTAAAAAATTCAATATTTACATACATTGGTGTGTTGTGAGTTAATTTTGTGAGTTTGCTTGCAAGCAAATTTTATGTGACAGACTCAACTAGCCGATGGCACATAGATAGATCTCTGAATGAATCTGTGATTCTGTGAGCAACTCAATCTGCCTGCCTGCTTTGCCTGATTTTGGGTAAAAGTTTCTCTTTTTTTATAAAAAATTCAATATTTATATAAATATTTATAATATTTACATACAAGCCATGCCCAGCCAGTCACATGACCACCAAGCCATCCCCAAAAATTAGGCCATGCCTGCAGAACTGGTTAAGAAATTTGAATCCCACCCCTGCCTCTGTGTGTGTGAGAGAGAGAGGGAGAGAGGTTAGATCAGATCTCTCTCTCTCTCCCTCTCTCTTCCCCCCTCCCCCCTCCCCAATGTCAGCAAGCCACCGTCAGTCAAAATTCATATTAGTGGTCCCCAGGATTTAAAATTATGAGTTTGGTAGTCCCTGAGGTCCAAAAGGTTGGCGACCCTGCTCTAAAACTATGTCCTAGGGTGAATATTAAAACATTCTTATTCTGAGATGCAGATCAGATATTTGGATTAAATTAAGGAAGACTTCAATCCATACTAATCCTCTGCTTTAATAATTATTCCACTTTCCTTTTTTCTTTAAATTTGTCTTTTTATTCTGTAAAAATATTTAATAAAAACTTTAAAAATATTCCCCTTTGGTTGGTTAAATCATTAAATAAAAAATCTATTTTTGTATCTTCTCTCCTAGGAAGAGAAGGGCATTGTAGCTAATTACTCAAATCACTTACTTTTGCTCATTTTCATTGACTTTTTTCATAGAAAAAAACTTCTTCGGCTTATTCTCTCTATAAAGTTATTGTAGTTTGTAATGCACCTAAAATCTGTATTTCTACATTTAAAAAACTATTTAGAGTCAATGGAGGATCATATATTGCAAAATCTCTGTTAGTACACACTGCAACACAGATATAAATTTATATCTGACAAGTTTATAATTCTCAGCAGGCTAGAAATTTATTTTTTCTTACATTATACTACAACCAATTTAGACCTTGAGACTTAGGCTGATGTGAATACTAAATAATGAATAGAATTAACATGTATATATATATTTTATATTTGCAAGTCCCTTGTGGTAATGGCTGCTACTCGTGAAGGAACAATACGTTACTGGCCCAGCCTTGTGCATGAAAATTCCTATACTGAGACGAATATGGATTTTGGCGGTGCCTTTATAACTTTCTTACAGCTGTAAAGGTACATTGAAGATGCTTTATGACAATTTAGTAAAAGCTCTGAAATCTATTTTTTCACTATTTATATATAAAATGAAATAGAATTATAATTTTGAAGTTGGTTAGCTAGTCTGTTTTTAAAAACAAAATATCAATACAGTTTTTCCAAAAAGCTGATCTGAACTTTCTTTTAGGGCGCAGCTTTATTTTATCCTCGGCAAGGAGTCAGTTTATACGACTTACACCTGATAGCAATGGGAAGATTTACCAACATGGCTTAGCTCAAGGACAAGGCATGTTTTCTGGAATAGGTAGAAAAGTTTCTTCACTGCTTGGGATTCTGTCACCTAGTAACGATGAAGAAGTAAGTCTTAAAAAGAAAGGTATTTTAATTTTAATGCTGATTTTTCCCCCCAATTTCTCTCACATGAAAGGAATGCTTTACAACGGGACTCAGTGCAGACAGATTCCCTAGAACAGTTGGTAGACAACTGCAGGCAGCTTTTCCCCAACTAAATTTATATTTAGTTCCTTAAGACCTCAAGATCCCCAACAGAAATGCAGCAACAAAATGGCCTAATGTTAGTATTTTGATTAGTATTTTTGGTTCAAAATTAAGGCTGAGAAAAAACAGTGTGCCAAAGTGTTCAGTTCCTACCCCCAAAGATTGTTTCTTTGCACCAATTCAAGTTTTGTGGAGGTTGTTTAAAGGTGGAGAGATAATGGGAAATCTTGGGAAGCAAACCTTCCGCGAACAATCCTCATCCCTTCTTTCACCTCCTTAAAGGCACCAGGACAGCTTTTCTGTTTTCTTAACTTGAACTTCCAACAGAGAATTGCAGTATATTAAACACTGATATTTTATCTCTAATTTATATCTAACTCAGCTTTCTAGTGTTCTTTGGGATGAAGATGATTCAAGATTTTATGCTATGACCAGCTCAAATCTTTATAAATGGGAAATAGAAGACAATGCAGAACGTCAAGTTCTCAGCTGGGATATAAACAGAATACTTAAAGAAAATATCATGGAATCAATATGGGTAAGAAGCAATATGTGTAACATAATATATAGTTTCCTTCTTTCTGGCATTTTTAACAATCTATTATTTGTACAGGGATCAGAAAGCAATTACGGGGACATTAAAGAAGATATTAATGTGCAATATTTGGATTTGCAGCAAAATTGGTAAGTTCCTCTTTAGAAAGTTAGCTGTATTACAGATTCATATTTCTAGTAGTATTACTAATTCAGACACTGTTCTAATCAAAATATTATCTCTTTATCTACACAATCAGGAAAATACAATTTAACCAAAAATAATAATTAAAACACAGGAATAAACACTATTTAATTGGTTAAGCAAGAGTGAAAAAAATCCTTCAGTGTTCATATATTTATTTATTTAAATTTATTTAAGCTGCTGGAGGATTTTGGGCCAGTCATTCTCAGCCTATCCATCTCACAGGGTTGTTATGAGAAAAATAGGAGGAGGAAGAAGTATTATGTATGCTCACTGCCTTGAGCTACTTATAAAGTAATAAAATCAGGATAAAAGGAAAATCTAAATAAATAAATATTTTATTTATATAGGCACCCATCTCATATGTGATTCTAGGAAGCTTAAACAATGAAATAAAATTTTAAAAAACAAAATACATGACATAAAATTTAAAAATGTACAGGTGAAACTCGAAAAATTAGAATATTGTGCAAAAGTTCATTTATTTCAGTAATGCAGCTTAAAAGATGAAACTAATATATGAGATTGACTCACTATATGCAAAGCAAGATAGTTCAAGCTGTGATTTGCCATAATTGTGATGATTATGGCTTACAGCTCATGAAAACCCCAAATCCACAATCTCAGAAAATTAGAATATTGTGAAAAGGTGCAATATTCTAGGCTCAAAGTGTCCCACTCTAATCAGCTAATTAAGCCATAACACCTGCAAAGGGTTCCTGAGCCTTTAAATGGTCTCTCAGTCTGGTTCAGTAGGAATCACAATCATGGGAAAGACTGCTGACCTGACAGTTGTGCAGAAAACCATCATTGACACCCTCCATAAGGAGGGAAAGCCTCAAAAGGTAATTGCAAAAGAAGTTGGATGTTCCCAAAGTGCTGTATCAAAGCACATTAATAGAAAGTTATGTGGAAGGGGAAAGTGTGGAAGAAAAAGGTGCACAAGCAGCAGGGATGACCGCAGCCTGGAGAGGATTGTCAGGAAAAGGCCATTTAAAAGTGTTGGGGACTTTCACAAGGAGTGGACTGAGGCTGGAGTCAGTGCATCAAGAGCCACCACACACAGATGGATCCTGGACATGGGCTTCAAATGTAATATTCCTCTTGTCAAGCCGCTCCTGAACAACGAACAACGTCAGAAGCATCTTACCTGGGCTAAAGAAAAACAGACCTGGTCTGTTGCTCCATGGTCCAAAGTCCTCTTTTCTGATGAGAGCAACTTTTGCATCTCATTTGGAAACCAAAGACCCAGAGTCTGGAGGAGGAATGAAGAGGCACACACTGCAAGATGCTTGAAGTCCAGTGTGAAGTTTCCACAGTCAGTGTTGATTTGGGGAGCCATGTCATCTGCTGGTGTTGGTCCACTGTGCTTCATTAAGTCCAGGGTCAACGCAGCTGTCTACCAGGAGATTTTGGAGCACTTCATGCTTCCTTCCGCAGATGAGCTTTATGGGGATGCTGACTTCATTTGGCACCTGCCCACACTGCCAAAAGCACCAAAACCTGGATCAATGACTGTGGGATTACTGTGCTTGATTACTGTGCTTTTTGGAGCCAGAAACTTGCCTCACCAGTTGACATGAGAAAGCATGAGAGACCATAGAGAATCTATGGGGCATTGCCAGAGAAAGATGAGAGACATGAGACCGAACAATGCAGAAGAGCTGAAGGCCACTATTGAAGCATCCTGGTCTTCCATAACACCTCAGCAGTGCCACAGGCTGATAGCTTCCATGCCACGCCACATTGAGGCAGTAATTGCTGCAAAAGGGACCCAAACCAAGTACTGAGTACATATGCATGCTTATAATTTTCAGAGGTCTGATATTGTTCTATGTACAATCCTTGTTTTATTGATTGCATGTAATATTCTAATTTTCTGAGATTGTGGATTTGGGGTTTTCATGAGCTGTAAGCCATAATCATCACAATTATGACAAATCACGGCTTGAACTATCTTACTTTGCATGTAATGAGTCTATCTCATATATTAGTTTCACCTTTTACATTGCATTACTGAAATAAATGAACTTTTGCATGATATTCTAATTTTTCGAGTTTCACCTGTATAGTATCTGAGCTTCATAAAATAACTTTAAGCAAAGCCGAGAAACAGATTCTATCACACATAAATAAATAAATACAAGTTTAAATATAGTAAGTTGGGCTTATACACCATGTAAAAAACTTAAGATAATGTTTTTTTTAAAGTGAAGCAAAGAAGTTAATATATATTTGAAAAATTACTGTTTCGTCATCTGATATTTCTGAACAACAATTTGTAATTATAATTGTCTTTTCCAATGAGTAGTGATGGACTGGTTATTTTGGCGGCAGCATGGCATCTTGGTGACACTCCCTGCCTTGTTTACTATACTTTGATAACTGTAGAAGATAATGGTTATCCCACATCTGATAACGTGATTGTAGAGGTCACTCAATATAACCCACCTTTTCAGGTAATTGGCATTGTTTAATGCTTTTTTGATGCTTCTGATTTTAAACATACTTATAGAATATCATTTCAAGTGATTGGTTGTGAGAGTGAAAAAAAACTGATTGAACTATATCCATAGAAACATGCTACTGTACTTCCTTTTGTCTTGTAATGTTATTTAAATAATATCTGAATTTTTAAAAATGGAATAACTAAAGATTTTAAAAAATAGAACCAGTAATTTAATTTGTAAATGTAAATATAAAAAAAAGAAAAGAAACTTACGCTATAAGTCTTTGGAAATTGAACTCTGGATAATTCAATTTTGGAAATTGAGAATCCTTGTTTTATATGTACTGGTATATATTATAAAATAACTCAGGTATCAGATTGGATTACATGTTATCTGGAAAAGATTTATCATTAGTCTGTTTTCTATACACATTAGCAAAAAGTATATGTGTGTATCAATAAGATTGTAGAACTGTAAAAAATATAAGAATGGTGTATCATTATGAAAAACTATAGGAATGTAATTTATAATCTATTCATTTCCAGACATCAAGTTTATTAATATTTTGTATGTATGCCAGGCCTACCTAGAAGATAGTATTGCAGCTCTTAATAATGCTTAATAATATTTCTTGGAATATTTAATGTTGTATTTTTCAGCCTGAAGAACCAATGTGTCATTTACTAGTCCCAGATTTTTCCAGCCATTTTGCCTGTCTTTATACTGAAAATGAGGTATTTGCTTGTTCAACTGGAACAGGAAGAACCTCTTTGCCACAGGAAAAGATTATTTTCAGTGCCCAAGGTAAGAATCTTAATAAACGCAAACTGTTTAACACAAGCTAATGAAACTGTTCAGTCTTTCTCCAAAACTGCAGCAAAGATTCTTGTTCCCCTTACCATTGACTAATGATTAAGTTCTGGGGTAATTATGAAATTTAAAAATAAAACTTGTTGCATTTCTGATTGATTCTTATGGATGTAGATTTTTCTTTTCCAAAGTATCACCATATGTAACTTCCATGAATCAAAGTCAAAAACAATAGAGAAGGAGACAGCCATTTACTGCTTCCATGCCATGATCAAGCAAGAGAAGCCTTGTCCTGTGGGGGCATCTTCAGAAACTTTCATCTGCAGATGTTGATGTTTTAGGGATTATAGTAGAAACAACCGTTTTTCAATCACTCTTAAGCCATTTAGGCCTTTAAAAGTTAGTGACTTCCGGTGGTGTTCTGGTCGACAACAGATCAGAGACCACGATTGTGTGCGGCTTTGATCCGTGCTTACCCTGTTGGAGGGGTCCTTAAAGGACCAGATCCATCTGACCCACCTCATAGGGGTGGGGGGAAGAGGGGGAGACCGCCAGCTGGGTTGAGGGGAGCCGCATCTCCCTCCCCTGGCTTGGCAAACGCCCCTAGAAGACAGGGAGAAATGGCAGTCTTTTAATGGCTGCCCTGAAGATGGGAAGCTGCCGGGACACAAGTTTTGTGCTGGAGAGTGAAAGTGGTGAGCAGTGTGTAACTGGATAAAAGACTTTGAATATTCTTTTTGATAACCCCGAAAAGCGGAAAGAAAGAGCCCTTGTTTGGAAGAGTGGTAGCAGTGAACGAGAAATAAGAGGAAAATATAAGGTAAAAAAAACCGGAAATAAAAGAATTATATGTGATTATAGACTAAATTTGGAATAACATACAGAATTGGACATTAATCAGGCATTGGATAAAATGCTGGACTTATTTGGAATTGGTTAAATCTAATATTAATATTATAGAAAAGTGAATTAAAAATAAAAGAATTCTAAGAAGAAAGTGATATAGAGCACCACCTAAGGTTTAAAGATTTCCTTCTTTTATGTTTCTATGGAAAATTACTGGTTGTATGTAACAAGATCCCCGGAAGCTTTATAAAAAAAAGAAGAAGAGGGGATTACAGTTAAAATGGAGACTTTTGACAAGGACTAGAACAGAAAAAAATGACTTTTAATAAAATAAAGAATAACTTAATAGACCAAAGAAATGGAAGAAATAAGCAAAGAATTTAAGTTGGAGCTCCAAAATGTGAGAGAGATGTTTAAAGAAAGAATGAGATTGGTGGAGTTAATGCTAAGTAAAGTAATGGCATTACAGTTTGCGGAAGAACAAAGGAAGCCCAGAGAGGATGAATTAAAAGAAGGAAATAACAGCCTCGACGACCATGAAGAACAAGGATCATTGTCAAAGGACATAAAAGGACTTAAAACAGAGACATCAATACAATAAATAAAAGAGATAAGACACTCAAGACTAAGAAGAAGAAGAGAATACATAAGAAGAAACCCCAAAAAAGAGAACTGAAAAGGGGGGGGGAACATGGCCGACAGGCAGGGGGAGATAAAAATAAAATTAGAAGGAAAAAAGAAGAAAGACTGGAGAAACTTAGAAAAGGGACACCCAGCCAAAATTAAAAGGAATGATAAAGTTTCAAGATTTAGAGATAAGGGTTAGGGATTGTATAAGGGGGATACCACATGGGAATGTATATTGGCATTCAGGTTAAAACTTGTTAGAAATTATTTTAAGATTATATAACTATATATGTGTGTGTGTGTATATAATTGTATATGAATTATGTTATGAACTCTTACATTAGAGGTTTAAAGCGGGAATGGAAATGTATTAAAAGTATATAGTATATAAATGTATATAGATAAATTTTGGATAAATTTTAGCGATTTCAGGGGGGGATATCTTAAAATATATATGTTTTAAAATATAGTTGATTATTTAATGTGAATATGTTTAAAGCTGGGGAATGAATTATTAAATTAGATTGAGGGGATATACCATGTGGATCCTACATATATTGGCTTTTATTTTTATTTTTTTTAGGTTGTTTATTATATAATTGGCTTAGGGAAAATTAAGGATAATAATGATGTGTAATGTTAAATAAAATAGGTGGTAAGCTAAACATGGAAATAATAGGGGATAAAGAATTGGGAATCTATATATGGATGAAATGATATTGATATTGAATTAATGAATTGAAATATGAAATGGAAATTTATTTAAAGATGAGTGAAATGGATAATGAGATGAGATGACATCATATAAGATTAGTGGAAATGAAAATATGATTATGTACAAGTGATATAATCTGGAACCACTTTGCCCACTCAAAGAGATGTGTAAAAATTAAAAAATTAAAAACTTTTTGGGAAAAAAAAGTTAGTGCCAGCACCTTAAATTATGACTAGCAATTGGCCACCAATTTTTCAGTACAGCCATCATGTGATTCCTATATTTGCATCAGGTAGCAATTTAACTGCTGCATTTTGCACCAATTGCAACTTGCAGGCAGTTTTCAAAGATGGCCATATGTCATTAGGTGAAACATGACATGTCTGCATCAATTAGCAACAGTAGTTGTGGTAGTGTTGTTATGGTCATTAAGCAAAGTCCTCACATTTCATCAGCCCTGCCTTTCACGGACTACTCATAACTGCCATTTGTTCAGTGTTTTCTTAACCTCAAATGGTTGTTAAATGAGGACTACCTTTACATTACAGTATCAATTTGGGATATAAATAAGGCACGGATAATCTCTGACTAGTTTAGCAAAGGTTGTAGCTCACACATTAACCATAATTCTGAAGACTTGTTCCTTGCCACAATCATTGTTTGAAAATCCAGTGACAGTTGAAGATCAAAGAACACTCAAATGTGGAGTCCCTGCTTTTTCAAGTACCACTTTCTACTTCCATTCAAGTAGAATGAATTGCCATCCAAAACATTGAACCTTGGTCAAACTGATGTTGATGATGTCTCCTTTTTTTGTATTTTAGGTGATAAAATCTTGGGAGCAGGTTGTTCTGCTCAACTTCCCATTTTTTTTGTTCAGAAAAGCGGACTTGTAACTATATGTTCCAAGGAAACCACTTCTTTACTTCCTGAAGACATTGAGGATTCTTTAGCCTGTACTGTAGCTGAGCCCAATGATGAGGTAATAACCAATTGGAACCCTGAAAGAGAAGATGGGAAAGAGGGGGAAATATTGCCTGGCATTTAATTCCCTTAGAATCTTTTGCCAGACATAATTATTTTTATTGGGGGTTTTTTGTAGTTGAATAATGCTTCAGCTTTCCTTTGTTTTCTACTTTTCTAGAGCATTGGTTTTGATGGCTCTTCTAGAATGGATATTGTAGCTCAAGAAGATAAAACTAAAATGCTAAAATCTTCTTTTTTGCAGTTTTGCAGGTACTAAACAAATACTATATTAAATAAATCAGTGGTGTAATATAAGGAAAATTTTAATATTGCCTTTTATTGAGTGTTCTGTACACTTAAAAAGTTAATCAGGAAATTTATTGTTTATGAGTGGTGAATTCAAAACCTAAGATTTATGTTCTAACTAGAAAACCCATGACCCGTGGTCATCATTTCAAAAATATTTCCTTACCTAAACAGAGAAACAAAATGACCAAGGCCCAAATATCAGTGGGAGCAGGAGCAATTTCGGACTTCCTGACAGCTTGCTCACAGTTGACCAGTCTCCAGCAGCCCATAGTAGGATCTGTCTACCCAGCTTCTGGAGGGCTAGGATAGGACCGGTCTACCTGTTCTCCATCAGCCAAAGGACGGGCCAGTCTACCCAATCTCTAGAGGGCTAGAGTGGGGCTGGTTTACTGCACGCCTGGATGGTAGCACTAAAACTACTACAAATTTGTCAAATTTCAACCCCATAGATTTTGGATGCATTCTGCAAATTAGCTCATTTGAAGTACCTTGATTGAAAAATTGTTGCTCTGTGATACATTGTTTCACCCAGTTGAAAGTTACAGACACAAGAGTTTTAGTAGTACATAGATTGGTTGCATTCTCAAAATCTTAATGTATTGCATATAAAGTAATAAAGGCAAAATCCCATTTTGGAGAGATAGCCTACATTGTATAGGATTTCTTAATCTTGCTGCCTCCAACAAACCCTTTTCTTCATGCCTTTGAATTAACATGACTAAGTGGGGAAAGTACAGAATAGGATGACACAATCACTTTCCTAACATTCAAAGAAACTAATGAACTTTTATTAAATAACTTAAAATGGATGGTAACTAAGTTCACTTAACATTACAACATATTTGTAATCTGTCAATATTTGCCTTTCCTGCCACTAGCTATATTCTTAATCTGCCTTCTTCACAGGTAGATATTTTCCTTAGATAGGACTCTGAGCATCCTTCAGATTCCTCCTACCCATACCATCCAAATTCTGTCTTCAATTTCTTTTCTCTCCTGAATATTCTGGTATCTGGAAGGTATTCTGCAATGCTAGGCTTTTATTGGCAGGTCCATAAGTCAGTTATCACATTCTTCCCTCCTAGCCCAAGCTTAGCCTCATATAAGCAAGTTATGTCTGAGCATTGAGAATGACATTTTAGAGCTTTATTCTACAGAATAATTTAATATCATTCCATATAATTACAGAATGTTTCACAAGGTTAAACTGCTGAGAGGTTTGTAACTATTCCAATTCCCAGGGACTCCAACTTGCAGAGTAGAGAAAAGAGTAATTGCCCCTATTTTGATATTTACATTTTTATAGCAGCCCTTTGCTTTCAGTGTAGTCATCACTTTTTCCTTTGTGTAGACTTTAGAACAGGGCTGTCAAACTTGCGGCCCATGGGCCGTATGCATCACGCGCTGGCCATTCCCACACCTGGTTTAGTGAAGTGGGGGGGAAGTTCCGCTATGTCATGTGACGCTGCCGTGACGACGTAAGTTTGACACCCCTGCTTTAGGAGTTTATTTCTAAACTATTGCTATTATTTTCACTTCTTTTTGGCTTAGTCATCAATTTTCACCTTCTGCCTTCTACCCATCTCAAACTAAACAAAGATACATTCTAATAGGAATGGGCACCCATTCTGAACATGATGAATAAAATAAGATAATATCACCTGGAATTTTTCCAATCGTGCAAAAATGTTTTCTGCATTTGTTGTTCTGAATTACAGTCTGAATGTGATCTTTATAAAGCTTTCAACAAGTGTTCTCCATGTGAAAGAATTCATAAACAACAAAGGTGGTTTGTATAACAGTTCCTTGTGGTTTGATAGCAATATAACATTTGGGATGTAGAATTTTCTTGTGCAGCAAATGCAGTAGTCCTTTAGATGACATTACCAACAATTTCAGTTGAGGGCTTCAAAATATCCCATAACTTTTCATTAATGCAGTATATAAAATGGGGAAGCTCAACTAGAAAAGAGTACTATCACAGTTAAGTTACCCTACTTAATATCTCATTATAACAATTGGCTTACAGTGCCTTTTTGTTCATTGCAGGAAGGATGTGAAGGGTGCAAATGCCACAGTTGCTGACCTTTTCCCCCAGCAAGTAGATTTCGGTCCTGATGCTGATCTTGATAGAGCCGTAATACAAGTCAGTGAAGAATTAATAGATGATTATCCTACATCTGATCCACGGTGGGCTGAATCTGTACCTGAAGGTATGGATTCTTGCATATAAAAAGCAGAAAAATACATGTGTTTGTTTTGTATTGAATTAAATATACTCAAAGGGTAGCCCTTCACAGGGTGCATTGCAATGTTATTATGGATATGCATGGAAAAGGTGTTTGCTGATAGTTTATGCCTTAATTAAAACACACATGCTAAATATTTTGGTCTTTGCATGAACTAAAATAGGGATGTTGCAGGCAGAAGTGGCTTAGAATGCAAAGGAGACTGGAGCAGCGATGGAAATTAATACTGGGGAGGGGTGGAGTAACAATTCCCTTCTCCATGCAGTATGTCCTACGATGGCAGCCGAGCTATCCCCAGTTTCCCCAACTTCTTTAACTCTTCAGCTAGTCCAATGTCCCATTGCAAGATATCTCACCAGCCTGCCCACTTTCTGATCCTTCCTTGCATTTTTCATTTCTTCCCTCCTCCCCTTCCTTCAGCTGCCACTATTGATGTCCCACCTTGGCATATTCCACTGGCTAGTCTTCGTTTCTCCCATTTCATATCTTTCCTGTCCCTTCTTTCTCCTCCCTCTGGGATTGGTGCTGGAGAATGTTGGCCACGTTCTGGAATTTACTTCAGGCAACAGGCAAAATTCAACAGGCTTGCCCTGCAACCCACTTAAACTTAAGCAGCATATCCCTGAGCAGCTTATCCATAGCCTAGTGTTGTCTATATGCATCAGAGGACTTCGAATTTTTTCTTTATGTTGGGAACCAGGGTGGAAACTTCACGTGCAAAAACCAGGAGTATTCGGAGGAAAAGGAAATGTTTTCCTCTGTATGTCAGCTATGTACATACAGTCACAACCTGTGGAAGGTTTTGTATTTTTTTCCCCCTTTTTGAATCTATAGCAGAAAATACCGAGTATTAGAATTTTAGGTGGCCTTTTTTATTTTTGCCTCGGATGATTTGGAATTCCTGTGCATTGCGGAATATTCTAAGGAATTCTACATCACTATTCTCCCACTGGGACTGTCTTGGTGTATTTAAATATAAATCCAAAGGTACAGCCAATCCTGTTGATTTTTTGCCTGAAATGAAACATGACCAACGTACACTTGTACCTGTCCAAGAGGGAGGGATGAAGGGAAGGGCATTGGGAAGGTACAAGGACAAGCCATCTGGGGGAAAGAGAGGGAAAGCATTGAGAAGATTGCTGGCAGGATATGTTATAGGGGAATGCAGGTGGCTAGGGAAGTAAGGAAAGTGTTGGGAAAGTTGGGAGCAGGCAGGTCTATAGACATTCCATGCTGAGAGCCAGTGAGGAAAGAAGAAGATGGCACATATATGGGTTGCTTACTCACCCTGTCCATATTTTTGTATCTTCTAAACCATCCAAATGTACCTAGTTTATTTTCTGCCAAGCATTGACTGATCCAATTAGTCTAGTGAAATTTCTGAAACCTGACAGTTTGTTCAAAACTGTACTTGTTCAGTTGCATACACATCCTCACCAAAGATGCATTTTTCAGAAATAATAGATGATGGGGAGAAATAGGTAAAGACATCTAAAATAGAGCTAGAAAACCTCCATGCTATGAATTCCTCTATTTAAGAAAATTGTTATATCACCCAATATAGTTTGACCATGTATACAGAATATTCAAGATGACATAATTTTTTTGACTTCCTGATGTAGACATCCTTATTGATCTTGATATTAAATTGCAGCTGAGCCTGATCCAAAGAGGGAAAAATGTGTTGTTGGATTCCCTTTATATAATACAGGCAAAAGTATGCAAAAATCCAACGGAATAAATAGTTTTTGAAAAAAATGTGTACATCAAATATTTAAGTTAATTAAAAAGTAAAATTATATTTTCAGACTTTATTTGAAACAAGTAAACATTTAAATGTGCTTGATCGTGTTTTTGTCCAGATGCAGCAAATTTTACCAACTCATCCATCATTATTCTTCACCAGCTGGATAATAAGTCACAAGCACATTCTATGTACATTGATTTTCTTCGCCAAGTAAGTTCCTAATGCGATCGGATAAAAACATGGATAACTGGCATACATTATTTTTATTTACAATTATCTCTATCTAAGGTTGACCTCTTTGGACGACTGGATTGTGTTCAAGTAAGAGGTATGCCAATGGCATCTCGATTACTACTTTGTGAACATGCAGAAAAATTAGCAGCAGCTATTGCTCTCAAGAACTATCATTACAAATTGCCAGATCTTGTGACTTCTGCAATACAGATTGCTTTGAACAAAAGAGAAGATGACATTCCTTCAGGTCTAACACCTGCTGATGTTTTCTTCAGAGAGGTAAGAATTATTTGCTATCTAGAAACACATTAAGCATGAATACGCCTCAAATATATGAGGAGCCTAAAAGCATCCTAGATATAATCCAAATGGCTTGGAACAAATACAAAACATTAATAGAAGGCAGTCATGCCTTGATAATAAAAATTAAATGCTGTATTTGCAAGACTGCCTACCTCTACTGTGATTTTTTAAAAAAATACAAACCCAGTGTCTTCAGTAAATGGAGTACCAGTGTGACATTCTTTTCTTTTTCAGGTTTCTCAAGTAGATACTATTTTTGAATGCTTACTGGAAAAGGAAAAACAAATCTTGAAGCATGCATCGGTTCAATATGAGGAATGGGGTGAAATAGTTGTTGATGTAAACAATATTATAAAGGTATGATATTCTGTGTTAATAATTGTGACTGAAACCTGCAAAGTTGATTATATCTAATGCTAGGTAAACAGATTTCTATCCATCAGTGTGACTTAACATTTCCCCCCCATACCTCTGTATTTTTGTACATCAGTTGTGAAGCTCTACATTCTCCTATGGAGCACATTTATTTATTTATTTATTTATTCGACTTGTATGCCGCCCAATTCCCTAAGGACTCAGGGCGGCGAACATTAAAACAGAAGAAGTTTACAGTAAAAAAGAATTAAACAAATAAACAATCCGAATACGATTAAAAATTAAAAATTTAAAACTGTCAACCCACCGCCCCCAGGGTCATTCCAGGCCGGCCTGTTGAAACAACCAAGTCTTCAGGTCCCGGCGGAAGGAGCGAAGGTCAGGGGCCAAACGGAGATCCACGGGGAGCTGGTTTCAAAGGGCAGGCGCTCCCACAGAGAAGGCCCTAGCCCTGGGAACCGCCAGCCGACACTGCCTGACCGACGGTACCCCAAGGAGGCCCCTCCTATGAGAGCGAACAGGGCGATCGAAAATGATGCTGGCAGGAGGCGTTCCCGCAAGTACCCTGGACCCAAGCCATTATGGAGTATGCAGGATAGCACAATGGAGTGAAGTTGGGGAACTCTCACCAGTAGCATCCTGGTGTCGGCTTGTTTATTTTATCCAGAAATCAAGCACATTTTAGATTTATTAAAGTCAGAGAAAATATTTTAGATCTTGTGATTTGAGTAGGACAAGTACTGTAACTGTACGTTTAAGTTCCTTGAACTGACATTGGAGGAATTTTAAACTGCTTAATTCACTATTGTGTTTAAATGTGGTAGTTAAATAATTAAAAACAGGAATTTGATCAGTCCATTAATTCTGAAGAAGTCAATTGAAGTGTGATATGTTTTGTTTTATGTTTTTATGTTGTATATCATAAAAGCCAGATTAAGTTCAAAGAGCAATGTATTTTACACGCCAAGTGCCTTGATGAAGAGACATACCTACATAGTTTCTACCCAGAAACCTTGACATCTCATGATGTGCCCAGATAATTCTGTAATTGGAAACGAGATTCTTACCAAGAATCTCCTATGTCAAGTTTCAAAGTTGTTTAATTTGTGGGTAATTAATCTTAATGATTGGACCAAATGAGCCGAAGATGATATGAAGAGAAATCTTTAATTTTTTTCCCTAAACTATCTGATGGTATTTTTTTTACCCTTGAATGCACTGTTGCTGAAAATGAAATCAGTATATGAAACCATAAGGCACTTTTCTTATTTTTAAAAAATTCTGACTCAATTATGATATTAAAAATTACTTGGCTTTTGTCTAGAGGCATTCATCTTTGCATACGCATACTTCCCTTTTATCTGTCAATGCTCTATAATCCTTATAAAAATGACTATGTGAGTTCATAATAAGAATTATATTTATGTTTTAAAAATGGCATATTCCATAAAATTGATTTTAACAAGATTTATTTTCTTTGGGGTTTTTTGTGAAGGATATGCTAAAAGCTGCTATCCAAGATCGCCAATCTAAAACTCCTTTATATAAAATAAGAGATCCCACTAAAGTTGAACCAGAGTATGTACCTTGGACAGGTGAGAAAAATTAAAATGGTATTTGTGGTGTTTTGCTGCTAGTTTATAATATGGTCTTAGTTATACAGTCTTACACATACCTAGTGTTACATTAAACTTTAAACAATTCCCTCCATTTTATTTACTTAATCTGTTAGAAGGTGCTGTTTTTCTGATGCCTGTGACAGTTTTCCTGTGGCTAAAACTAAGAGTTTGTAAAAAATGTGAATTACTTTCATTTCTTAATTCCACCTCCTGAAGTTTAAGGTTGGCATATTAATTTACTTAGCAGTATTCTGATTCATGACTTGGGAGTAATGTAGTTATTCATACACCCTAACCTTAGCACTTATTTGGCGGGGCAAAATTATACCATGATGCTGACAGCAAATTCAATTATTTGTACAAGAAACCTAAGGGAAGAAACCTAGAAGAACCAGTTTGGTCCAGCAGTCAGGATAGAAACCAGAAGATTGTGAATTCTAGTCCTACCTTAGGCATGAGGGTCAGTTGGGCGACCTGGAGCCAGTCACTTTTTCTCTGCCCAACCCAGCTCACAGGATAGTAGTTATGGAGAAAATAAGAAGAGGAAGGAGTATTATGTTTACTCCTTGCATTACTTACAAAGTAATAAAGATGGGATAAATATCTAAATAAACAAACAAACTTTGTTTGAATGAGTATGGGAGCATAAGTGGATACTTTTGAGCTCTAGAAATTTTTATGAGTACAGCTTTTTCTGGTTGTTTTACGCCCATTCTTCTTCTTGCTGTCTGTTGTTCTGCTAAAAAATGCTGCTTTGTTTTACAAACAATGAATTCATTTACATATGCATTTCCATTTTACTTGTAATTTATCTATATAGTATATTAGTGGTAAAGTTTCAACCTGCAAAAATGTCATCAAAATATTGTTATGGTCTTTCTTCTCAAGCATCTGTTGGTGTGCGAGCAACAATAGTGCAGCAGCATGAAATCATTCTGAAGAAGGTTTATCCACAAGCTAATAGCAAGCTTCGTAGCACCGTGATAGAACAGCTGGTGGCACTGCTGGATTGCTTTCTGGATGGCTATGTTTCTCAGCTTAAATCTGTGGACCGGCCTGAACATCAGGGACGTTATAACAGTCTGCTGGTAGAATACGAACAGAAAAGAACCGAATTATTGCTACCATTACGTAAGTGCTGCTGTTTTTGTACAAGTTGGTGTTTAAATTCCTAATAATAGTTTGCAGTTTTATGCATTATGAAATAAAAAATGGTAAGGCATAAAAGACAGAGAGATAAGAAGACCAGAATATGTTTAGGTTTATAGTACCATATAAAAATCTGGCATATGAAACTAAAGCAAATTTTCCCAAGGTGTTACACTCTTTTCAGTTATTAAGTTGCTTTTTCTTTTAAAAAAAAAGATTGTCAGGAAAAGTATTTATAAGATGTAATTTTGCATTCAGTCAGAATTATCAGATGCTATTTTTTTTAGTTAGGATAGAGGAGCATACCTCTTTTTTTAGCTAGATGATCACTTACAGTGATATATCAGGAACTGCTTTAGGCAAAATAGGCAAAAACTGCATTCGATTTGATTTAAATTTAATTGGATGCAACTTTATGAAGGCCAGCAGGTGGCAGCATGTATTTGACTTTGGCCTATCTCAAAAAGCTATGCAGCCCTTTAAGATCTGTTTATCATTTAAATGGGAGAGCACCTGGAAATCCCTCAGTTCATGGGTGGGCTGGCAAGTTGAAGAACCATTCCGGAAAATGATTAATGTAAACCACTTAGATACTGTTGCCAGGAGTCTAGATGGACATGGATTTGTCTGAAGTGGTATAGGGTTTCCTGCCTAAGCAGGGGGTTGGACTAGAAGACCTCCAAGGTCCCTTCCAACTCTGTTATTCTATTCTATGTACTTAGCAGCAGTCAAACTTCACTTGAGGAAGTTTTTACTTAATGGGATTATTCTCTGCATATTTAATAATTACCCCTTTTTCTCATATTAAAAGTAACAATTTGGTAGTCAACTTTGGAAGGACTTTGTGGATGCCACCAAGATTTTTTGGAAAGTATATGCAGCTCTGAGAACTTGGGTTATAGCTTCACAAATGGATAGACAAGAATTAAGAACAGTTCATAATTCACTTTGATTACTTGCTACTTTGCCAAATTCCAGTTTTGCAGTTTATGCTTTTACGGTACCCTTGATTGAAATAAAGCTTCCTTTGAACAAGGGAATGCACCATGGAGTTCATGGAATATAAGAAAAAGTGAATTGAACTCTTTCTTTAAATTGCATTACTGCTTTGAACAAAAAATAAAAATGGCTTGAGAGTGCATATTTATATTTCATCTCATGAACTCTATTTCTAATAGTTGTTGAATATTTATTAATTACTCCCTGTGTTTACTGTCAATCTGTTGTACATGGGTAGAATATTAGAATAATAACAGTCTTGGCTTTTTCATGTTTTATTTTGATTCATGTTCAGTATTTTGAGACAAGTTACAATGTTTTAATTGTTGCTGCGCTTATACACCTCCCAGAATCATATTATGTTAAAAGATTGACCATATAAATCTGTTAAAAGACAGAACTTGCTATAGAAATAAAAGATACTATCTGTCTACTTTGAGGGAGTGTAATGTCCAAATATCTGATAGATGCTTCATGCATAAACTGTATCGTGAAGAAAATTTTTTTTTATCTGACAATTAATACTGTCTTATCTACAAATGATTACAAGGTAAACACGTATGATCTGTTGTGTTTTGTGTTTTTGTTGATTTTTGCACAGTTGTTCTCAAACAATACCAGCAAGCTGCTGCTCTTGCAGAAAAATATTGTGACTTTGATATTTTGGTACAACTATGTGAACAGACTGATAACCAAAGCAGATTACAACGCTATATGACCCAGTTTGCTGATCAGGTGAGGTATTAAAATTTTACCAGAGTGAAGCTTTGTCATTTAAGTCCATGGCACACAACCTTTGGTGGCCTGAGGCGGGGGAGACGAGTTCTATTTGTGTGAACAGCGGGTACACGCACTCACTATCAGCCAGACGCTCACTATCAGCCAGACACCCACATGGCTGGATTCCGAACAGGCCACAGCCTGGTAGTGGACTGTGGACAGTGGGTTGGGGACCCCTGATTTAAATTCAACAGTTAAATAATTTTAATTTCAAATAGACTTTTTTGCACATAGTTTCTCTAGAGCAGCGGTCCCCAACCTTTCTGGCTTGGCAGCCTGGCGGAGAGGGAGAGGAGCTCCATTTGTGTGAGCAGCAGGTGCACGTGATCTCAGCTCACACAAGGAAGGCCAAGTGGGCCACCACTTGCGCAAAGGAAGTTTCGCACATGAGCACAAGATGGCTGCCGCTTGCGCAAGGGGAGCTTTGCACGCAGTCGCTCACAATTGTCCGTTTTACCTTTATTCAAAAAGGTAAATTCTCCAGTACTTGAACTGGAGAAATATGCATTATAAGTCAGGGTACAGATATGCCAATTAAGCAAATCAAGTCTCATGAGAATTTTTACTGTAACATAAGAAGGCAAAGGATCAACATGTGTTCAGCTGCTTCAGGGCTCTGCTTTATTCCCACTTTAGAAATAACAGAGCAAGCTAGAAAATAATGTTAAACCGGGACAACAGATTACCCTTTGCATGTTTGAATATATTGAGCATTGACATGAGGGAACAAAAATTTTAGTTTTCAGATTGCACTATAGTAATAGATGCTTGTTAGGAGCCAAGCTGTAAAAAAGAAATGAATGTTTTACACTTTTAAAGATCTATAATTCTGTTTCATAAGAAGACCATACTTTGCAAAGCAGATCCTTATGCATATGTAATTTTATTTTTTAGAATTTTTCAGATTTTCTGTTTCGTTGGTATTTGGAAAAAGGAAAAAGAGGAAAGCTGTTATCACAGCCAATCGCTCAGCATGGCCAGCTGGCTAGCTTCTTACAAGCTCATGAACATCTCAGTTGGCTGCATGACATCAATAGTAATGACATGGATAAGGTATGCTTTAAAATAATACAAATTTCTTACTTTTCCCTTAGTCAAGGGAACGCATACAATGTACATTGTTCTTCCTTCTTTCTTGGTTCACTTGTGAAACATATCAGTAATATAAGGAGCAAGTAGTAATCTGTGTAATCATGCAAACTTTTGGTTGGTTATTTTCATTTTTAAAAAATAATATTTCTGTAAATTGGGGGGTGGGTTGCATTTAGAGGACCAAGCTTCTTTCATGAGGGAAAGAAGTCCTGACCTCTGCTTGTGTAGATTCACTGGGTCTTTGCATATAGCTTAAATTTGACTTTGACAGTATTCTTTGTGGCCAAAATTTATTGTAAATCACATTAGCAAATATTTCTTCAATATTAACACCATGGTGAAGAAATTTTGGGGGGTTGAATTATATAATTTAAATTTAGAACAAGAAAGCTCTATGAGATGATTTCATTATTTCAAACTCTTCCCCAAAGGTAATGGGTAAGTATTTATGTACTTAATAAAGCACTTTTATACAACTGTTTTTCCCTTGAATTTACTTGGTTAACTTGTTTAATTTTGTTTTTAAACATTAACAAAATACTCAGATGCTTATCATATTGTAGGTCCAGGTATCTTAGGGCACTTTGTAAAATATATCTAATTTCCTTCCAAAATACAGAAGCAGTCACTATTTATTTATTTATTTATCCTGCCTTTTATTACTTCTACAAATAACTCAGACTGTGAATATATCAAACACATCTTCCTCCTATTTTTTTCCACAACAACAGCCTTGTGAGGTGAGTTGGGCTGAGAGAGAGAGACTAGCCCAAGGTCACCCAGCTGGCTTCAGTGACTAAGGCAGGACTAGAACTCATGGGCAACTAGAACTCTGCTTTCTAGTCCGGTGCCTTAACTACTAGATCAAACCAGCTCTCTTTTTAGTGTGCTCTTTATCCTTATTATGAAACTTATTTTAAATATTATGATGTCTCTTCTCTTTTGTGCAGAAGCTCAGTTAAAATTTAAATAATAATGCATGTCAAAAATATATTTTATAATAGTTCTTGTCTTGATAGTTTTCCATTTTCAGTGACCATTTTAATCTTAAAATTCTTATCCTCTTACCCTTACTTTTTTATTTTGTTCCCAAGTAATTGTAGAACACCGATCAGCAGAAAAGAGGATTTTCCTCATCATTTCAGAATTTGAATATTTAGTTATGAACTAGTAATTTTGAGTACAACTGATTTGGGAAATCTGTATCAATTTTAAAATAACTTTGTAGTTTGTCTCTGTATCTATAAACATTCTTGAAACAGACATGAGCACTGGCCCATAGAGTCGGGTACAACTGGACAGGGGATACCTTTATCTTTGCCTTTTTGTTCTTCTATAACTTTACTTTTTCATAACTTTATCTAATTGGAACTGTGTTGGTCACTTTTAGGCTTACAAAACGCTCCACAATTTAGCAAATACAGAAACGAGGTACTTTGCGAAGAAGAAAACCCTTCTTGGATTAAGTAAACTGTCTGTGCTAGCTTCCAATATATCAGATGTGATGCTTAATGAGAAAATTGAAGGTACTTTTTAAGCTAAACTTTAAAACTATGCCATACTTATATAGAGAATCCCTTTATGCTGGTCCTCATTGAAATGGTTCTGTTGCCACTATCACCGGTAATGATTCTTTCTTCTTCCATGTATGCAAGAAATCATTGAACAAGAATGTTTTTTACTGCATCAAGAAACCCTTCCTGAACAATTGTTGGCAGAGAAAAAGATGACTCTCGATGAAATGCCGGTTTTAAGCGCCCCACAGCTCATTGAGGTATTTGCCATATTTTTAATTAATGGGATTTTTGCATCTATCCAAAGAGAATTCCATTTTTCAAAAGAAAGCAACATGTATTAACAGTGTAATATATTTTTCTAAATAATTATATATTATTCTAAAACATTGGGAACTGAAATCCATTTAAAAAGAATTTGTGTTGAAGCTAGTATAAAGCTTGCTCTCAAATTCTGACATCAAAGCAGTAATGTATTGGTGTCTTATGTAAAGTGCATGATGAACAGTGTCATTGACTTGAATTTTATGCATTTGTTTGGAAATTGGCCATGTCAAGTTGTTACTTACTTGCAGTTGTACCTACTTGCCTTGTATCAAAGCAATTCAGCTTAGTAAGGTTCCGCTCTCTCTCAAATATGAAAGCCTCAAATTTTCTTTAGTCAGAATGACCCATAAGTTGTGTAGCTGCAGATACTTTTTAACAGCATGTTCATAACATCATCAGTGTAGAGTAATAGCCCAAGATTGTATGAATATTTGAATGTTTCTTTCCCCATCACATGCAGTTCCACACAATAACTTGGTGCTGTGTACATTGTGTGATTCAAAAAATAAAACAAATTGTGGGTGAATAAATCTTAATTTGTTATTCTCCACATTTATCACAAATCATTCTGTATCACTACTACTTCCACAATATGATATACAGTATCTTCAAGATACCCAAAATTGCAAGTAATTTTATAATTTCAGGTTACTACAGAAAAAAACCTGTCAGCTTTATCGGTTTCATTAAATAATGATTTGAAGATTCAAGTGCAGGTAGTCCTTGACTTACAGCCACATTTGAGCCCAAAATTGTTGTTGCTAAGTGAGGCATTTGTTAAGTGACTGTTGCACCATTTAACTTCTTTGCTACAGTTGTTAAGTGAATCACTGCAGTTGTTAAGTGAATCTGGTCTCCCCATTGAGTTTACTTGTCAGGAGGTCATAAAAGGGGACACATGACCCCAGGACATTGCAACTATCATCAATTTGAGTCAGTTGCCAAGCATCTGAATTTTGATCACATGACCATGGGGTTGCTACAACAGTTGTAGCAACAGGGCTTTGGTGGCTCAGGCTGTTAAATGCCTGCACTTAAGTTCCAGCTGCCTACAACTGCTGTAGGCTCGAATCCCACCAGGCTCAAGGTTGACTCAGCCTTCCATCCTCTCGGGGTAGATAAATTGAGGACCCAAGATTGTTGGGGGCAATTAGCTGACCTTGTAAAAATGCCGCTTAGTAATAAGCAGGCATATACAATGGAATGAAGGCTATTGCTGAGCACACTGGGTTGTATCCCAAAAAATTGTAAGCCACCCTGAGTCTTTGGAGAAGGGCGGCATATAAATGTAATTTTAAAAAAAGTTGTAAGTATGAAAAAAAATCATAAATCACTTTTTTCACTTTTTGTAATTTCAAGCGGTCACTACATGAACTATTGTAAGTCAAGAACTACCTGTACTGGCAATGTTTCTGAGATCAATAGTTGTGCTTTTCTGTGTTTATTCCATTCACTTACATGCAAAAAAATTAATGGTTTAATTGAACCTGAGTGTCATGTTAATGTAGCAATAGCAATAGCACTTAGACTTATATACCTCTTTATAGTGCTTTACAGCCCTCTCTCAGTGGTTTACAGAGTCAGCATATTGCCCCAACAATCTGGGTCCTTATTTTACCCACCTCGGAAGGATGGAAGGCTGAGTCAATCTTGAGCCTGGTGAGATTTGAACTGCCAAATTGTAGGCAGCTGGATGCAGCAGTAGCAGCTTGCAGTATTGCACCCTAACCACTGGACCACAGAGGCTGCTCCTCCCTATAAGATGCTATAAGACTCATAACCAGGTGCCGAGATTTACCATGGTGAAATGGACATCCACATGAATTGAATAAGTTATCGTTTATCAATCTTACACACAATGGCTATAACATGGAAAGTATGTCTAAAGGTTTATGCCGCTCCCTTATTCTCAGTGGAATTCAGGGATATTTCAGTAAAAAATAGTCAAAATATACCCACACCCACCCACCCACCCTGCAGCAAGTTCTGATTATTGTGGTCATTATTTTATACAATAGCTATACATATGCGATGAGAACCGGAAAGCTAATGAGTATGACTTCAAGAAGGCACTGGATCTGTTGGAATATATTGATCAGGTATGAAATTTAATGAGAGTTTCAGTTGTGTGTTACTGGTTTTCAGTGAATACGATTATACAAATTCTTTATGACCACTGTAGAAAACTGCTAAGTGTTCTTCTGATAAGTACCACTGAATGCAGATAATCATTGTTATTAGTGATGGAGGACTGAGCTTGGGAAGGTATTGTTATTAGTAGTATTAGTATTATCTATAATTTTATGAATTTCTGATCCAGCTATTTATTTATTTAAAGTATTTCAGACATTTCCTCTTTGTAAAATTTCCAAAATGATTTACAAAGTTATTTTTAAAAATGCAAAATAAACTTTTGTAAAACAGTGATAATAAAAGATTAAGAAATGTTAACATAAAAGATAATGAAACACACCAGTTTAGGATATGATTTATTCCAGAGAGTAGATTATTTCACAGGATAATTGCCATCTCAGTAAAGGTATATTGATGACTGTATTGGCTCTAAACATATGGTCTCTATTTGCCTCAGTGCATATGCATATTTCATTCACAAATGCTGGTAAAAAGATAATGCATTGTCCATGGAGGGGGAAAAAAGAGTGCAGCCATTCCTCTGCATACTGTAAAAGGAACCCTTTTTCACTGCCCAACTCAGGAAGATGACATCATTTTTTCATGTGTTAGACTTATATTCCACATTTTCTTCACATGTTCAGGTTAGCCCTCCTACAATTTTTCTTTACAACTTTCTTTGAGGTAGATCTGATTGACCCCAGAGTGACCAAATCAAATTATCAGTTGAGCTTCCAAGACTAAGGTAGACTAGAATCTGGGTATGTTGTGTCCTGATCTGACACTTAACCAGCACATGATGCTCTGTCACTGATGTACCCAAAAAGAGGCTTAATCTCATGTGATAAACACATACATACATACTGCTCAAGTAATCAAAGATTGCACTGTACAGATACGTTCTGTAGAGCCATATGGAGAACTGGGATGCCGTATCTTGCTTGTATGTGAAAAGATGCATTCTAAATGGCTGTTGCTGAATTAACTGTATGAAGCATGGCAAGGGAACCTTCAGATAGTATTGCATTTCACCCACAACCTAAAGTCAATAATTTAATCAAGTCTGTTCATTTCTGAGAAAAAAGTCTTCTCTTAAAATCCAACTGTTCTTTACCATACATGCTGCACAAGCTTCTGTGCTCCTAGTCTCTGGCTAACCTGCCATTTTATTGTCTACTTGCCATATTATTCAGATTTATCAGATAGCATTGCCCCTGCATTGGCCCAGTTCTAATCCCTAGCGCCACATAATGGAGTGAGCACCCATTACTTGTCCCAGCTTCTGCCAACCTAGCAGTTCGAAAGCATGTAAAAATGCAAGTAGAAAAATAGGGACCACTTTGGTGGGAAGGTAACAGTATTCTGTGCGCCTTCGGCATTTAGTCATGCCGGCCACAAGACCACGGAGACATCTTTGGACAGTGCTGGCTCTTTGGCTTTGTAACGGAGATGAGTACCCCACCCCCAGAGCCAGAAACGACTAGCACATATTGTGTGAGGGAAAGCTTTATTTTTTACTTATTGCCCCTACCCTTGATAATACCCATAATACTTTTATGTAGCTTATTCCTTGTTTTTCTCACATTGCTTCATAGTTTCTTTAGCCTACAATTTTCTGAAATATATTCTTTAAGACACATAATTATTTTGTTAACTTGTTTCTCTAGCATAACTATTCAGCCAAATATGGTTATAATGTCTAATTTATTTCCTGAAATTTCAAATGCAATTTAACATTATTTCTTTTTTTTTTAAATAAAGGCCGAGCAAGTGGACATAAATTATCTTAAACTTAAAATACTTTGTAAAGCTCTCCTGAGAGATGGGTAGGTAAAAGCAGTTTAATTTGTTTAATGTATTCATTTACAACATTTGTATCCATACTTAGGCAAAACAGTTCCTAGAACAGCTTCCACAAAATCAATACCATGAAATAATATCTATTTTTGGTCTTTATTTTCAAAAGGTTTGACAAGGGATGGGGGCAATGGAAAAACAGATAGATTTGGACACCAGTTCTTACAAGTATAATACAAAAGGTTGAATGCAAGCAGTTCTTGAAAAGGTAGAGACAAAATAGGTTAATTCTTCCAGAAGAATTCATGGATTGGCTCTGCTTTCCACCTCCTTCCGCTTTTGAGGGCATCTTTGATTTCAGTTAATAGTTTTTTGGAGAAGCCTTCCAATATCTTCCAATTTTTAATATCAAATTGAATACTTAGGTAGAATCTTCCAAAATCAGGGCACCACTGTCAAGAAGATATTTCCTTTAGGGAAAGGGCAAGTTGATAGAATTGAAGGTGTTCCTTGGGCAAGTGAAAGGCTATGCAAGGATATATGTTTATCAATCCTTCATTAAGCTATTGAAAGGGTTGGAATTATCTCATTACAAACTGGGGATTCACTAAAAGTGTACATGTTTCAATGAAGATACACCTAGCTTCTCAACTGTTAGCTCTTAACCATTATACCATTGTGTTCCTTTTTATAGAAACTTCATTCAGTTAAACGTTTGCTTAAAAAATAGAAATTGCCTTTCTGTTTGAAGGTCTGTCATTCCAGATAATAGAATCTGCTTTCTGAACTACTCATTGAAGGAGTTGATGAACAGATGATGAAAAGATTGTCCTTTAGACTGGATAAAAGCAATAACAGTGATTCCCCTCAAAATCTCTAAGGATTGTGTAAAATACCTATTCCAAACAAATATGTTGACAGAATTCTATGGATATGGTTCAGGAACAATTCGGGGAGGTTGTTTAAATAATCCATTCATTAGAACTTATGAATTCATAATTATGTCCAGACTTAATCTTGAAACATGTTAGGTATTGATCCTCAATTGGATGCTACCATTTCTGTTGTCCAGTTGTTGATTATTTAGAATAAATAGCTATACAAAATAATCCTTATTCAGATGTCCTCCTCATTATCAAGGCATTTCTGAATCAGATACCTCAAACTACCTGCCCTATAGGGATGTGCATAATTTTTTTTAATGCTACTCTACTCTATAACTATATATGGCAATACAATTGTTGGGTAGTACCCGAGGCTTGTGGGAAACACACAGTGACTTCCTAACAAGGTAGTGGTTTTTTGTTCCTCATTCATTCAGTTCACTATTTCACTTTCAGGAGAAGTAAATAGCTATGAAGGAGGGTATTATAGAAGAATACATTTCCTTTTGCCCAGAATTCCTGGTTTAATACAGATTACAGTCAGCCACATTAAATATTATAATAAATTGATTAACAAGGAAAAGGTTTTTTTAATGCATTAAAATATATATTACTGAAATACAGGCCTCTTTCTTGCTAAGGTCTTTAATTGATTCTGAATTCAAATTCAGAATATAATTTCAGCATTCTCTTGCTTTTAGCATCCAGCAAAGCTACCTTCTCATAGAGAAAGTCTAGACAATAGGACCAGTTAAACTGACAATGACAGAATGTACACTTGGGTACCGGACCAAACGTCCTAGTCACAATAGTATAATGCAGCAACACAGACATATTAAATAATTTTGCATTAAAAAGTTGATTGTTTCAATTGTAGATCCCTGATAATGATGGTGAAGAAAAGAATACTGCTTTTTTTCCCTGCCAATTCTATATTAGAGAGACCAGTCCTGTTCTAACTCTTCCATCTATATGTTTCATCTAGTCATGCATGGTAGTAATTCTAATGAAATATATGGATGTTGATTTCCTATTGCCTAAGTAGATTTCTACCATGCCTTTCCTTCTACTTTGTAGTCTGCTCCATCCTTCTATACAAATTGGGGGGTGCTTCACTAAGGCTAAGAAAACTCTGTTTCCTGATTAATGCTTTTCTTCTGGGTAGAAGAATCTGCTTGCATAGTTCCAAATCTTTTTTAAAATCTATCCGTAGCTTTTCCCCTTAAATTATGAAATTTAATCCTTTTATATTTTAATACTGCATTGAAAAACAGTAATATTTGCTGAAATTTGAAGAAAATAATAAAGGATGCAAATTAAAATGAGAAACATAAACACAGGAAAAAAATAGCTCAGTGAAAAGTTATATCAGTACATTGCATGTTATTCATCTTTACAATATATTTGTTTTGGTTCTTTTACATTTTGACATGGTAGCTGGTCCAATTCAGAAGGTAAAGATGATCCAATTGAAGCATCTAAAGACAGTATATTTATGAAAATACTACAAAAGCTGATAAAAGAAGGTATATTTTATTGAAATATATTCAGAAACATAATTTGAATCTGCTTAAACATTGTCATGCATATATTAGTTATACATCAAATATATAGAATATAATGTTGCAGCCATGAATTTAGTACAGTATATTGCTGGCCAAATTAAAGGCAGGAGAAATGTGATATATAGCTTTAACATGCAGTGTAACTATAACGTTAGAGAGAAAAACCAT
Source organism: Naja naja (assembly GCA_009733165.1). Lineage (NCBI taxonomy): Eukaryota > Metazoa > Chordata > Lepidosauria > Squamata > Elapidae > Naja > Naja naja. Next base: position 80,198,579 of record CM019148.1, on the reverse strand, counting down.
TATTCCTGTTTAAATAAATTATGCTGAAATTAAGTATAGAATTCCATATTGCCCAAACATCTATAATATCTAACAACTATTTCTATTGTAGGAGTTCAACTTAGCGAATATCTGCCTGACGTGAAAGATTTGATGCAGTCAGATGAACTTGGACATTTAAAGTATAATCCTTACTTTGAATTTGTTCTGAAAGCAAATTATGAATTGTATGTTTTTAGAGACCAGGCATGAGGAATTTTAAATTTTAGTAAGCCAGCTTCTTTTTTATAATGTGCATTGTTTTTGCAATAAAGTTTCAATTCTAACCAATAACATGTCTGATTCACAATGATTAAAAACTGAAGCCAAATCAAGAAGGTTATGCAAGAAAGTTGAACAAAACATTAAAAATTCTATAAACAGTATGTTTCTGAACAATAATCCAGTTTCTTACTTGTACTGCTGTTTTGTTATGAATACACTTTGTTATTCATGCACTGTGAGAAATGTTGACTTTTCATCTTATAATATACACATATTCTTAAATATATAAATGACTGAATTCAAATGCTCACCAGGTAATGAAGTTCTATTACAATCTAAGTAATGACACGAAGAAAGTAGTTCTGCAAGTGCTTCTCCTGGAAATGTCTCTTCTCTACTTGATATTAGCTTGGTTTTGGTAGCTTACAATCCACAACATTTTACCATGCTAATGCATAAGGAACAGATGGACTAATATAAATCAACTTAGTTCTTTAATCTGACAAATATTACAGAATTGTCCTTACAGCCTGCTCAACATGTACAGAGTAACTGCAGAATCAATTTGCATCATCTTACTTTTTTATGCCTTGGCTAAATGCCTCTAGAATTTGATCCAACAGCTGAGAAGGTCATAAGTTAAATCAGTTGAAGAGCATCCTATGTCCAGTTTTAAAAGTACAGCTACCATTCCATGGCTTCTTTTTTTTGCTGTGCTAATAGAGCTCTTAAGAATGGAAGAGCTGAATACATATGGAAGAATATACTTACCTCGAAATATTCAAAGCAATATAGATAATGTACAATGTATTATCCCTACTGGAAGATTAAACAGAAGTATGTTGGGATCTTCAGAATATGCAATTGCAAAAGGAACAGACAACCTCAAGCTATTAATATAACGTTAAAAAATCGAAACATAGTAATGAAATAAAGCTAACAAAAGATCACATTTTTATTCTGCTTTCTCAGTTTAAAAAGCATTGAAAAACGTTCTGGTCTGATTAAAGTCCTAGAGCTTTTCATTTCAGTCCAAACTATATATATATTTTTTTTATTATTATTGATTGATTGATTGATTGATTGGACTTATATGCCGCCCTATCTCCTGAAGGACTCAGGGCAGCTCACATGGATAAAAACACACAATACAAAATTTAAAATTAAATTAAAAATTATTAAACCACGAAGCCAAACTATCTAAAACCCATAACAAGAATAAACATAAAAACCCACCCTCCCTCAGTCCAGGCTGGCCTGTTGGAAAAACCACATCTTCAGATTGTGACGGAAGGAATGGAGGTCAGGGGCCAACCGCAGCTCCAAGGGCAACTGGTTCCACAGGGTGGGCGCTCCCATCAAGAAGGCCCTACCCCTGGGGTCGCGAGCTGACAGTGTCTAGCTGACGGCACCCCGAGGAGGCCCTGTCTGAGAGCGCACAGGACGATGGGCAGTTGTTGCCGGCAAGAGATGTTCCCGCAAATACCCCAGTCCTAAGCCATGTAGGGCTTTATAGGTAATTACCAGCACCTTGAATCTCACCTGGAGGGCAACCCGCAACCAATGCAGTTCACGCAGGAGGGGTGTAATATGGGAATATTGGGATACTCCCATCACAACCCGCATGGCTGCATTCTGCACCAGTTGAAGCCTCTGGTCCACAAAGGCAGCCCCATGTAGAGAGCATTGCAGTAGTCAACATGGGAGGTAACGAGCACATGAGTAACCGTACGCAAGGCATCTCGGTCCAGATAGGGGCGCAACTGGTGCACCAGGCGAACCTGGGCAAATGCCCCCCTGGTCACGGCTCCCACCTGATCCTCCAAACTGAGCCGTGCATCCAGGAGGACACCCAAGTTGTGCACCCTATCCACGGGGGGCAACACCTCTCCCCCCATGACTAACAATGGAACATCCCGGACCATCCGAGATGCCAGTACGTACAGCCACTCGGTCTTGGCCGGGTTGAATTGGAGCCTGTTCCTTCCCATCCAGATCTGCACTGCCTCCAGGCAACGGAACATCACATCGAGGGCATCACTGAGTTGGTTTGGGGTGGAGATAAAAAGCTGGGTATCATCAGCATACTGATGATACCTCAACCCAAAACCACGGATGATCTCACCCAGCAGCTTCATATAGATGTTGAACAGGAGGGGAGAGAGGACCGACCCCTGGGGCACCCCACAAGCGAGGGGCCTCGGTGTAACCTCTGTCCTGCCAACACTGACTGCGAGCGACCCGAGAGGTAGGAGGAGAACCACCGCAGAATGGTGCCTCCCACCCCCAGCCCCCTGAGGCATCACAGTAAGATATCATGGTCGATGGTATCAAAAGCCACTGAGAGATCTAATAGGACTAGGACAGAGGAATAACCCTTGTCCCGAGCCCTCCAGAGATCGTCAACCAGCGCGACCAATGCCATCTCCGTGCTGTACCCGGGCCTGAAACCCGATTGATATGGATCTAGATAAAATCAGCTACCTCCAGAAACCCCGGAAGCTGCTGGGCCACCACGCTCTCAACAACCTTCGCAACAAAGCGAAGGTTGGAGACAGGACAAAAGTTGTTCAAAATGGTTGGGTCCAAGGCAGGCTTCTTAAGGAGGGGCCTCACCACCGCCTCTTTCAAGGCGGTGGGGAAGGATCCCTCACTTAATGAAGCATTGACCACTGCCTGGAGCCAGCCTCGTGTAACCTCCCGGGTAGCATAAACCAGCCAGGAGGGCATGGGTCCAATAAACACGTGGTGGTACTCAGCCTCCACATGATGCTGTCACTTCATCTGGAGTCACAGGCTCGAACTCTTCCCAGATAGTATCCGCAAGACCCGTCGTTACTCCCTCATCAAACTCTAGCCAGTCAGAGTCGAGGCCGGCCCGGATCTGAGCGATCTTGTCCAGCAGATGCTGACTAAACTCCTCGGCCCACCCCCGCAAAGGGTCCTCCCTCGTTCCCTGGTTAAGAAGGGAACGGGTGACCCTAAACAGGGTAGCCGGGTGATTATCTGCGGATGCAATTAGAGCGGAGAAGTAAGCATACTTCACCGCTCCCATCACCACAAGATAAGTCCTCGTAAAGGATCTTAACTGCGATCGGTCAGATTCGGACCGACTGGACCTCCGACTGCTCTCTAGGCCCCTCCTCTGACGCTTCATCTCCCGGAGCTCCACAGAAAACCAAGGAGCCAACCAAGATCTGCATTGGGTCAGGGGCTGCAAAGGGACAACACGGTCGAGAGCCTCTGAGGCAGCCCTTTGACAGGCGTCCACCAGGGCCTTGACCGAGCTGTGGGTAAGGGAGGCAGGAAACAACCCAAGCACCATCTGAAACTCCTCCGAGTCCATCAGGCACCTGAGATGGAACCACCTGGTTGGTTCCGCATCCCAGTGACGTGGGGTGACATGCTGGAAGATCAGCTGGAGGAGGTAATGATCGGTCCATGATGGGTTGGATAGTTGGTGATTCCCCCACCCAGATCATTACACCACTGTCCAGAGACAAAAACCGGGTCAAACGTGTGCCCCCCTCCATGAGTCGAGCCCTGAATTATTTGGGTCAGGTTCATAGCCATCATGGAGGCCATGAACTCCCAGTCCATCCACGACCCCCCAGCCAGAGAGGGCAAGTTGAAGTCCCCCAGAACAATGAGTCTGAGGAATTCAACCGCCACTCCTGAGAGAACGTCAAGTAGCTTGGGCAGGGCCATTGTCCTGCAGCTGGGAGAAAGGTACATGAGCAACAGACCCAACTGACCACCAGGGCCCAACCTCAGGAGGAGAGACTCACACCTGCCTATCTGTGGGACAGTGACCTCCCTCGGACAAAGGGTCTCCCTAATAACAACTGCCACACACCCCGCCCCTACCCTGGGCTCGAGGTTGGTGTAGCACCCAGAAACCTGGAGTGCATAACTCACACAGGGACTCCTCCCTCTGAACCTAACCAGGTCTCCGTAATGCAGGCCAGGTCTGCGTCCTCCTCAATCAATTCACAGATGAGGGAGCTTTATTCATCATGGACATGGCATTCACATAAACCAAGCCAAGCACAGGGACCTGGTCTCCCGTACCCCTGGGGAGATGGGCAGAAATGGGGGTCGGAGTGTGCCTCTGCTCAAAGATAGCGGGGGCGCGCTCCCAAGCTCCAATACGGCCCTCCGCCTCTCCATCTCCTGCCATTCCCAATCACTGTGGGGATTGCAATCCCCACCCTTTCCCCTAGAGCCCCGGTGCCCCCCACCCCCACCCTTCCCCCGCCACAATCCGCTCCCGACCTGGACGGTTTAATTTAGTTCGGCGGAACCCCACCAAAATCCCACCAAAACCTACATCCCGCCCCCCTCCCTAACCCATTTAAAAATTTAGTTAAAAAGTTACATAATTGCCCCTTACTACCCCTTTTACAGTTAAAACCCCTATTAGTGCCATGCCACCTCTCAGGATCACAGGATCCATCATTAAGGTAGGCTTTCGATAGTCCAACAGGCCACCTCAGGGACAGGGGGATATTCCCCAGGGCCCATAACTCCGCAATCGAGTAGGTCTTTACAGTCATAGATATTCATAAAATGGTCCATAAATGAGAGTGGGTGATGGAAAATAAAAGGCCAGATGACAAAAACCATCATGTCCAGGTATAGACCCCAGAGTCACAGAGTTTCCTACCCTGACAGCCCTCTCATGACTAATCGAGGGAGGGACCAGAATAGAAGAAAAAAGTCCAACCACCACCCTCTCACCACAGTGGAAACTCCTAACGCCGGGGTCAAATGGGGTTGGCAAAACAGTCACTGCTGCCCTCTCACCGCAGCAGGCTGGAAAAGCAAAAGCCCCCATCGCCCTCTCACCATAGTGGGGCCAGCCAACCCCACCAACCTGAACAGACGAGGCAGGAGGGAAAAGCAGCCCCAGTTAACAGTCTTCCAACAGTTCCTGGTCAGCATAGTTGACAACTTCTCCAAAAACAGCCACAGCTTAGCAGCAACCCAGCACAACAGATGCAACTGCGGCAGGCAGTAAGTGGCATGGCCTCCACCAGCAACGCAAAGGCTGCCATCCATCTTCGGAACAGGCTCCACAACTGCCCGCTCCCCACACCAACACAGCCTCCGGGCTTGCGAACTGGACTCCAG
>CM019148.1:79436387-79592203 GCA_009733165.1 Naja naja | reverse complement strand
CAAGAACTTCAAGAGCAGAAAAAAAAAAAGGTGTCTGAGGGAGACTTTGGGCGTGCACCTTGCTTATGCAACGAATGAGACACTTAAAAACTCTCTCTATTCACAGAATATTTCACAAGTATGGCGCTCCCCTTTTTAAAAAACCACGAGAGACTCTCTCTCTCTCTTTCTCTTTTGCCAATGTTTTCGGACTGGGGTATGCCTGCCTGTGCAACTTCTTTCCTCCCAAAAAACAGCCCGTGAGACTCTCTGCCCCCGCAGATAAGTATGTGTTCTCCTGCCTCTTTCCTTCAGGCCCACGTTTAGCGATTTGGAAGAGCTCAAATCCGGGAAAACTTGCTTTTCTGTAACAAGTACTGGTACTCGATTTAGCATCCAAATTACACAACTACTTAAACCCCTGGGTTTTGCTTTTGGATACACTGGACAAAAAAAACCAAATTTTTCTTCCCTCCCTTCAATCATAACCAGCTCGGCTTTTCCTCTTATATACAGAAGGTCTCACACTCTGATGACCTCTCCTTGCTTTTCCTGTCCTGATGGTCATGGCTCTGTAGAGCTAGCAACAGACAAGAGGGCTGCTAGAGGCCAAACAAGGAATGAGATCCAGCTGCTGTCCAAGGGTGTAGCCGCTCACACACACACACTTCCTCCTTCTCTAACAAAGGTCCTGTGCTCTGAACTGTTAAACATAACTTTTCTTTTCAGACAGGAACTTTTTTTTTTAATTGAGAATAATAAAACCCTCAAAACGACTCTATAGAGCACTCCACACTAGAACAAGTAGACACAAGGACAGTTTTTCCCGAACGCCATCAATCTGCTAAACAAATAATTTCCTCAACACCGTCCAACCATTTACAAAGTCTGCACTACTATTACTATTAATCTTCTCATCACTCCCATCACCCTCCCCTCCCACTTGTGACTGTATGTTGTAACTTTGTCGCTTGTATCCTTACGATTTACATTCACTGCTTCCTAGTATTTGATTGCTTATTGTACCCTATGACTATCATTAAGTGTTGTACGTTATGATTCTTGATTCTTAATGAATGTATCTTTCCTTTTATGTAGACTGAGAGCATATGCACCAAAGACAACTTCCTTGTAAGTCAAATCACGCTTTAATAAAGAGTTATATCTAAGGGAGATTGTGCTAAGACAAATATATCATTTTACATATAATAACTGCGCCCAGAATTGTGTACGCACAGTACTGGAAACAGGATAATATACCATCTGAGGGGACAGTGATAAGAAAGATTTTGAACTGCGTGGAGATGGACAGGCTGACATTAGAGTTAAAAAGAAAGATGTGAAACCAGTATTGTTGGGAAATATTTAATAAAAGGTATTTTTTAAAAAATGGCCAAGGATTAGAATGCAAATAAGCCAGAAGATGAGAAAGGAACTTTATACTACCAAAATGAGAATAAAATGATAATTCAAGATTGTTATGAAAAGCTATGAGCAAGAAAAGTTTCAGAAGAGAAAATTAAACAATATTTGAAAAAGCGGAATTACCTAAAGTACCAGAAAAGGTAAAACTATGTTAAATGAATGAATATCAATGATGGAATTATCAGAAGTGATCAAGAGACAAAAGAATAATAAAACACCAGGACCAGTTGGGCTGCAGGCAGAATTTTACAAATGGTTACAAGATACTTTAGGCCCATCAATGTTAGAAGTCCATAATGAAGTATTGATTGATGCAAAGGTACCAAATTCGTGGATGAAAGCAAATATTACTTTGATTCCAAAAGATTCAGATTTAATGCAGATAAAAACTATAGGCTCATATCTTGACTGAACACTGACTATAAAACATATGCTTCAATAATGGCAGAGAGTAAAAATTTCTAAATGAAATATATATTCAGATCAAAATGGCTTTTTTTTTGCCTAAGAAGTAGATTAAAACACCATGACAATAATTTTAACTTTAAGGCAATTTGCCATAAACAAATGGCAAAGGTGATAGAAAATGGAAGTAGGACAGAGAATTTTAATATAAAAGGCACAAGAAAGGATGTCCACTATCTCCTGTACTATTCATATTGATATTAGAATTGCTAAATATAGATATTAGACAAGAGATAGAAATTAAAGCTATGGAAATAAAAGGGAACAATATAAATTATAGGTATTTGTAGAAGATTTGCTCTTTATCTTGGAAACCCACAATAAAATGGACTCAAACTAATTAGGAAAATAGGAGAGTATGGTGAAGTTGCAGGACTGAAAGGTTAAAAAAAATCAAAATAATTGTTTACAGATATATAGAAAAAGAACTAACAAGGAAAATAGGTATACAGATAGTCAAGAAAGTTATAAATTGGCCAACAAATGAAACAAATTTGGTTAAGTGGAAAAATCTACAACTATCATTGATGGAAAGAGTAGCTACCATAAAATTGAATATCCTGCCAAGATTACTATATTTATTCCAAGCAATACCAATAAAACTAGAAAAAAATTTTTTTCTTGGGACTCATCAATGGCTAGCAGACAAAAACAGGGAAAAAGGAAATATATGAAAGGATTTGTGATATAAGTAATACATAAGTTGGTTAAACAAACAGCATGAATATTATTGTTATAAACAGTAATATAATTGATACTAGCTCTTGGTAGAACACACAGAGGAAGAAAGATCTCTTTCTCACACACACACAAAGCATACACACATTTCCCACATTTTTCTGTGCTTTAAATTTAGAATTTGGAGGTACTCACCTTCTTTCCAAGCAGCCTTTGAGCTCAACACTCAAAACCCCTTTAAAACCTTTTTTCCAAATGGCCCAGGTCCAGGAAAACCACCCACAGACTCAATGGGTCTGTTTGCCGGCAAGGGAATCTTACCTGGGCCTAGTCCATTGGTTAGGTTAGCTTGGAGTCCCATCTGCTTGGGTGCCAATTGTTGAAAGAAATATCCTTCTGGGTTCAGTTCCAAGTGGGGAAAAAGACACTGGAAACATGGAGGCTGCTTGGAAAGTTTAATGGTGAACAGGACCACATGGTCTGGAGCTCCAGAGAAAGATGATCACATGCTTGAAGGAGATCAAGAAAAAGGGGTGAGGTGCTGAGAGTATCTGGGTTTTATAACCTTTGTTGGGATTTGAATTGAAGCTTGTTTCTAATTGGTTGTCAGACTCCCATGAGGGGCAACTCTGTAGGCTGTCCTGAGTTCCAAGCTTGGTTGACCCCGCTGGATGATCTATGCCCTTAAAGGGCTTTTGGCAATTGCTATAGCTTTACCTGGAGACCTTTCTTATGTAAAGTATTCTGGCCCAGGCCTTAATGGCCCACCCATTAACAAAGGTGGGGGTGAGATTCTGCTTCTGGGGTTCTACTCTTTTTAGAAGAAATATTCTGCCTTTTAAATATCTACCAGAATACTTCATTTTTCTAGGAGAGTTGGGTGCCAACTTCCTACAGACTCTTGTGTGTCCTTAATTCTTTAGTAATCAAAATAACTGGGTCATTCTTCTCACTGGCTTCTTTAGAGGACTGTGGCTTTATGTTAAATCCTGCATATCTAAGATGGAGTCCAATGTTTATTCATTTCTTCCTATCAAAAAGACCTAACTCATGCTTTGTAGTATTTTTACATTCGAAAGTGGATGCTTTCATGCTTTTCTGAAGCTCCCATGGTAGCCTTGAGCTTTGGATCCTGGTCACTGCATAGACAGTATATATTTGAATTGGGCCAAACTGAATGTTGTGATTTCTTGAAAGAGCTGCAGAATAGGATGAAGTGCAAACTAAACCATCCCTTCCTAAATGAATATGCACGTCACTGCAGGTTTCCCTTGATGTTAAGCAAGCTCCTTGAGAGTAACCAAATTCACCCGAATTCATACTGAAATAAGTAGCTATTATTCTAAACAAACCATTTTGTTTGGATTGGGTGACTTTGGGCCAGTCACTCACTCTCAGCCCAAATCCTGAATGGGCCAATTTGCTCTGGCCAACTCACCACTATGCAACTCACTGTGGGACAACTCATGTTGGGCCAATTTAACAATTCAATTTGACAATAGCAATAGTGCTTAGACTTATATACCACTTCCCAGTGCTTTATAGCTCTCTCTACGTGGTTTACAGAGTCAGCATATTGCCCCCAACAATTTGGGTGCTCATTTTACCCACCTCAGAAGGATGGAAGGCTGAGTCAACCTTGAGCCTGGTGAGATTCAAATTGCCAAATTGCAGGTAGCCAGCAGTCAGCAGAAGTAGACTGCAGTACTGCATTTTAACCACTGCACCACCACTGCTCCTTAATTATTTAATTTAATTATTTAAAAAAAAAAAAATATTTTAAGTTTTGTCATTCACGTTTCATTTTGTCCCTCCTTTTGTATCCTTTCTTTAATGATTCTGTTCCACCATTTCTTTGATATTAGTGTAAGTCTTGCCCTGCAGCAAATTGTCCCGTGTCAAGTTAGCTGTGGTGAGTTGGCCACTGTGAATTGTCATGGAGCTGCCCAACTCTCCTCACAAGGTTGTAGTTATGGGGAGCACAGGAAGAGGAAGGAGTGTTGGGTATATTTGCCACTTGACTTACTTATAAAGTAATAAAGATGGGGTGAAAATGTAATAAACTGACAAGGGAACAAATCTACTGAATCCTTCATTAGAACTGTTTTTATAATGGTAAAAACAAAATGCCCTAAAGGAAACCAAGAGGATCCTGACATTTTATGAGACATGAGCTTTTTTAGTTAAGCAAATTATTGATTTTTATGTTGCTTTTTCTTTCAGCTGTGGAAGAAGCCATCTTTTAGAAAGAGTATGCGAAGTTGACTTAGAGGCCTGTCAGCTTTTGATCCATGAGTTTCTGCTCAACAAAAATGGCTCTTATGTTTCCGAGGGAAAAGAGAGCCAGACTGAGGAAATAGAGGATATGGAAGATGCCCTTTTAACCTCAAAGTGGAAACAGTCAAATTGCTTTTCAGTTAATAGTTTCAAGCAAAAATCTTTTCAACACCCCCTTATTGGAAAGAAACACCAAAGTACACCCTGCGAACTGAAAGAGGTATTGAATTTTTGTTTATTTGTTTTATTTTCCAGTTTGTTTCCAGCAGTCGTTCTTTTCAGTTTTGATGAGGCTTGTTCCATTTTGGCCTGCAAGCAAGCCAGCCTAGTAAAAAAGTGAAATGTATTATTTATTGGAATCAATGATGAAGTAAGAAAGGGATGCTTGATGCATTACAGTATGTTGACATTCATTGATTATCATAATACCCATAATAATAACATCCTACTGGCATGCACCCACTGTGCAGGTAGTGTGTTATCTCAAGTAGGAGGTTATTTCTTTGTGTGATTTTTTTTCTTATGCATTGTGGTTCATGTTATCCTTTCAGTTGACAGCAGTAAGATAACCTAAACAACAGTTCAGAATCAGTATGAGATACTTTGAGGGCCATTCCAGATGCTTCCCTACCAGCCATTATATTATGTTCAGCTTTTCCTGTAGTCAGCTCTCCTGCAGTCTTTTCTGCCACTGAAGAGTTTCCCAGTTGCTCCCTCCACCCCAGATTCCTGGCAAATTTAATCTATAATTGAATCTTAGTGCTCTGAAGTTTCTTATTGGCAAGCCTCAAGCTTGAATTTGGCCAAGACATGAACCACCCCTTGTCACTTTTTTGCTACTGATAAATTTGGGGGAGAGAGGTGGGAGAAGAGAAGAAGCAAGCAAGGCTGGCTTGAAGTAGCCCAAGCTTATTTATGAGCCAATTAAAATTTTGCAAGTATTTTGGCTTGTATCACAAAAGGACTGTTTATTTCTAAAATGAAAGTATGCATTCTTCTGCAAAATACCTTGTTTCCTCTACGCATTCTGACTCCTGGCTAAACTACATCATTATTTTTGAGTCTTGAACTTGCTTGGAATAAAAACATTTGTCTAACATGAGCAAAATCAGAGGGCTGAATCTGTGCTTTTAATAGTGAAAGTGCCAGTTCAGTTTCATTCTTTCAAGGTCTTTCTCCTTCAGAAGGACAATGTCTAGTTTTTTTTTAAAAAAGCTAGAAACCTTTTCCGCACAAATATCCTGGGTATATATCAAAGCTAGAATATAACAAGGGAGAAAAGGAAAGGAATTGTAGAGCCACTCAGTATCCATTTAAATTCAATCACAGGGATTTATTTTACAGTGGTTCAGATAGAAACTTCCGTATATCAATGTTCTTTATATATTACTGATTTAAAGGAAAAAGTAACCTCTCTCACCAGCCACAGTCTTTCCAAAATGTTTCCTGGGCAATGGAAAGAGCTAAGGAAGAAAAGTGCCCATTGACATACTATATTGGGAAAAAAAATTTGAGAAAAAAGCCCACATTACTCAATCATTTTAATACTTTTAAAATCAGTTGTCAATTTATCCATTAATACCATAGTCCATGTCCATGAGTGTTCTATACATGGAGGAATCTTCGATCTGAGGTGAACTAAGGTGGCAAAGATTAGGATGGGTTTACACAATTCAGGCATCCCGGTTGGCTCGAAGGCACAGATTGAGATGTCTAATGGTAGATTTGATCTGGTCTTTCAAAGAAGGTCTTCTTTGCAGGACAGTCCTTTGGGTGAAGAATGTTTTGAAAGTGCTGCTGGTGGCTCCAGTCAGTGCCTTGTAAAGTGAAAACCATAAGTTTGGGAAAGTGAGTCTTTTGATAGATCTGACATTGTTGTGCATTTATCATTTATTTAAAAAGTGTTAGCTCTTAGCTGCCTCAGACTGAGGAGAACAGAGAGAACCAGAAGTCAAGGGTGTTAAGGTCAAAAAAATGTACTCAATATTTTCAGTGCACCATAAGAACCAATTGTTCACTTTCCTTTTTTTAAACTCTTCCTTCAGCTATAATTATTTTACTCAATAATATGGGGTGAAAAGTTCTGAATTATTTTGGGAGGTAATTTATTTTGCCAAAGCTAGTCTTCAAAGCTACTTGTTAGTGGTAACCTATTGTCTTTCCCAAAATTAAATGAATACTTAATCAACTATACATATAGCAAAAGCAAATCAACTCTGAATTATATAATGGTGTTTCATTACATCTTAGTGATTACTTGAAATTTATGAGAAGGCAAAGCCATAGATATATTAAGCATTTCTCATCTATCTGATAAATTTAGTTCTGAATCAAATTGCAGGTAGTAGCCAAATTTCAGCCTTTTAGCAAAACAGAGTTTGGCAACTGTATTGGACTTCCCTCGGAAAGAAAAAAAATCCCCAAACAAATAAACAGGGCTAAGAACTATATCTTTGTTCTTTTATGGTATGAGTGTCAAACTTGCCACATCACGTTGCCATCACATGATGTTTCACAATGTTTTTCCAATTTGTGGAGCTGGTGTGGGCTGGTGCAAATTGCAGAGAGGAGAGGAGAGGAGAGGAGAGGAGAGGAGAGGAGAGGAGAGAAGAGAAGAGAAGAGAAGAGAAGAGAAGAGAAGAGAAGAGAAGAGAAGAGAAGAGAAGAGAAGCTTTATTATCATTTTTTACTGTGAGCATACTGGACCACATTAAAAATAAAATTCTGTTGCCTACTCCCAAAAGAAGGTATATATCTACCCACACACATACATAGCACACACACACACACACACATACACAAACACACACTACATTTGCCTGGCCCATTACATCTGCCTTATGAAACATCATGCTCCATCTCTGTTAGCATTTTACAAGTCCCTTAAGACTTAGCTGTGTCATCAGGTTTGGGTTCCAAGGGAATGAAGAATTATGGAAGGAGCTCTATTATTGTTAAGATCTATAGCTCTCTCCTTGCCTTTTAAACATTGTATTAACATTTTTTAATTGTTGATTACCACCAAGAGTCACACTTAGAAGATGGGCAGCTATATAAATATGACGAATAAATCACATCACACATTTTGGAAGCACTGAGGCACTTGTGGGTAGAAAGACTTAGCCAGTGACATCACCATTGCCTGGGGGATGTCCAGTTGGAGGTTTCTTTCCTGACTCTGGCAGAAACTGGAGCGAAGGATGGGAGCTCACCCCATCCCAGGGTAGCACTAGGGTCCTGAACACCAACCTCCAGCCCAGCACCCTAATCACACCTTGGTCCTTGATGAATAAATAAAATAAAAAGTGCCTACTGGTGGAACATGAAAGAATGCATTGCAAGAATTCCGGGAACCAAAAACAGGAGAAGATAACAATAGTTGGGTTTTCCAAAGAAATTTTTGTAGTCCATAATAGCCGCTGTGGTGCAGTGGTTAGAATGCAGCACTGCAGGCTACTTCTGCTGACTGCAAGCAGCCTGCAATTTGGCACTTCGAATCTCACCAGGCTCAAGGTTGATTCAGCCTTCCATCCTTCCAAGGTGGGTAAAATGAGGATCCAGATTGTTGGGGACAATAGGCTGACTCTGTAAACCGCTTAGACAGGGCTGTAAAGCACAGTGAAGTGGTATATAAGTCTAAATGCTATTGCTATGATTCCTGGTTATTATTATTATTATTATTATTATTATTATTATTATTATTATTATTTATTTAGACTTGTATGCGCCTACTACCCGAAGGACTCAGGGCGCGAACATACAAAAGATATACAGTAAAATAATGAATAAAAAACAAGTCCAAATTACAAAACAACTAAAACAATAAAATTACAGATGTTAAAACTACCCACCCCATGGTCAATCCAGGCCGGCCTGCTGAAACAGCCAGGTCTTCAGGTCTCGACGAAAGGAGCGAAGATCAGGGGCCAAACGCAGATCCGCAGGAAGCTGATTCCACAGGGCGCGCTCCCACAGAAAGGCCCTAGCTCTGGGAACCGCCAGCCGACAATGCCTGACCGACGGTATTCCCAGAAGGCCCTCCTATGGGAGCGCAGGCGATTGGACTGTGATGCAGGCAGGAGGCGTTCCCAAGTACCCTGCACCCAAGCCATTAAGGGCTTTATAAGTTGTTACTAACACCTTGAAGGAAACCCGAAGGCAACCGGCAACCAATGCAGGTCGCACAGGAGGGGTGTAACATGGGAGTATCGGGATACCCCCATCACAGCCCGCGGCCGCATTCTGCACCAGCTGCAACCTCCGAGTAATCCGCAAGGGAAGCCCCATGTAGAGAGCATTGCAGTAGTCGATTCTGGACGTGAGCGCATGAGTGACCGTTCGAAGGGCATCTCGGTCCAGGTAAGGCGAGCTGGCGAACCAGCCGAACCTGGGCAAAAGCCCCCCTGGCCACAGCTCCCACCTGCTCCTCCAAACTGAGCTGTGCATCCAGGAGGACGCCCAGATTCCTCGCCCTATCCACGGGGGTAACACCTCCCCCATGACCAAAGATGGCACATCCACTGAGCACCGAGATGCCAGTAAGAACAGCCACTCAGTCTTGGCTGGGTTGAGTCTGAGCCTATTACTCCCCATCCAGGCCTGCACCGCCTCCAGGCACCGGGACATCACCGAGAGAGCATCACTGATCTGGTCTGGGGTGGAATATACAACTGGGTATCATCTGCATATTGATGATACCTCACCCCAAAACCACGGATGATCTCACCCAGCGGTTTCATGTAGATATTAAACAGGAGAGGTGAGAGAACCGACCCCTGAGGCACCCCACAACTAAGGGGCCTTGGGAGGTCTCTGCTCTCCTGTCAACACCGACTGCGAATGGTCCGAAGGTAAGAGGAGAACCACCGTAACACGGTGCCCCCCACTCCCAACCCGAGCAGCTGCAGAAGGATACCATGGTCGATGGTATCGAAAGCCGCTGAGAGATCTAAAAGGACCAGGACAGAGGAAAACCCTGTCCCGAGCCCTCCAGAGATCATCCACCAGTGCGACCAATGCTGTCTCGGTGCTGTGTCCGGGCCTGAAACCCGATTGGTACAGGTCAAGGTAATCAGTTTCCTCCAGGAACAGCGGAAGCTGCTGAACCACCGCTCTCAACAACCTTCGCTAAAAGCGAAGGTTGGAGACTGGACGATAGTTATTCAAAATGGTTGGGTCCAGAGCAGGCTTCTTAAGGAGGGGTCTCACCACCGCCTCTTTCAGGCGGCAGGAAAACCCCTTCACTCAAGGAAGCGTTGATAACTGCCTGGAGCCAACCACGTGTAACCTCCTGGAGGCATAAACCAGCCAGGAAGGACACGGGTCCAATAAACACGTGGTGGAGGACAGCCTCCGCATGATCCTGTCCACTTCATCCAGGGAGACAGAGTCAAACTCAACCCAAACAGGATCCACAAGACTCATCGTCACACCATCGTCGACATCCTGCCAGTCAGAGTCTAAGCCAGCCCGAATCTGCGACCTTATCCGCCAGATGTAAACTAAAATCCTCTGCTCTGCCCCAGGGGGTCCCCTCCCTCCCTCAATTGCAAGAGGGAACGAGTGACCCTAAACAGGGCCGCAGGGCGATCATCTGCAGATGCGATCAGAGCGGAGAAGTAAGCACATCTCGCTGCTCTAATCGCTTCCAGGTAAGTCCTAATATAGGCTCTTAACTGGAGGACGGTCAGACTCAGAGCGACTAGTCCTCCACCTGCTCTCTAGGCGTCTCCTCTGCCACTTCATTCCCCGAAGCTCCTCTGAAAACCAAGGAGCTAAACGAGGTCTCCGACAAGGGAGGGCCGGGGACAACCCGGTCGGCGCTGCGAGGCCGCCTCTTGCCAGGCGGCCACCAAAGTCTCAGCCGGGCTGTGGACAAGGGAGGTGGGCAAGGACCCCAGGGCCATCTGAAACCTCTCCGGGTCCATCAGGCCTGGGCGGAACCATCGTGTGGCTCTCTCATCCCAGCAGCGAGGAGCAGCAGATTGGAAGACCAGCCTCAGGAGATAATGATCTGTCCATGATAGGGGTAGAATAACAGGAGATCCACCCCCAGATCACTACACCACTGCCCGAGACAAAAACCAGGTCGAGTGCATTCCCCCTCATGGGTGGGCCCCTGAATCACCTGGGTCAGGTCCATGGCTGTCATGGATGCCAAGAACTCCCGAGCCAGTCCAGACGCCACCCCAGGGAGGGTAAGTTGAAGTCCCCCAGAACAATAAGTCTGGGGAACTCCACCACCACTCCCTAGAGGGCATCCAGCAGCTCGGGAAGGGCGGTTGCAACGCAGCTGGGGGACAGGTACGTCAACAACAGGCCCAACCGACCACCCGGGCCCAACCTCAGAAGGAGGGACTGCAACGCCAATCTGCGGGACAGTGGCCTCCCTTGGAAACAGAGTCTCCCTAATAACAATCGCTACTCCTCCACCCCTTCCCTGGGCTCGTGGCCAGTGCAACACCTGAAAACCTGGGGACAAAGATCACATAGAGGACACCTCCCTCAGGTCCCAACCAGGTCTCCGTGATACACGCCAGATCCGCAGCCTCCTCCTCAATGAGTTCACAGAGGAGGGGGGCCTTATTAGCTACGGATCTGGCGTTTACATACACCAGCCTAAGCCCAGGGACCACACCGCCCAAAGACCCAGGGAGTGGGCAGAGACCTGAGGTCGGGCGCACCACCGCTTCGTAAATAGCGGGGCGCTCCCAATACATAATATGGCCCTCTGTCCCGTCCACCCTGCCATAACAATCGCCCTAGGGATTATCAATCCCACCCTGCTTGATGCGGACCCTGCAGCCCCTCACCCGCCCCTCCGTCTTGAGACCACCCACCGGCCCGGACAAACCAGACTCTACCAAAAAGGCAGAGTCCCTCTCTCCTCTAACCCATTAAAACAGCTAAAAATTTTAAAAGTCGTCCCTTTCCCAATTTAAAATTTGACCCCTTGGCTGCGCCATGCCACCTCTCGGGATCCCAGGATCCGTCATTGAGGTAAGCTGTCGATAACCCCACCGCCAATTCAAGGACAAGGGAGCAGTCCTGAAGGCCCGTAACTCCGCTAGCGAGTAAACCAACATAAATAATAGATCATAAAATTCACAATGGGTAGAATAAAAATGTCACGGCAAGAAGGTGATAGATGTTGCACTGATGTCAAGAGTGCCTAGGTGGAGAGTAAACAGTCTGGATATCAGTCCAAAGTCCCACGCCACAACAGGCCTCTCACACCTGTTCGGCCAGAGTCACAATAGGGCACACCACTCTCTCACCGTGGTGGTGGGGTAAGATTGGCTGATAACATGATGGTTCAACCCCTCTATTCTCTCACAATAGAGGGGATAGTCCTCCCATTGTCCTCTCACCACAATGGGACCCAGCCTGAAACATCCTGAAGAAGGAAAAAGGTTGAGATGGATGGAAAATTGAGGTAGAGAAGAAGTGGATCAGTATTGAATGCACAAGAAAGTGTCTGATTTTGCAATAATAAGTAGAAATATTCAGAATGGCCTTAATACTGTAGCGTAAAGCTGTAATGTACTTTGCTTAGGATCTAGCATATGAAAACTCATTCATGATAGTTTAGAATTAGGTGTGACTCAGCTAATATGTTTCTTTCTCATTCAAGAAGAACAATTACAGTGGAACCTTGGGTCATGAGCGCTTCTGCTTGGAACCAAATTGGGTGACAACCAAAATGTCATAAAATTGTTGCTTCTGGTGCAGACAGATTCTCAGTGCTGATCAAATACAGCCATGGTGACTTCCCCTGCCGTGGCGATTTTCCCTGCCACACCATTTTTTTTGTCCACGCCGCAGTCAGTCTTGTTTCTGGTCACGACCAGATCGGGTGGCGACAAAGTCCTGGAATGGATTACAGTCGTGACTTGAGGTTCCTTTTTTAACTTTAACTGTTTAACTTTAACTTTAATTGGTTTTATATACCACCCTTCTCCCCAAAGGGACTCAGGGCGGTTTACAGGGCAATTAAAAAACATACAATACAAATATTAAAATAAATTAAACTCAATTAATTAAGCCCCACCCATATCAAATTTTAAAAATTTAGGACATTAGTTAAAAAGGTAAATCCAATCCCAAAAAATCTAATCAAAAAATTTAAAATTTAAAATATCTCATAGGGATAGATCAGCTTGCTTAAACAGCCATGTCTTAAGAGCGGCAAAAGGCTCCCAGGTCAGGGACAGTCTGGATCTCTACCAGTAGCTCATTCCAGAGGGCAGGGGCAGCCACATAGAAGGCTGGGGGCCACCAGCCGGCATTGTTTGGCTGACGGCACCCTGAGGAGGCCAACTCTGTGGGCCCGCACTGGTCGGTGGGAGGATGTCATCGGCAGTAGGTGGTCTCATAAATACCCTGGGCCTAAGCCATGGGCGCTTTAAAGATCATAACCATCATCTTGAATCGCACCTGGAAGACCACCGGTAGCCAGTGCAAGCGCGCAGGAGGAGGTGTTACATGGGCATGCCAGGGCCTCCCATAAATAACCCGCGCGCGCATTCTGCACCAGTTGGAGCTTCCAGGTGCTCTTCAAGGGGACCCCCATGTAGAGAGCATTACAGTAGTCCAACTGGGAGGTGACAAGGGCATGAGTGACCGTGCGTAGGGCATCCTGGTCTAGAAAGGGGTGCAACTGGTAAATCAGGGGACCTGATAAAAGCCCCTGGCGGCGGCCGAAGATGGTCCTCTAAAGATAGCCGTACAACCAGGATGACACCCAGTTGGCCTTCTCCGATGGGGTTAAGATCTCACCCCAACAACTTGACCAAACCGGGATGCGGAAACCACAGCCACTCAGTCTTGGAAGGGTTGAGTCTGAGCCTGTTCATCCCCATCCAGATCTGAACAGCCTCCAGGCACGGGACATCACATCAAGGGCATCATTGGGGTGGTTCAGGGTGGAGATGTATAGTGGGTATCATCATCATACTGATGATACCACACCCTGAAAACCATGGATGATCTCACCCATCGGCTTCATATAAATGTTGAACAGGAGGAGAGAACCAACCCTGAGGCACCCCACAAGTGAGTGGCGGTGTGATCTCTGCCCCCTGCCAACACACACTGTGACCCGACCGAGAGTAGGAGGAGAACCACCGCAAAATGGTGCCTCCCACCCAGCGCAGTAGATACTATGGTCAATAGTATCAAAAGCAGCTGAGAGATCTAAAGGACCAGGACAGAGGAAAAACCCTGTCCCGAGCCTCCAGAGATCATCCACCAATGCGACCGTTTCTGTGCTGTGACCAGGCCTGAAGCCTGATTGAAATGGATCTAGATACACAGCTTCATCCAGGAACCGTGGGAGCTGACCTCCACACTCTACAACCTTAGCCTACAAAGGTTGGAGACAGAATGATAGTTATTTAATACAGCTGGGTCCAGGCTCAGTTTCTTGAGTAGGGTCTCACCACCGCCTCTTTCAAGCGGAGGAAAAACCCTCACCCAAGGAAGCATTAACAATAGCCTGGAGCCAGCCTGTGTAACCTCCCTGGAGGCCAAAACCAACCAGGAGGGACACGGGTCCAATAAACATGTGGCAGCACTGAGCTTCCCAACAATCCTGTCCACTTCATCAGGAGTAACAGGATCAAACTCCTCCCAGGTCACATCCTCAAGACTAGCCTCGCTAACCCCCAGGGACCAGCCAGTGGAGTCCAAGCCCATCGAATCTGGCGATTTTGTCCTGCAGATATTGAACAAATTCCTCCACCCTGCAGAAGATCCTCCCTTGCCCAGGATGTAATAACGAGCAGGTCACTCTAAATAGAGGCGGAGGAGTTATCTGCTGGCGATAAAGAGGGTAGCGTCATGCGCTTTGCCACCCCTTATACTAGAGTGCGACTTAATGCAAGTTCTTACCAGTGTCCGATCAGATTTGGTCTGCTGGTCCTCAACAGCTCTCTGGCGTCTTCTCTGGCTTCTTCTCCCGCAGCTCCTCAGTGAACCAAGGGCAGCCGGGAGCAGCACCAGGTCAGAGGCTGCAAAGCGACCCCCATGGCAGCCCTCTCCCAGGCATCCACGGTCTCGGGAAGAGCCACTTGCCAGAGCCTCAGGAATAGTCCCAAGCTCCATCTGGAACCTTTCAGGGTCCATCAGGTGCCAGAACCACCTGGTCGGTTAAATGATTCAAAAACAGTACTTCAGACTTCCTACACATGCAAACACAGCATCTTTCTCTAAACTATGTCTATGAAAGTAGGCTGGCGTTTTTAAACTTATATTTCCAAAGCGTCTTCCAAATCAATCTGAAAGTATAATTCAAAAACCCTCTTAAGACCTGAGATACAGGTCTGGTTCTTATCACAGTATGCTTTGTCCCTCATTGCTTTCTAGAAAAAGGATCACCCACTCAGGAATGATGAAATTACAATTTCTTTGGGAAAATATGGTCCTCAGAAAAGTTCACTCGTGCAATTGGGTTGGTTCAGAATATTTTCTATCTTTAAGTTTTTCTTCTGTGTAGAGGAGGTTGGAATCTTTCTGAAAAGCTTCTCAGAAATAATTTGCTTCAGGTTTGACCTAAATATCTTTGCCCAATAGCTTTATTTCTGAGAATAATTACATTGCTGATATCATTTCAAGGTGCTTAGTTTCCATCTTCATAATATGACTAACTTTACCATTCTTAGGTAATGAAAAATTATATGCATGTATTTGGATCCCAGAAATCTAATTAGACAGGTGGTGGAAATCCGAGTCAGGATCTCCTGCAGTGTACATATTTCTGTGTATAGTTAACACCTACTAATTGCAGGGACTGGAGAAGTCATGCTGGGGATTTTAACCTTTCCAAGTGCTTGATTGGCATCAAATGAAAAAGCTGGGCATGCTTTTTTTTACTAAAGATCAAAAATGTACATAGAAGGATATATGCATTACACACTTTCCATCTTAAAGTTTGTTCAGCAGAGCCCTATTTTTTCTGTATGTATCTTATTTTGTAAATATAGCATATATATACATGATGGGAACTATCCAAAATGGATGTATCAGTTTATTCTGTTCTGGGCATTCATCTTATATGTTGAGAACATTGTAATATTTCCCTGCCTCCTTGAACTGATACCTAAAATCAGGCATTTTATGATTAGATAATTAACTATTCCCCTTGCAAAAGTCCTTGATATTCTATTTGACTTTCTCATTAAGAGGATGGTTCCAGAAATTTGCAAATTAACATTATTCCATGCCCATTAAATATTCATTTTTTGTCTAAATATTTTACTGTCTAATGAAAAATGTTTTGACTCTTTTTCCTATCACCAATCCTTAACAATGCTGTCCAAGAAATCCCTGCAGAATCTAAAGTCCATGAGAACCAAGTCTTAAAAAGGCCATGTAATAATGCAAAAATGACAGGTTCTTGTGATTTTATATATAACTTCCTGAAAACACTTGTAGGAAATTGTAATACACCTTTAAGAATGTTTTAAATGTTGCAGTCACTGTTTTTGCACAGATAAAGGATTAGGATTGTGTTAGTTTGTATTTGTGTGAAACACGTTTTCAAATAAAGGAAAAAAATCAGATTTAATTGCAACTTCATAGGTGGCCAACTGCAATACCATTTGTTAATTAAAAATAAAATAAAAATAAATATTAGAGTAATCTTACATGGATATATACCTACATATAATGCATGCAAATAGTTGTATTTTGCATTAGGAAAAATTGCTGGCAAAAGTATATTAGGTAAAATTACAAATATGTACATTTGTGCCAAAAAATTCATAGATATGTTAAATGAAAACTTTACCAAAAGAATCTCCAACTAATTTGGAATTATAATTAGAATCTAGCATATTTTTATTCTGTTTTGATAGCTAGCAACTGCTAATTATGAAGGTTGAGAGAATTGATGCTGAAATTCGACTTTTTTCCTAAGGTGAGCCAATTCCCTCTCTCTCATTCTATTTATAATTTGCAGATTTGCAAAACTGAAAAGCTGAAAAAATGAAAAGAAACATTTGCCCAAGGAAAGGAAGGACATACTGTATTGGGAATAGTGCTTTTCAAGAGATTTAAAATCTGATCAGAAAATGGGAGGATTTACTAAAATTAATCTTCCAGAATTTTGTGGAAAAATGTCCCTCCCATTACGGAGAATTAATTTGACCCATTGGCAATCATTTTGGCATTTTGTTATAAAGAAAAAAGCAGAAGAGATAACCAGATTGGAAGGTACTGTTTCCGTTTTGTTGATGTTAGTTTAATGAAAAATATAGTGATTATTTCACAATTCTCATTTCACTAAGTGAAAAGAAGTATCTTTAGACTGTAAAGCCTCTGTTACACTTTCTTCAATCTTGTGCTATAAAGAAGCAGGAAACCATAATCTAGTCATTATAATGTAGGAAATGTATACAATATTTGAGTGTCCACAAACAGAACGTTATCCTGAAACCAGTATGATCAATGTTGTTGCATCTTTGATGGGACTGTGATAGGATTTGTAACTTTAGGCTGCTTCATTTTAGTCTTTTACTGAATTTGAGGGCACATAAGGAGAATTAACCTTTCTACAAATATGTACAAATATTAATATTATGATCATTGATTTGCCTGCCCCCTTCCTTCATTGTCAGTATAAAGCATATTTTCTGATAATTTAAGTCAGCAAGTAAAGCCAAAAGCTATGCAGGAGGAGACAAGCAAGAAGGGTAACCATTGAATTACTGTGCTGTATTGTATGTGTCAGGATGAATACTCCGTTTTCATCCCTGAGGAAAAAAAAGAGATAGATTCCAATTTCCTTTGCAGCAAATACAAGAATGATTGCAAAGCTATTTCTCATTCCGTGATTACGAAAATCATAGAAAAAAAAGCCATTTTCTATTATTCATGATCAAAACCATAAGTCCTAAATGCATTTTTTTACTGTTTCATGCAAAAAGTCTATAAAGGGTTTCCAATCAGCCCTAAATGTAGATGTTTTTTTTCTAATCAAAGAAGTTAATTTAACCAGCTCTGCAAGTTCCATCATTTTCACTAACCTTTCCTCCATTGTGGGCAGTGTCGAAGCTTTCCATTTTAGTATAATAATCTTCTTGCAGTTGTCATGAAACAAAGTTCCACATTTTTTTTCTTGTTGCTAATATATTAGTCCCAAAGAAAAGCCTCTGGTTTCAATTGTATTTTAGTTTTAAAATCTTCTGCATTAATATATGTGTTTGTGTCCAAATGTTTGGCTTCTGTTTCTTTTATCCTTTCTCTTTGTACTTTTGTTTCCTCTTTTTTCCTCTTTTTCTGCATTAGTTTGTGTTAGTTTTGTGTTCACTTAAAAACTTTTAATAAAATTTATATTTAAAAGATGATAAAAGAGATGGTAAATAGGCCTAGAATCTCTAAAGGATTTGTTGTGGCTTTCATTCTTCTCTGTAGAGAATACTGCATTGTATATTGCAATAGTTAGCTACTTTTAACTAGCTGTACTGCTGTTGTCAGCACACTACATAAAATTTCTATAGATTAATATAGCCTCTAGAGCTGGGATTTGATATATGGTATATCGAAGGGCAAAGTCTTTAAGAAAGCGTGTACTTCTATTTTTAAATTAATTAAATTCTTTATTTATAGTACAAGGAATTGTATTGAGACTTTCGTTTGCTTTCTTTACTTAGAGGAAGGGAAGAGAAATTACACAGTGGTGCCTTGGTATTCAACTACTTTGAAACTCATTGAATTTGGTACTCAATGCATTTTGACTGGAAAAATTTTGTCCTGGTATTTATCATTTGTTTGGTAGTCAACGCACAAGCTAGAACTTGTTGGTGTCGGTTGTCTTATGACTCAGTATGTTATTCCTTATGGAAAAATTTTGTTTGGTATTCAGCTTTTTGGTACTCTTTGCACCTCCTGTCAAATTGATGTAAGTAGTTCATGGCATGATGAGACAACCTGATCGGTACAAATATTATGAAATGAGCTCAAGTTTTCTTCTTGGCAGCATTAGAAAAATGGTATCCAAGATCCCCAAAAGCTTCCTGCCTAATTAAGACATCTGAGACATCGTTTGATGAATATAGAGTTATATACAAAGAAAGAAGTTTAGGAATGCAGGAAGTTTTAATGATTGTTGAACATTTTGTTGTATGTGGCCAGAGCTGTAGGAATATTCTGCAGCTAATGATCTAATAGAAACATCTATGTCGGGGCATCAAACTGGCCCCATGGGCGGATGCATCATAGGCCGCCACTCCAGCTCTGCAAAGTAAAAAGGTCACAATATGTCACGATCGTCATGTGACACAATCGAGTTTGACATGGTGACCTCGTGAATCAGGAGAGAGAGAATAAGACAGTTAAGGAACTGTAAAACTCCATATAGGAATGTCTGCATAATTTGTTAAGTTTATGACTTGTTAAAATGTATAATTTGTTATCTCTGTGTATTAGAAATAAGCAAAATTATTTACTTAAAAGCAATATCAAAGCCCTGTAATTTAGAGCAGGATTTTTGAATTTTTCTGAGGAACTCTAGAATTCATTAAGAATTTGATTCTGTGAGAGATTATGGACAATTTTTTAAAAACTTGAATGCAATCAATTTTCTATCGTTAAGTTTTGTCTCTTGATGAGGGGTCCTGATGGTTGTATATTTTAAAAAGTTTTTAAGCATCAGGTTCTGTATTCTGCAAATACGTAAAAAAAGGTTCATGTAGATGAGATTTTGCTATCCTAATAAATAACTGGATTTCTTTTGAAACTTGGCTCGAGGCTCATGGTTTAATTAGGGCATCAGTTGGAACCCTGACGATTAGTGTACTGCATGTCTATTTGGAAGTTCCTGTCCTTTTTCCTATTCTTCAATATAGTTATACATTTTATCAGCCTAGGATTGTAAATATAGTCCTAGCATAGATCTGAAATAGATTGAGGAAGGTTTTCTCAAAACAAAAAAAGAGATGTGAGCTGCATGAGCTGCAACCAGTTTAACAACTGATTCAGTGAGAATATCTGTGTGCTTCCATAATTGAAGTTTGTATTTACTTGATTGTTAGTTTGATGTTAAATAGAGTTAATGGGTCTTTTTTTGTTTCTTTTTGGGCTGGGTGAATAGTCTCTTTTGATTAGGGTTACTTACTCTTTCTCTTACTCTCTCTTCATTTGTTTCTCGATTGTTTCTCAAATCTGCTTGATCATTTCATATTTCTCTCTCAGTGTATAGCTGTGTTCTTCTTTGTCATTCTCTCCCTACAAATGTTTCTTTCATTCTAGAATATTGTTTCTAGGAAGTTTCAATACATTATTTCTTTCTTCCTTTAACCTCATTTCCTTCCATTTGATTTCTCTTCAGCATTCTTACCTTACCTAGAAATCTTTTGGTCTCCATATTTTGCTGGCATCATCTTTTGCTCTTGCCCCATACTCCTTTACCTCTTGCTCATAAGTGTCTGCCAGATGGGGGATGAGGAAGGTCTTCTTGGCCTGCCACTTCAAGTGCCCTGCCTTCCTTCCTCCCTCCCTTCCTTGTGAAAAAGCAGTTAACAGTTTCCTTTTGCTATCAAAGTTTTCCTGCCATCTCACAGTGATGGGCATTTAACCAGCCAGCCAGCCAGCCAGCCAGCCAGCCAGCCAGCCAGCCAGCCAGCCAACCAACCAACCAACCAACCAACCAACCAACCAACCAACCAACCAAATAAATATTGGAAAATCTAGAAGGCCTGAAAACCTGTCATCCTCATAAAAGTAGGGATTTAGCTTTACTATGGTATATTAGTCTCCTTCATGGAGGCAGAGTTTTACTTCCTCAGAATGCTCAGTTTAAAAATATTATTTTTAATTAACAGAAAAGACTAGAGGAGCTTCCAGAATGAAAGCTAGTTGCTTGTAACTGTAGATCAACTTGCCTGTTTTAGACTGCCATTTGGCTAACATGCCAACAAGGATGTTTTTGTACATACACTGACTGCATAGCAGAATTCCACCTAAAACAGTTTCAGTGAAATATTTAAAACAGTTTCAGTGTCACTAGCTTTTATATATAATTAGTAGATCAGGCAGATAAAATTTTTAGCAGTGACATTAATGAGAGCAAAAGTAGCTCTGACCCACTGAGTAGCAAAATGAGAAGAGAAGGAGAGAGAGAGAGAGAGAGAGAGAGAGAGAGAGAGAGAGAGAAATTGCAGGAGGAAAATTTTTGGGCTTCCACGATGAGCCAATTCCACACAAACCTCTCAGTTCTGTCATGGGGTGAGAGAGCCCTGAAAGGTGGACTCAGCCCCATTATTTTCTCTAAAGCAAGCAGTTACAGTACAAGAAGCTCATTCTTATTGGTTACATATTACACTCAATACCATATTTGGTTATTGTGATATAAGGAAGAAAGAAAAGCGGCTGTAACAGGCATGTAACTTTTGCTGATATGTACCTATCATGTTAGCCACCTTATCAGTGGTGGGTGCAAGCTATGTAGCTACTGGTGAAATGCAGGTCGCGAGCATCAAACAAAGTTGTTACAATTTGTGTGGAGCAAAGATGTTACAGTTTGTGTGAGAAGTTGTTACATATTAGCGGCTACATGGTTGGAACAGAATATGTAAAAACAAAACAGACAGTCTGCTTTGTTCTCTGCTGCTAACTTAGCTCAGCTTTTACAGAAGCCTGCATAATGGCTGATACAAAGGCAATTAATGATTTTATAGCAACAGTTAATTATACATTATATTTTTAATTGCATTTCTTAAAAACAGATATGTATTTGTGCGTGTATCTATATTCATATTATTTCTCCTAATATGCCTATATTTTATTTCTAATTAAAGTTGAAATAACAGTTTCAGTATACACATTTTTATTTTTCTATTTTTAGTTGCTTGTATATCATATTTTTCTTTCAAGGAATGTAGATGAACCATATTTTACATTCCTGTCAGTTCTTAATGGAGCTGTAATGGCTGAATTTGCACAAAATGCTTGATCAAGAATAGAAGATAATTATATAAATTATGCATTTATACATGTAGCTTGTTTGTACCCACTCTGTTCCTTGCTGTTAGCACCATTTTAAAAATAAATAAAATAATAATAATAATAATAATAATGGAAAGGTTTGAATGGGATGCAGTTTTATTATTATTATTATTATCATTATTATTTATTTATTTATTTATTTATTTAGACTTGTATGCCACCCTTCTCCCTAAGGACTCAGGGCGGCGAACATATAAAAAGGAATACATTTACAATAAAAAATATTAAACAGATACAAGTCTATAAATTACTAAAAAACATTAAAAACAATTAAAATTACAATAGTAACAATACAATTAAAACAACCCACCCCTGGGTCAATCCAGGCCGGCCTGCTGAAACAGCCAAGTCTTCAGGTCTCGATGAAAGGAGGAGATCAGGGGCCAAATGAAGATCCATGAGGAGCTGATTCCATAGGTGGGCACTCACAGAAAAGGCCCTGGCCCTGGGGACCGCCAGCCGACAATGCCTAACCGACGGTATTCCCAGGAGGCCCCTCCTGTGGGAGCACACAGAGCGATCGGAATGTGATGCTGGCAGGAGGGTCCCAAGTACCCTGGACCCAAGCCATTTAGGGCTTTATAAGTTGTTACTAACACCTTGAAGGAAACCGAAGGCAACCGGCAACCAATGCAAGTCGCGCAGGAGGGTGTAACATGGGAGTATCGGGATACCCCCATCACAGCCCTCGTGGCTGCATTCTGCACCAGCTGCAACCTCCGAGTAATCCGCAAGGGTAGCCCCATGTAGAGCGTTGCAGTAGTCGATTCTGGAAGTGGCGAGTGCAGTGACTGTTGAAGGGCATCTCGGCTCAGGTAAGGGGCGAGCTGGCGAACCAGCGAACCTGGGCAAAAGCCCCCTGGCCACAGCTCCCACTTGCTCCTCCAGATTGAGCTGTGCATCCAGGAGGACACCCAGATTCCTCGCCTATCCACGGGGGTAAACACCTCCCCCATGACCAAAGATGGCACATCCACTGAACACCGAGATGCGGTAAGAACAGCCACTCAGTCTTGGCGGATTGAGCGAGCCTGTTACTCCCCATCCAGGCCTGCACCGCCTCCAGGCACCAGGACATCACCGAGAGCATCACTGATCTGGTCTGGGGTGGAGATATAAAGCTGGGTATCATCTGCATATTGATGATACCTCACCCCAAAACCACGGATGATCTCGCCCAGCAGTTTCATGTAGATATTAAACAGGAGAGGTGAGAGAACCGATCCCTGGGGCACCCCACAAGTGAGGGGCCTGGGGATCTCTGCTCTCCTGCCAACACCGACTGCGCGGTCCGAAGGTAGAGGAGAACCACCATAAAATGGTGCCCCCACTCCCACCCCCGAGCGCCGCAGAAGGATACCATGGTCGATGGTATCGAAAGCTGAGAGATCTAAAAGGACCAGGACAGAGGAAAAACCCCTGTCCCGAGCCCTCCAGAGATCATCCACCAGTGCGACCAATGCTGTCTCGGTGCTGTGTCCGGGCCTGAAACCCAATTGGTACAGGTCAAGATAATCAGTTTCCTCCAGGAACAGCGGAAACTGCTGAACCACCGCTCACAACCTTCGCTAAAAAATGAAGGTTGGAGACTGGACGATAGTTGTTCAAAATGGTTGGGTCCAGAGCAGGCTTCTTGAGGAGGGGTCTCACCACCGCCTCTTTCAAGGCGGCAGGAAAAACCCCCTCACTCAAAGAGGTGTTGACAACTGCCTGGAGCCAACCGCGTGTAACCTCCCTGGAGGCATAAACCAACCAGGAAGGACACGGGTCCAATAAACAGGTGGTGGAAGACAGCCTCCGCATGATCCTGTCCACTTCATCCAGGGAGACAGGGTCAAACTCAACCCAGATGGAATCCACAAGACTCATCGCCACCTCATCATCTGAACCCTGCCAGTCAGAGTCCAAGCCGGCCCGAATCTGAGCGATCTTATCCACCAGATGTAGACTAAATTCCTCTGCTCTGCCCTGCAAAGGTCCCCCTCTCCTCCAAATGCAGGAGGGAGCGAGTGACTCTGAACAGGGCCGCAGGGTGATCATCTGCAGATGCGATCAGAGCGGAGAAGTAAGCACATCTCAGTGCTCTAATCACTTCCAGGTAAGTCCTAATATAGGCTCTTAGCTGGACACAGTCAGACCCGGAACGACTAGTCCTCTACCTGCTCTCCTGGCATCTCCTCCGCTGCTTCATCCCCCGAAGCTCCTCCGAAAACCAAGGAGCCAAACGAGGTCTGTGGCGAGGAAGAGGCGCAAGGCTGCCGAGGCTGCCTGTTGCCAGGAGCCGGCGCTGCCGGGCTGTGGTCGAGGGAGGTGGGCAAGGACCCCAGGGCCGTCTGAAACCTCTCCGGGTCCATCAGATGCCTGGGGCGGAACCATTGTATCGGTTCCTCATCCCAGCAGCGAGGGGTAGCCGATTGGAAGACCAGCCTCAGGAGATAGTGATCTGTCCATGATAGGGGTAGAGTAACTGGAGATCCACCCCCCAGATCACTACACCACTGTCCCGAGACAAAAACCAGGTCGAGCATGTTCCCCCCCTCATGGGTGGGTCCCTGAATCACCTGGGTCAGGTCCATGGCTGTCATGGATGCCAAGAACTCCCGAGCCAAACCAGACGCTGCTCCCAGAGAGGGCAAGTTGAAGTCCTCCAGGACAATAAGCCTGGGAAACTCCACCGCCACCCCCGAGAGGGCGTCTAGCAGCTCAGGAAGGGCCGTTGCAACGCAGCTGGGGGACAGGTACGTTATTAGAGATCCTGATTAGTAACCTCAAAAGAAGCCAGAGTTCATAAGTGAAAAAGCCATGATTTAAATTCTTAGTTTGTAAATGAGCAACGAGTCACGATCTTTGGTTTAGATGACAGGTGAGAGAAACTCTACCCGATTTAGCAAACGTGCAAGCAAGAAAGATCAAAGTAGATATATTCATAATAAAGACACACCCAGTTTCTCAAAACATGCAGAAAACTGCATAGAAAGGAGAGACTTGTATACAGGCTATATACAATTGTATAATCTGAATTTTAAACAGTATGCTCAAGTATTGTGATTCGGCTGGGGAAGAGAAGATATGAAGATAGCAAACATTCAAAAGGTCACAACTTTCACAATGTCTAATTTTGTTTATAGCAACTAACATTTTCAAATCAGTGTTGGCTGTCTCTACTGTGACTGAAGTGGGAGTCTGACCTATAGCCATATATAGTGGTGTTGTTTGGTTAGATTCAGCTGAAGCACTCAATAAATCAACACTGGAATTGCAGCTTAGTTTCTATACTTAAAATACATAAAACATTGACTGCTTTGAATTATGATGGTTCTACTTGGGTGAAGTCCTCAAAGAGGAAATTAGATGGGACTTTCTAATTTTCATTACTTTCACTGATAAACGTGGAATATTATGAGCTTAAGCTGAAAGCTCTTCCTACCAACATCCAGTATTTAGTTCAAGTAATAATCGTGAATAGATCATATGCCTAAATATATAGAAGCTTTCTTTAGCACTGATTCTGAGATGTACATGCTTTTTGATAATCAGTAATCCATTTGGCAATGGGTATTTTTAAAACAAAAAATAATAATTTCATGAGTGGTTGCCTTGTAAATTTGTAAATGAGCAACACTTAACTGTGTTTAGCGCTTGCTAGCCATAAACGTATTTTCTTAAAGCTTGTGATGACCCAGAGTATCTCAGAAATATAACAAAATCCAAAACGTAACTAAAAGTCCTTTAATGCCTTCAACTTGGCTTCATTGTTTAATTGTTCACAGTGGAGGAGTCAAAATAACATTTCAAAGGCAAGAAACGCAGTTCACATTTAAAGAGTCGATAACGAAGAAAAAGCCGAAAACAAACCGCATTAATACAGTTCCTCGGCAGACCAGGATAGGTAATTGCCAGCTGCAGGAAGATAACCAGGGACAGTCTGTTGGAATAATGCCAACCAAGATAAATCTTCTTTAGAACTAAAATACTAACCTTGACTCCAGCAGCCTAACTACGTATCTCTGAACTTATATACAGAGCTCACAGCTGTAAGCCCTGAGGAGGGTCATGGCCCTCTCCTCCCAAGTAGACCACGCTTCTTCCTGATCCTCTCCTCCCTGTGTGCCCTGGGATGGATAGGAGATGGGCCTGGATCCTCCTCTGGTTGTTCAGCCAGCCTCTGCCCTTCCCCAGCCTCCTCCACCACCTCTGGAGCCACACTCCCACTCCCTGTTGGCTGTTCCTCCTCTTCCTCGGAGTCAGTCTCCACCAGGGGCATGACAAAGCTTCCCAATCTTGTAAATTGTTCAAGTACTCCCAACTCCCAAACAATATGCAAAATCCTTATAAATATTGAAGAACTATTTAACAGTTTGAGGGATGAGTTATTCATTGTTGTCTTTCATTCAGAAGTTCCCCAAAACATTTACGACCAATATATGAAGATTCTCCTTTTCTTCTTCAGTCTGATTGTCCATGTTTTGAAAAACTTGTTCTACATTCACACCTAATATAAACCCATCTTCTAATAGAATGTTATGGGGCAATATTAAATCGAATACAATTATTACAAAGTTCTATAGCAGAGGTCTCCAACTTGGCAACTTTAAGACTTATGGACTTCAAGTCCCAGAATTCTCCAGCCAGCATAACTATTCTGGAAATTGAAGTCCACAAGTCTTAAAGTTGCCAAGTTTGGGGACCCCTGTTCTATAGGGACCATTTTAGGGATTCTGAATGTCAAAAGCTTTCTTTCTAAACATTGGTACAAACATCCTGTAAAATCAGATTCCTTCCTTCCTTCCTTCCTTCCTTCCTTCCTTCCTTCCTTCCTTCCTTCCTTCCTTCCTTCCTTCCTTCCTTGCAATTATGTTTAAAGTGGAAGACTAGCTAAAAGCAGAGTGAAAAACAGTTGTATTATTTTGGGGAGCAATATAAAACAGGCAGGAAGAAAGTGGGGTTAGTGATAATAATAATATTTGATAGGTGGATAAACATTCTAAATCTAGTCTGAACATCTGAATGACTGTACAGTGAACCATAATAATTAGACTGTAAGACTATTATATACATCTTACTTGTTTTGTGTTAATAATACAGAGAATAATTAAATGTGAAAAAACAAAGAGGATCTCAGACTGTTTGATGTAAAATTGATACTTTGTCATAGTTCCCAAAATCACAAATTACATTTTGTTTCCATAGGCATATAGAAGAGTTGCTTTGACTGTCAACAGTTCCAATGAGCAAAGCTATCACAATAATTTAGTGTGGCAACCATGGAATTGAATTTGCAGTAACACTTCTTGCAGCATTAGTTGGATATCAAGCACCACTTTCTAAATTACCAAACCACATAGTCTAGAAAGAACTTTACCACCTTAATAAGAACTAAGGCTTAATCTCCTGTTGCATAAATTTCAGCTTGATAAGTGTGGAACAAATCCATTGGTCCAATTATATATGAAACCAGTGCACAGCAAAGAGACTTGCACAATCAGCTGAAAGTATGCATATGTCTACACAGAGCGAGAGAGAGAGAAAGAGGGAGAGAGAAAGAGAGAGAGATTATCTCTTTGAAATAGTCCTCCTTAACATAAGGTTCCCAGCTATCTCACTTCTGATGTGTGTTTGAGGTTATATCTGCAGCTGTAGCATTTCATTTGCTTCTGAGCAGTGAAATATTATCAAACACCAATTATGGTAATAACAACTGAGTGTATGAGAATCATTTCCTTTTCATATTTTTTATGTACTTACAGGAATTCGATATGCTTTCTACAGAATTCAGAGAAAAATGTGAAAGAATAAGCAAGAAGCTAGTATTCTTGGAAGAGCAACTTCAGCTAGCAGCCTGTAGTTACGATGAAGACCTTGTTCATATCCTTTTGTGATGTGTTGTATCAAGTATTCCCAACAGAAGAGGTTGCATTCAACTCCTGCATTGAAACTTGCCTTGTGTGAATCTTGCTTAAGATAACTATTGTAGTATAGCTTCCTAAAAATGTAAACTAGCCAAATAAGTTTAAATAGTTTAAAAACTACTGAATTGGATTGATGAGAAATAACATTTTAACAGATCTGTTAATATGCTTTTGAGTGCTATAAAGTAAAAGTAATGAATACCTAGTTACAGCATCGACTAGAAGACTGGAAAAGAAAACATTGTTTCATGAGCATGCATCTAAAAAAACATTTTTAAAGGGAAGCAGATTAGCTCATGCTGAGCATAGAGTTCCAGTAAATCACATAATTATCTGTGCTCATCTCATACAAGCTTTTTATTTGAAGTATTGGCCATTCAAGGGTGGGGAAATCCTTTTGTTTAGTTCTACTGAAAGATTCTCATCAGTCATGTTATCACTTTCCTCTGCTACCCTAATTTTCATACTACTTATATAATTTTTTCAAAGGCAAAAAATATCTATTTAAAAATAGATTTTTGGCAAGGGCAAAAAAAATCTATTTCATATTTATATATTTATTTATACTAATCAGTCCTCTCTACTTTTAACATACTACCTCACCAGCCTCTGGGAACAGGCAGAGAGCCAACTCTGACTTTTTCCACAGGTTATATGACTTTCAGTGGAAGAACCAGAGGCTGTTACTAGAGACAACTTGAGGGTGGTGAATATTTGTCCATGAATTCAGCAGGAGTTAATCCTATCATCAAGATACACAAGTCAACTAATAAATGTATCAAGAGTGCAACCTTGGAGCCTAAAAATTACATAAATTGTCATCAGGAAAGAAAGAAATGGCGGGATGCTATATAGTACAACATACCATGTAGAATGAGGCACATATGCTTCCTACTTCTCTCTGTGTATGATCAAGTATTATAATCCTCATAAGGTAAGGATAATGGTTTTTAATCTTCTTAAGCTGTGTTAGTGAGTGCTAGTTGCCTTCCATCAACTTCCTTCAAAAATATTTTTTGATTCTATCAATTTTTAAAAAAATGTTATGGCTTCGCCTTGTAATTTGCTTGTTGCCTTGTTCTCCTCATCCAGTAACAAAGACCCATTTTCACTTCTCTCAGCAAATCTTCTGCACTTGGGTATCTAACTTTCCCCCTGCTTCTGCCTCTGTATTCACTGTGCTCATTGTCTCTGGCTTCAGGTCTTTTACTTCCCTCTTCCTTTCCTTTACTCGCATCATCACGAACAATTACTAGTAATGAGATTTAGCTTCCACCTTTCCTCCAAGAGTTACATAGAGGATCTCCTTTCATGCTTAGCTCCACAAAAATAATCCACCGAGGAAAGTTGAGCAAAGAACAAGCAAAGTCCCTTGGTAAACTTTTATAGCTATAGACTTTAACTGGAGTATTCCCAGTCTTAATCTTAGCCACTATACTGCCATTTTTAACTGGGCCCATATAACTCAGTCACCAGCTTCTCCATCTTATCTGTTAAGCAGTGGGATGAATCAGAAGAACTTTTCACAGAAACAAGCAAAAGGTTTGAGATTGGTTGTAGTAGCAAGAAGCTTTCCAAAGATTTTGCTTCCACTGTACTGAAATTTTTGCACGTATTGCTTTGCACACACATAATAGTTTTCAATTTTTTTTCCATCAGCCATCTAATATAATTCTAAATTACCAGATGGATCAGATGTATTCCTGAGCAGTCAATTCCTCAGAGTCTGTCAGAAAATCATTTATCTAGTGCTCTTGAAACTGAGTGAAATCTTTTCACTGGCTTAATCTAAATTAGGTCAGATTAAAATATGCTGGTTTTCATAGAGCCCATAAAGCTTCATCTGAACCATTTTTGTGCTACCGCAGTTGTATGGCATGCTAAATATGAAAAATTAAGAATAGATAAATTCTTGTTAATATCAATTCTAATTTCCAAACTACACTTTTATAATACCTTATGTTAAATGTTACAGTAGAGTACTTTTAACAGTAAATATCCATTAACTGTATAAAGTTGTATGGATTACAAATATCTGGCACAAAGTTAGTTGTGTTATTATTGAGGAATCTACAAATTGCTAGTAAGGAAATTAGTAATTTTGACATTAGATTTACAGTAATCAAACCACATAAAAAGAGCTCAAGTTAGATTATCCAATTTATTTTATGCAGTTTATATTTCTAATATTAATGACCTCTTAAGAAAGAAAATGCACTTAGCTGTTTGTAAAATTTGTGCTTAGGTAGTTAGGACTCAACCACTTGTGTAAATGTTGTTCCTGATGGCCACTACCATCTTATTCAGCTGAATTTGTACACAGAACTGACACCCTTGTGGCACTTTTTAATGTACTGTGAACACTGCTTGTCCATGGTTCCAAGTCTTATGGTGACATTGCTACTTAGGGATGATTGCAAACTGAAGAAATGTGCATTGCCTATATTCTCAGTCCCCCATCCTTGAAAACAACCAAAGGTACACAAAATAATTGAGTTACCAAATAGAGGAGATCCTCATCTACTGACAAATAAAGGATACATATCTTGGAACACAGTTCCCCTTAAAATATTCAAGGATTACTTATCATGCATATTGTCCTACAATTTTTCCTATGCAAAAAATTGTAACACAATGGCCATTTAGATGCTGTTCAGATAAAATCCCATGAATGAGGAACCTGAATTTCTGAAAACTCCAGAAGACAATGGCTCCCTGCATAAAACTTGTTAATCAAGATTTAATGTAAGGAATGAAAATAACATAGGAGATGAAGATTATTTTAAGCTGCCATTTGTCTGCATTAGGAGATGCATCTTCCAGGGTGACTCATCATTCTTATTATTTATCATTGTTATGACCCCACTTTCACTGATTTTCAAGAAAACAAAACACACATGGTTGAAAAGAAGAAAGTGTTGATAATTGTTGTGGCAATACCAGGGGATAGAGAGTAGAAGCCAAAAAGTAGAGAAGATCACATAGTATCAAGATACCAAAATCAAAATGGAAAGGTTATGACATACATCAGATATGTTAATCCCAGCATACCAAAAAATCTTGGATGGCACTTAGAAAATATGCACATTGACAACATTTCTATCTGTCAATGCAAAAGCCCATACTGCTTATACTATATGGTATATACTACACCAATTCATTATGCCATCTTAGGTTCTTAGGAACAGCTTGATGCATATGAAATCCAACACCAGTTAAAGAACTGGCAATGTGATTTCAGATTGTTATGAATAGATAGTAACAAACATCTGCCATTCCAGACTTAGCAATTGTTGATAATAAAGACCCCCCAAAAAAGTCTGGACAGTGAACATGGTAGTACATGAAGGCAGCAGAATAGAAGAGAAAGAACTGGAGAAAATCACAATATACAAAGGTCTGCAAACAGAAGTAGAATGACTATGGAAAAAGAAAGCAATAGTGATATATGGGTGCAATCCCAAAACCACTTGGGAGTACCACTTGAACTCTATCGGCGTTGACCAAATCACATCAATCAATTACAAAAAAGTAGTTTTACTTGGAACAGCTTATATCCTGTGATGAATATTATTAAACATATCTGCTTATCCCAGGTCCTTGGAAAAGACTCGATAGCTGGATAAAAAAATGCCATATCCATTCTAAAAATCTACACCCAACTATAATAATTTGTAGCTATTAGAACATTGTGCACTAAAGTTGTATAAACGTAAAAGCACTTCAGTTTGGTTTGACTTTATATCCTTGCCCAATCACTATAGGATTCTGAATTGAGCAAGATCAACTTCCGTGAGCAGTTCACATCTTAAAGTGTAACCTGGCCTTGGAAGCTGATTTGAAGATGCCATCTCCCAGAGCTTCTAATGTTCACATCAAGTGTTCATTGGCATGGAAAATTAAATCAGCGGAGGAGCAGGCAACGTCATGTTGGAAGTAGCTCTTAGCAATGGCAGTTACTTGCTCTTCAAAAGATGCATGCAGTATTTCTGGTGGCAAACATATACCACTCCTAGATATTTTCATGCCTAAGGCATACATTAAGACGCATCAGTTCTTGCAGATGGCAAAATGGGTCCCCAGTTCTGAGTCTAAGACAAAATTGGTTTAATAGAAGTAGAACTGCATGTCTTAAAAAGAGAGATTAAAAGATTCCTTCCGAGTGATCCAACTTCCTGGTGCTGTCAAACAAGCGGTTCTGCCAATATTTAAACACACTGTGGGTTTGATTAATAATTAAATTTCTATTAGAAGCAATAAATCCCAGATGTCATTGTTTTTTCAATCTACATTTTAATGGCACTGAATACTGGAATCAACCAGCCTGCTAGCAGGAGCTGAATAACACAACATAGATGAAGCCAGAAGCCAGCACTAATGCTTAACACTGAATATTTACCCAGGCCCACTAGGGATTTTTATTTAATGTTGTAGCTTCTCAAAGTAAATATTAAGCAGTAGGTTTCACATTTGGCAGATGGAGGGAAAAAAGCAAACAACCAAATTAAACTGCACTCTTAGACAGAATTTCATGGGACTTACTCCCGAGTAAACTGGTATTGGATTGTATGTATCCTTTTGCCTGATCAATATATTTAGATAAAAGTACCAGAATTCAGCAAGTCTGCAAAAGAGCCAATGGCTCTTAATCAGTTGAAAAGCATATGAAAATAATCTGAATTGTTAATTGGAAGAGCCAAAAGCTGAGGTAATGCACTTCTGGTGTCTAAGGAGCTGATGAGAGGTGTTATTTCACTGATAGGGAGAGTCCTAGCATTCCCAATAAAATTAAATGGATTTTATATTGCAATTTCACAGTTATTTGGGGTCTTAATTAGCAGTTATGATTTTGCCAGACAATTTGAGTGCTTTTAATAGTTTGACTAAAATATGGGTTGACTCATTTAATCCTGCATATACAAAGGATTCCTTTTTCATTATGCTTCAAAAAAAATAAATAAAAAGCTTTCAGTAGTTTTCTGTAGTGGTTCTGAATTACAGATTCCTTTTTGGGGAGTGGGGATTATTTTGTTTTTTAAAACAGACTATAAAACACATGTATTTGGAGGGAGGTGCATATGGAAATCAGAATGTCTATCCCTGTTCTTTTGTCTGGTACAACATGATATTCTTTTAACTAAAATTGCGAAAAGAATATCATATGCATAGTCTCAGTGCCACATACTGAGACTGAGCACTTACTATCAACTGAAACCTTTTTCACCAGAGAAATCACTGTCTCTGAATATCCGTGTTACAAATCTGTGTTGCAGAGAATCTGTCATCAATCCATAGCTATTCCCTGAATCTTTGGTCATGTTAGTAATCACTTAGTAAACTGCTTCCCTGTTTATTTGCCTTCTCTTAGCAAGCAAAGAGAAGGAGCAGAAGCATTTATTTGCTTTTCAATTGGCCCAGAAGTAAAAGTGAAAGAGTTCTTAGATCAAATTCAACTCTTGTTGATGCCTGTTGAGCAGTCATAGCATGTAGCTCTTTTGATTAATTTGGATTGCCGCCTTCTTGGATGTTTTATGACTTCCTAATCTTGCCTAAAAACCTGAGATTTCCTGGTATATTTGCTTCAGGAACTAATCAGATCCAACCTTTGTTGCTTCTCTGGAGATCAGTTAAGGTCACTTTAGATCAGAGGAAAATTACCAGGTCATACTGGGAGGATAGAAGTTCATTGAAGTGACTTTGCTCAGTGGTCCACAAAACTATCAGTGGAGCTTATTACTTATTACTCTCTGTTTCCTTGAAAGCAGACAACTGAAGCAGGAGGAAGTCAGGACCTGGAACTGTCTCCAGATAGTTTGGACCTTGTGTAAATGCAGGGTGAGGATGAATCTGTGATACAGATGGAGCACCATCATTTTGAATAGTGTGTGGTGTGTCTGACAATGCCTTGTGGAACTCTGTACCCATTTCATTACCTCTGTAGAATTATGAAGGTTTCATTGAGGGTCAGTTTATTTTTCATTTTAAAGATCTGAGCAATATTTCTTCAGCAATGAAAAAATGAAAATCTCTAAACACTGGGTGAAATTATGCACAAGGTTGAACTATTTTTGTTTAAATGTGGATGTTGACTTTTTATGAAATAAAATGGCTCTAAGTAACCCAGATATGAGCCGAGAGAATTGTCTTACATAAGTGTGGGGAAAAATAAGACTTTACAGTATGTGTTAAAGATGGATTCAAAAGGCGAGTTACCTTTACAGTATCCTAATATTTTGGGAAA
This sequence comes from Naja naja, assembly GCA_009733165.1. Classification (NCBI taxonomy): domain Eukaryota; kingdom Metazoa; phylum Chordata; class Lepidosauria; order Squamata; family Elapidae; genus Naja; species Naja naja. The sequence goes on along the minus strand of CM019148.1, from coordinate 79,558,225 downwards.
TGAAAAGGTGGAGCACTATATTTCTGTGTGGTCTAAATTTAATAACATTTTTAAAAAGCTGGCCTTTCTATATATTCATATCCTTACTGAAACTTGCTATATGCTGTATGGATCTTCATTTTTATCTTCGTTTATCAATTCATTATTATTTTGGGTTTATTATTGTTGTTTTATTTATTCTTTTTTGTTTTTTATTTATTTATTTATTTTATTATTTGGTCTTATATGCCGCCCTCTCTCCCGAGGGACTCAGGGCAGCTCACATAAAAAAAAACCATACAAATTACAAAAGTTAAAAAAGAATTAAACCAAATTCGACCAAATAATCATTAAAACCCACTAACAAACATTTAAAATATTAAAACAACCCCCCCTCAGTCCAGGCTGGCCTGTTCAAATAACCAAGTCTTTAGGCCGCGGCGAAAGGAGCGAAGGTCGGGGCCAGTCGCAGCTCCAGGGGAAGCTGGTTCCACAAAGTTTTGGTCTGTAATTACATTTGTAGAATAACATAGAATTCTAAAATTAAAAAGTGAACTTTTACATATGCATATACAGAACACTACAATCCCTTTTAAAAATAGTGTGACTCAGCAAATTTATGTAACTTACGGAGGATGGAATCTGGAGAAAGCTTTAATAGAAAAAAGCTGAAAAATTCTTTTAAATTGGAATGTGAAACTGAGATTGAAAATACGTACATATATTTCCCATGATTCCCTTCTGATTCCCCCATCTCCTTCCTGGGATTTTCTCCCCTACTTCCAGTTACCTCTTAAGGCCATATTTTTACCTTCATATATATATATATTTAGGTAAGGTTGTTGGAAAATATTGTGGGTAATCTCCAATATACTTTGTACCTAGCACACTTCCAGTCAACCCATATATCCAGATAAGAGAAAGCACATACATCACTTAGATCAACTAGCAAAAATATAGTTTCATGTTTAAACACCAGCAAACATCAAAACTTTTAACTGGCAAATAGGATAAGACAGGAAAAAAAAAAAAACCAGCCTCAAGGAGAGAGACATGAATAACAGGCAAGAATTTACATTATCCATGTATCTATTTATCTATATTGTGCAAGGCATTTGAGGGTCCCGATCTGAGACAGAGTATTTCAAGGACACCAAACATGCTGCATGGAAAGGAATTGGTTTATTTAAAGAGCACAGAATCTGGCCCTGAAAGGAAACTACAAAAGGGATACAGAAATCAGACATTTTTATAGAAATATAGAAAAAACAGCCTTTCTGGGCCATGGAGTTTGAGTAGGTACATGTAATCTGCTATGCTTTTTGGTGAATGTGCAGTTCTGCTGGGAGAAGGTTTTAATTAGCGCTGTTTGAGTTTACAGACCTTCTTCTTTGATGTGTGGATTAAGTCTGGGTGACTTATTTTGGGGTTCAAGGAAGTTTGAATAAAGGATTTCCCCCATCTGCTACTTTTACTAGATTAACCTTTTTGGGTTGTATCCCAAAAATTGTAAGCTGCCCTGAGTCTTCGGAGAAGGGCAGCATATAAATGTGATTTAAAAAAAAAACTAGTTTCAGATTGTCTGTCAATTATCTAGCAGAGATACAATTCTCCGTTCATTGTCAGTTTTGTTAATGTTTAAGGGAAGATGGAGACGGTATAAAATAGAATATATTTTGGTATAAAACTTCCCACAGTATCAAAAGGCACTGAACTTTCCAGAGCCACTGGAAACAGTGCCGTAGATAAATAGCATGGCCAGTCCCAAAAGGAGTGGCAGTGGCCTATGGTTATTCCAGCTTTAACACTTTAATGTACATAGTCATAGCAGGCTATAGAAGTCTGGACAACAGGTGATCCCTTTGCTCCTTTATTTTGCACCATGAAAGAAGCAATTTGCTGAATGGGGATGAAAATCAGCAAGCTTTGTCTAATGGATCAGAAATCTGAAGCAAAATAAAAGGTAGGGAGGCCCATCAGGAACTAATTGCATGTTAAGATGTTAACTGTCTTCATGTTGATTTGATTTGATTTGATTTATTTGGATTTATATGCCGCCTCATCTCCCGAAGAACTCAGGGTGGCTCACATAAAAGTATAACATACATCTATTTAAAAAATTGTTAAACCCGATCCAAATAAACAGTAAAATCCCGCTAAAATACCCAATTAAAAACCCTAATCCCTCTCAATCCAGGCCAGCCTGCAAAAACAGCCAGGTCTTTAGATTGCGGTGGAAGGAGCGCAGGTCAGGGGCCAACCACAACCCCAGGGGCAGCTGGTTCCACAGGGTGGGTGCTCCCACAGAGAAGACCCTACCTCAGGGGCCGCCAACTGACATTGTCTGGCTGATGGCACCCCAAGGAGGCCCTGCCGGTGGGAGCGCACTGGGCGATTGGAACTCGATGGTGGCAGGAGATGCTCCTGCAAATACCCCGGACCCAAGCCATGTAGGGCTTTATAGGTCAACACCAGCACCTTGAAAGTTAAAATAACTTTCAACATTTGGTTCCCAACCAAAGCATGCAACTTTTTTTTGAAGTATTGTCATTCTCACTGTACATAGAAATTAGTCATACTCTGATTGCATCTGTTCTAATTAAGCTCCATTTGTGCTAAGTTCCATAGGAAATTAGTATTATGGAGAGTCATTCCATACATATTGATCCAATTGCAGAAATAAAGCTGCAGAGGAAATACATTCCCATTTCCAAGACTGCAAGTTGTAGTCAGCACTCCTAACTGTGGGCACGTGCTAATGTACCAAGTTACATGTTACAAATTATATGTTAAAGCACATGTGTTCACAAACAGAATATAACCTCATGGTTAGAATGCTTTTATTGCTGCAATAAGGGATGCGGTGGCTCAGTGGCTAAGACACTGAGCTTGTTGATCAGAAAGGTCAGCAGTTCGGCGGTTCAAACCCCTAGTGTCACATAACTGAGGGAGCTCCCGTTACTTGCCCCAGCTTCTGCCAACCTAGCAGTTCGAAAGCATGTAAAACTGCAAGTAGAAAAATAGGGACCACCTCGAGGGGAAAAATAATAGCGTTCCATGTGCCTTCGGCATTTAGTCATGCCGGCCACATGACCACAGAGATGTCTTCGGACAGCACTGGCTCTTCAGCTTTGTAACGAAGATGAGCACCGCCCCCTAGAGCCGGAAACAATTAGCACATATGTGCGAGGGGAACTTTTACCTTTACCTTTTACATTAAAAAAATGGGATTGCATTTCATTTTAGGGGAAGCTGTATGTTACTTGCATATGAGTGTGTGCATGGGTGGAAGAAAGAGCGAATTCTATAAATGTGAACTCGGGGACCAAATCTTGTGTTAGTTAAAATTAACATCTATAAACTGAAGTTCTGGCACAGTGACAAACAGGTTATTTACATTCATTTATATAACTTTGAAATGAAGATGTCAGATCACCCGCTCTGAACGGCTGCAATTCTCTCTTTGTGTACCACTTTGGGAGTTACAGCAGTCATTCACACCTACATATGCACATACATGCCCCTAGAATGTTGTTCATTTTACACCCCTTAAGCAAAAACAGTGCATAAGGCTGTTGGTTGCCTGCAGGCTCACGAAGACAGGTGTGTGTGTGTGTGTTTGCGGGGGTGGGGTGTGGTGGGGTGGGGAGCTAGTGTGAAATATGTATTAATATTTAATCCAATCAATTTAGATGAACTAGATGCTGCAATTAGCTAGCAGTGCCCATCTGTTGTGTAGAGTACAACAACAACTTACGAAATAAGTGGGAGAGGGGAAGGGAGCTGCCAATTACCTTTCAATTTATTCCTTAATAAAGCATATACAGTCTCTACAAAGAGAGATCCAGATGGTGAAGGAAACTCTCCAGGCCATGTTGGTGCAGCTTCAGCCAACTAAGGAGGCAGGAGAAGATGTTGCTGCAAATTTCCTTGGTGACAGCTGGTGTCTGGGAAAGGAAAGCTTAAAGGAGTAGCAAGCAGGAAGACAGAAGGAAGATCTTTAATTCACGAGGCTTCCTTGCAAGAATGGCAACCGTATCAGACTTTGAGGATTTTCACTTTCTCTGCAAAACTAATGACAGCCATTATTATGGAGCAAGGGAGGGGGAGTAGAAACCGGAAGTCTTCCCTGAGAAATAGTGGTGCTTGCACAATTCAGCTGCCAGGTTCTAGAAACAGTTTCAACAGCAGAGCCCATCCATCCTTTCCTAAAAATTCTAAATGATGCCTTACAGAGATTTGAGTAATGATGACGTGTTTACAAGCCCCTTGGCTTAGTTCTTCCTGCACCTGAAATGCACCCATACAATCAGAAGTCACAGGAGCAAGAAACTTTTTTTTTGGCATTGGCATAATTCTGACATCTGGATAAGATTGCCGGCCGGGAGAGTAACATTTTTATGGACATGAATGTGTTTCAAAGTGGTGGGTATTTCAGAATTAGAAACCAAGACAAGCTATGAAAAGGGCAGTGGCAATGAAGGCATGAAATCAGATAAATGCCCAGGCAGTTTACACCCCACAAAAAAGCATCCATGAGAAACAGTTTGTATTAGCTTAAAGTGTTGGCGACACCTGCATAGTTATTGATTGAGATGCCACTCAAGACCATTGTAGTTTGAAAGGGAGGGTTATAATGCTAGTTTTTTCAGAACACAATCACAGTGTTTTTGAAAATCCAAAGAAAACATGACTTTCTAGGGGAACAAAGGCACAGGATAACAGAACATCCATGTTTTCCCCACAAATAAGCAGCCTTTTAAAAAAAACTTGATTGGGATGAAATGCATTCTGTTGTATCTTTTCCTCTAAAATATATTTAAGAGAAAAAGAGACAAAAAGCAAAGAAGAAACCCCACTAACTTGAAGCTGAAACTAAGAAACAAATTTTGCTAAATGAAATGAGGACTGTACATACCCATTGGCATTCTGTATAGCAGTGATAATTAATATCAAAGGATCACATAATTGCTTTTCAATTATTTTCATTTAGTCTTGAAAATTGAGAGCAAATGCTTGTTAATTCTAGAGGCAAACTTATTTAAAGAATTAACTAATGATTTTAAGAACTTGAAATTCTTAATGATGATTAGTCTGATTAAAATATACACAATTGTTTCATTAATTAAATGTACATTTTATATATAAGCATATTCATTAGTGATATTTTATTTAGGATGTGTACAAATAATTTTTTAAAGTTGATCATATATAGCTTATTGTATGTAAAACTTTCAGAGTTTTTAACCACAGCTATCCAACTGTATGCCAGGATTCCACTGTTGCCACTGTATTTTATTTATATGCAATTTATTTGATGTATTTTGGAATTAAAAAAAAAACCCAAGAGTTTCTGAAATTCATACCAGCAATGACACAGGAAATCTGTTTTTTGTTCTTTGCAACAAAGTAATAATGTTGTATCTGTCTATATTTTCTCCCTTCTGGTTGTGTTGTATATTTGTGTATGTGTGCCCACTGGGAAACAAAAGAGTGATCTATGATTCAGGTGACTGGGATGAGGAAGGAAGAATTTAAGAATGTGGTGGGACTGGCCTCATGTTTCTTTTAGAGAGATGTTTATTTTCTGGACTGTTTTTTCCCCCCTGGAATGCTTTTCTCCTCTGACCCAACTTAGATCCAGCCCATTTCAAATTCAATGTTTCCTAACTGGCTCAAGGTAGACTCAGCCTTCCATCCTTCTAAGGTCAGTAAAATGAGGACCCAAATTGTTGGGGGCAATATGCTGACTCCGTAAACTGCTTAGAGAGGGCTGTAAAGCACTATGAAGCAGTATATGTCTACGTGCTATTGCTATTTTGTTTGACAGCTTCTCCCATCTTACCAAATTGGATTCCGTTGTGTTCCATTTTGAGAGTGGGATTCTGCAGACAAGCAGAATTCTGAGAATCTTTATATAATTTATCTCCAACATTCAGTTGGGTTGGAAGGAATAAAAAGTGTCAGAACTGTTCGATGATGGGACTGATGAGCACCTAATGACTAAAACGCATCTATTTTTTTAGAAGCAGATCTTCTTTCTTGTAGAATAAAATTATGTATGTTAAAGGCAGATCAGAAATTTCAGCTGACTCATGAGGCAAAATTGTCTTTGAACAAACATTATGAGGCTTACAAGAACTCAGAGGAGTGGTTATTGACAGATGATGCTGGGAAATAATGTTTCACAGTTGGAAGTGACTGAATGATTACACAAGAAAAAAGCATTTGGGGATGAGTAAGATCATGCTACTTCTGTACGAAAATTGTTAAATGAGTTGTGTCCCATTTTATGACCTTTTATCACAGTTGTTAAATGAATCTGTCAAGGCTTCAACTAATGAAGCCAAGCAAATCAGAACCCTGAGACTTGGCTGCTTCTCAAAGGTCATCTTTAAGGACTACATCATATTGGCACAGCTTCAATGGAAAGCCAAATTTAAATCGTTCCCATGGTTTCAGTACAATTAAACTAGGAAATAGCCCCATCCCCAAGTGTCACAGGTCACGCTGGTTAATTGAGTTAACCAATGGGCTCTTCAGGCACTCCTTTCCCAACTGTTGCCAGTGGAAATGACCTCAGTTCTCATTCCAACCTCCTTCCACCCTGTGTGGCAACTGAGAAACAGAGGGGGGGGGGCTGCAACTGGGTTCAGTTGAAGTTGACAGAATCACTTCAGTTGTTAAATGAATCTTGCAGTTGTCACGCAAATCTGGCTTCCCCCATGGACTTTTGCTTGTCAGAAGTCAATTGGGAAGATTAGATATAGTGATCCTGGGCCAAGTGCAACCGTCACAAATACGTGCCAGTTACCAAATGCCCGAATTTTGATCACATGACCATGAGGATGCTATAACAGTTGTAAGTGTGAAAACTGGTCATAAGTCACTTCGCTGTAACATCAATTGCTCACTAATTGAGTTACTAAGTATAACTCGAGGACTATCTATAAGTGATTTTACGTATTAATACTGCAAGCTGTTCAGAGGCTTTAGAAATGGAATGGCATTCAAACTTTGATTGATTGATCAGCTTTTAGCAATCACAAGGATTTTCTCCAGTGGGGTCTCTCACCAGTGCACCCATTGCTGCTGTAATTACATCCATCCACTGTCAGCATTTCAGCAAAACTCCATTCCACCCAATAACTCCGAGACAGACATCTCTCAAAGGTTCCTTTTATTTGGATAGTAACTGGCACAACTGTGGAATCCTGAATCTGAAAGTTCCAGGCTTCCTTACAATAAGTGAAAACTATAAATCCATCCCCTGCACCCATCATCACATCACATGGCCCAATCACCATCCGTCCCAAGTTAAGACTTCCTTTCACTATGTGCAACACGACCTGACCTTGAATCAGAAAAGAATTTTATTATGTCTAACTAGATATACTCCAATAAATTCCTCCCGCCCACTTTCCCAGGCTCAATTGTGGCAGCGTGGGAGCATCGGATCTCAATATGGCTTCCAAAGCTGACATCCACCTTGCTGTCCTCTTCTCTTTACTTCCATCTACCCAAACATATAATTATAAACTTCTCCAGAGAATTAGATCTTTGCATAATTTGTCAAAAGTAGAATAATTTGAGCCTAATTTATGCCTCAAATGAATTTATGCCTCTAGGTTGATATGCTCAATGATCCATTTGTTTCTTTTCTAAGCTATCCATGACAATCTCAGGAATCTTCTCCAAAAGTTCAATTACGGGTTCTTCCTGGTTCTTCAAGGCCCAGCTTTCACTTTGATACAATGTACAGGCAAAATCCCAGCCAAAATGATTCTAATCTTTGTGGATTTTGACCAGTGGTGGGATTCAATTTTTTTTACTACCAGTTCTGTGGGCTTGGCTTGGTGGGCGTGGCAGGGGTAGGATACTGTAAAATCTCCAGTCAGAGATGGGATTTGCCGGTTCTCCAAACTACTCAAAATTTCTGCTACCAGTTCTCCAGAACTGGTCAGAACCTGCTGAATACCACCTCTGATTTTGACCCATCTGAACATCTGAATAATTTTTCCATGGCTAGTCTTTTCCATTTATGACACATCTCTTGATTGCTAGTTCTTTTACCCAGATAGCAAATCCTAAAAAGTATCCTGTATCACTTCAATAATCTATATTGTCAATTCTAAGGCTGGTTGCTACATTTGTCATTAATTTGGTCATCTTTATATATTTAAACTTAGCCCCATTTTTAACTGTGAATCCTGACTTTTATTACTACAGCTTGCAGATCATTTGCATTTTTAACTGTCAGAACATTGGTTATTGATGTTTCCTCTTCCAGTTTCAAAACCATGCTCATCATCTTCCAATCCAGTTTCCCTCAATATATGTTCCACATGCAGATTGAATAACTAATGGCAGAGTATACTGTACAGTCTTGTTTCATTCCTCTGACAAGCAGGAAACATTTTGTCCCAAAGGTGCTTTTTCAAGAGGCAACCACACCTACTTGTTTTTCTTAGAAGATGTTTCACTTCTCATCCAAGAAGCTTATTCAGCTCTGACTAGATGGTGGGGAATGGAAGAATTTATACTCCTTGCATACAGCTGGTCATTTGCATTCTTTTAGAGAATTGTTGAGGCTACTTGGAGGTTTGTCTATGTCCTCAGGGTCACCCGAGTAGTGCAAAAGGATGTGGAGCCTTCTTGGATGTTTTCTGCCCTGTGTCCCTTCACTGTTGAACACAGCCTCTTGAAAAAGCACCTTTGGGACAACCACATCCTGGATGACCGAGAATCTTCATCAACAGGAAACATTTTGTTTTGCCATTCTCCATCCATTCTATGGCTTCTTGACCTGTGTACTGGTTTCACATGAACACAATGAAATATGTTGAGATTCGCATTTTATTAAGTGCATTCTACAGCTCAGCATGTTCAACACAATTGAAGGCCTTTCTATAATGAACAAAGCACACAATGCCTCTTTTTTGTATTCTCTGGTTTGCTGAATTATTCAGCATGCATCAGTAATGATGTCTTGTGTTTCTAGGTCTTTTCTGATAGTTTGACTATTCGGCATCTCCCTTTTCATATAGGGCTCTATTGGTTAGATAATCCTAAATCATATTTTGCTGGCATGTGAAATTAAGGATATTGTAAGATAGTTACAGATAAAAGATAATCAGAGTTGGAAAGGACCTTGTAGGTCATCTAGTCCAACCCCCCCACCCAAGCGGGAGACCCTACACCATTTCTGACAAATGGCAGTCCAATCTCTTCTTGAAAGTCTCAAGTGATGACGCTCCCACAACTTCTGAGGGCAAGCTGTTCCATTGGTTGATTGTTCTCACTGTCAGAAAGTTTCTCCTTATTTCCAGGTTAAATTTCTCCTTGTTCAGTTTCCATCCATTATTCCTTGTCTGGCCTACAGGTGCTTTAGAAAATAGCTTGACCCCTTCCTCTCTGTGGCAGCCCCTCAAATATTGGAAGACCACTATCATGTCTCCCTCGGTCCTTCTCTTTACCAGACTAGCCAAGCCCAGTTCGTGCAACTATTCATTGTATGTTTTAGCTTCCAGTCCCCTAATCATCCTGGTTGCTCTTCTCTGTACTTTTTCTAGAGTCTCAACATCTTTTTTATAATGTGGTGAACAAAACTGGATGCAGTACACTAGGTGTGGTCTTACTAAGGCTTTATAGAGTGGTATTAGTACTTCCCTTGATCTTGATTGTATCCCTCTGTTAATGCAATTTAGGATTGCATTAGCTTTTTTGGCTGCTGCTGCACACTGCTGGCTCATATTTAGCTGGTTGTCCACTAAGACTTCAAGATCCCTCTCACAGTTACTGCTATTGAGCCTGGTTTCACCCAGTCTGTATGTGTACTTTTGGTTTTTCTTGCCTAAGTGTAGGACTTTACTTTTCTCTACCCTGAATTTCATTTTGTTAGATATGGCCCGGTGTTCGAGTCTGTTAAGATCCATCTGGATCTTGAGCCTATCTTCTTGGGTGTTAGCTATTCCTGCCAGCTTAGTATCATCTGCAAATTTGGTAAGTTCCCCTTCTATTCCCTTATCCAAGTCATTGGCATACTCTGTTAGGTTTCCCGTTTTTGGTCATTTTACAGATTTGCTGGCTTAGCTTGGTTAGAACCTTTACTGATTCTTCTTCTGCTTACTTGCCTGGGTAAGTAGTACTTACTCCTAGTACTAGAAGTTCTTATTAAGGAGAAATTCCTATTAAGGAATCTCTTCTAAGGGATCTTGGATGTTGATACCTCTATTGTACAATATTTCAATACTCTTTCCATCTTGATCTTTGAATCAGTTACTATCTGTCCATTGGCATTCTTTAGCTTACCAATTCAAGATTGGAACCTCTTGTTGAATTCAAAGAATTTTTTTAAAGATTTGCCTTATTTTTCCATGTTTTTTCCCCTTTTCAGTGTCTTTAGAGTTGTTGTAAAACTGCTGTGTATCTCTTCTGACAGTTTTGTGAAAATCTTTGTTGTGTCCTCATTATATTTCTTGTCTTTGGCTTCTTTTCTGTTCTTGGCAATTTACACCATTTTTTATGACACCCAGTTTACTCTCTTCCATTTCTTGATATTTGGCAATCTCTTTTTCAAATTCATCATTAACATTTAAGTTCATTTCACAGCTCCTCTGGTTCTAATCAATGAAGCCTCTGGTTCTATCAATTACATTCAGGGCTGCAGTGATTCCTGTTGGGTATATGCTCAAGATAATAAAAATGATTCTTTTTTTCTTCTATTTTAGCTTAACTAGGAACTTGCATTAATCTGTTTGTGATCTGTCAGCCATGTCTTTGCTGTTGCAACTGAACTGTTTTGCCTTCTTGTACCAATAATACAGTCAATTCAGTTTTTATGTACTCCATCGGCATTCCAGTCTCCAATCTCAAGAAACAAGTCTTACCTCCATGTTCTGTCAGTTTCAAAATGAACTTGATCATAAGGGAGCGACTCCTGCCGACATCGAATACTAACCGACATCGAATACTAACCGCCTTGTGCGAGCACATAGGCAAGGACTCCTTGGGGTCCCGTCGGCAGGCCAATGCCAGCTGGCGGTCCCCCAATGATGAGCCTATTCTATCGCGGCCCCTGACCTCTGGAACCAACTTCCCTTGGAGCTCCGCCTGGCCCCTGACCTCCACACCTTCCGTCATGATTTGAAGACCTGGTTGTTTGACCAATCTGGGTTGTGACCCTCTTGGGTGGGGTGGTTTTATTCTTTTATTTTTTTATTTTGTATTTGTATTCTCTTGGGGCTTGTTTAGTTTAATTTTTTCTTAACTATTTATTGTTGTTGCTGTTTTTAGTTGTGAGCCGCCCCGAGTCTTCGTAGATGGGGCGGCATACAAGTCCCATTAATAAATAAATAAATAAATAAATAAAACCCATCAGCTTCTTCCTCTTCTGCTTCAGTGGTAGGAGCTTAAACTTGGATGTCATATTAAACCAGTTGTCCACAAAATCTAATTAATATTACTCAATCACTGACTGCACTGTAGTCAATTAACGTTGCTGTATCCACATTCTAATTATGAAAACAATATCCTTCTTTTTTATGTCCGAAGTTATAAACAGTGTGATCTGACTGAGAATATCTGATTCCAGTCCGTCTCAATGCAGTGATGCCTAAGATGTCAATATTAAGTTGATCCATTTCATCTTTCATTGTGTTGATGCTTCATAGGTTCCATGTGCTCACAGCAATTCTGTACAGAGAATCCTTGTTTAGTAACTGTCTTGTTTAGCAATTGTTCAGAATTATGATGGTGATAAAAAGTAATATTGCAGCCAATACTCACATTTATGACTTTCTCAGATTGCAAAGCAAAGGAAAGCTGAAGTAAGATTGTAAGCACAGTCATGGTTTTACTTAGCAACCACTTTGCTTAACAATTGAGTTGCTGGTCCCAGTTGTGGTTGTTAAACAAAGAATACCTATACTCACAGCTTCGGATCTTCTTTTCCTGCATGGCAACTTCAACAATTAGATGTCTTGAAAGATTTAATCTAGCCACATCATAAACACCATTAGTATTCCAAAGGATCCTAGCTGTCCCCCTGTAGAATGTTGAGTATCATCCAACTTGAGAGGCCTTACATGTGGCACAATACTGTCAATCATTTTTTATTTTTAATCTGCATTATTTTCTTAGTAAAATACAAAAGGGTTTACCTTTGATTTCTTCAGTGCGGTATGCAATGAGAGCCTTTGTTTTTGTCACTGAAGTGATCTTCCACCTCCAGCATCTTCCTATATTGCTACTGCCAAGCAAGCAAGTGCCTGCTTGCTTTAGCTGGGCAGCTGGGATGTCTTCACACCTTGGGTGACTTTGTTAGGATTCTACACTCTTAGCACTTACTCCCATAATTCTTTACATGTCCTTCCCAGGAAACCAGAATAGGGCACTACCTCAATAGGCTCACTCCTCCACACATACTTTACCTCCAGACTTAATACCTAATACATGTAATTAGCTATCCCTTTCTTCTTTTTTCTCCTTTGTCCTATCCTTTGTGAAACTCAACACATATGTTCAAAACATCACTGGCATGCAGAGTTCCCCTCCTCACCCCAAATATATCTGAAAGGAAAAGAGAGGGGACAGAGATTATGACTCTCCATGAAGAGGCAATGGGTAAGGAGGGGTAAGAGGAGTGGAAATGAAAGATTGACCAATCTGATCAATAAATTCTGACCTATTGATCAATCTGCAACTCAGAAGGCTAACAAATGAGCTATTCTACTGGGCTGTGTGCTGTTTGCCTTAGATTAACTGCTGGATTTGTGCTTCGCTGTTTTTGATTTTGATTTCTGGATGAGAACCATCTTCCGTCTTCTTTGAAAAGTCCATCTGCAAGAACTATGTTGTGGTGGAGAAGAATGAAAAGAAGCTGGGTCTTACTTTAGTTGTTTTTGAAATTCAGGAATATTGGCAATGGGGAAATTGCCTTGAAGGAGAATCCCCTCCATCAAGTATTTCAGAATAGGTTCTTGGTTTGGTTTAGTTTTCAGTGAATTCTAAAGAGTGCGGTGGTAGAACTGTGAGACAGTGTTTGCTTCTGAAAAGAAAAATATATGGTGAAATGTGATGAAGGGAAAAGTAATGAAGTTTGTGCAATATGTCTTATTTCATGAGAGGGTGCAAGTATATCTGAGAAAGAAAAAAAATCAGTTGAAAAGGGACTATGGAGTCATTCTAAAGATGCTTAGAAAGGTCATTTTAAGCAAAGAGTAGCAGGAGTTTGCTAACTCCACAGCCAGGTTCCAGTAGTTGTGGATCACAATAGAAAAGCACAAGATGGCAGAAGTGGCCTCGTGATGGAATCTCATCTTTTTGGGAATCTTTGGGCAATGTATGTATTATAAAGGCATGGGGTCCCCAATTTTATCTTATGATCTCTCCCCCCCCTTTTTTTTGCTTCTAGGCATAAATTTATAAAGTTCCATTTTCATCCTCTCTTGTGGATGCTGCTGCTTGATTCTGAACCTAAAATTGCCCCATTGGAGGAAGACAAGAAGCTAGAATAATAGTACATTGCTTCAATCAATGCACTCTAATTTTGAGTTTGCCTTATTTTTCTCCAAAAAGGAAAACGAAGGGTAGACATATATACCTATGGAAGAAGGTTTCATAAATATTGTTAAATATTGAATCCATTTCTTTGGAAACCACTAAATTTAAAAATCTGTAGAGCCCAGGCTCTCTCTCCCACTCTACAAAACATGCAGACCCCCTCTAGAAACCACAGCTCATTTTGAACAGAACCAAATCAAATAAGGGACTTTGGAGGTCTTCTAGTCCAATGCTCTGCTTTTCTTCTTGTATTGCCGGTTTTACTGGGTTATACACCACCAATTGATTATCTCTCTTTTATTTAAATTTCCAGGGCACTCTGATAGTTTTTATTTGCACTGTTAAATAATCAAGATAAATTTATTTCCTCCAAAGTAGTAACATTTTTGCTACATTATGTGTAAGCTTCACACAAATGGCTGCCAACAATTCTTTTGTACTGTTTGCTTTATTGAATGTATGTTTATTGATCAATAACTGAAATACAATTTCTTTCAGTGTGACCTCCTACCTCTAGTTGCTATGGCTCTTGGTCTTCTTCCTTTCCCATCTAATTAGTCTGCCGTTGTCATCCACTCAGTCTGTTCCAGAGTGAAATGGCCCAGAAACCATTGGTCTACAGCAACAAGTCCAGAAAATGAATCTCAAAATTTCTAATAGGCACGCATGCATGATCTTCTTCCATTACAGTGTAGGAAGTTAGCACCCACCCCTCTCCTAGAAAATTGAAATATCCTAGGAAATATTAAAAAGGCAGAATATTTCCCCTAAAAAGAGTAGAAACTCAAGAGCAGAAACACCTCAGAAGCAGAAGCTCACCCCCACCTTTGTTAAAGGGTGGGCCATTAAGGCCTGAGCCATTATACTTTACATAACAAAGATCTCCAGGTAAAACTATAGTAATTGCTCAAAAGCCCTTGCAGTGCATCATCATCCAGCAAGGTTCAACCAAGCCTGGAACTCAGGACAGCCTACAGAGTTGCCCCTGCATGGCCCCATGGGAGTCTGACAACCAATCAGAACACAAGCTCAAATTCAAATCCCAAGAAAAGTTATAAAACCCAGGCACTCTCAGCATATCAGCCCTTCTTGATCTTCTCTTTACACCTTGGAGCATGTGATCATCCTTTTCACTTTGGAGCTCCAAGCCATGTGGTCCTGTCCACCATTAAACCATCTTCCCAAACAGCCTCCATGTTTCCAGTGTCTTTTTCCCTACTTGGAACTGAACCCAGAAGGATAATTCTTCCAACAACAGGATGCTAGAGGCAGTTTGCAGAGGCTTGCAGGAGTCAATTGTTAAACTTTGTAGAACTTTGTAAGAGAGAACAGCTGGACCACAGCCAGTTCTTTAACATTCACCAGCACCATGCTGACTGTATCCCTCATCTTAGTTGGTTTTGACAGTCTCTAACTTGAATTACACTAATGCATTTTTCCCACATGACTGATAGACTAATTGGTGGATAGAGATAGTGGCTTAGGGCAGCCACAGTTTCCCTACTTGAGATTCAAATAGAAGCTAAGTAAAAATCATTCCTATTAAGTCTTAAGACAGTGCTTAAATGGTCTTAATGTTGTTGCAAAGGACACTGGGCCAAAGTTAGGAATAATAGCTCTACCTATTATATGCCACAATTTCCTCTCCTATCAACTTTAACAAGCATCAACAATTATTTCTTCTAACATGCCTTCTAAAATATAAAAATGGGATCCACTGCAACAAGATTATTTTGTTCCACAAATCAAATGGAATATTCCGTTTTGGAGTGTTCACATGTTCTGATTTAGATTTATGTAGTAGAATAGATCAAACCATTCATAGACAGAAAGGCATACTTGGAAGCACATCTGAATCCTATTCCTAAGCTCATTATGTCATAAA
Organism: Naja naja; assembly: GCA_009733165.1. Lineage (NCBI taxonomy): Eukaryota > Metazoa > Chordata > Lepidosauria > Squamata > Elapidae > Naja > Naja naja. Next base: position 79,542,798 of record CM019148.1, on the reverse strand, counting down.
GAAACTAAGGCCACTTGAGAATGATTAGTGTAAAATGCTTGCTGAATAGCACTTGCAGAAAATAAGACTTTTAGCATACATGGTGAGAAGTGAAATGTGTTGCCCCTCCCACATTCACAGGGAGGACCATATGAAAATGAAATTGTGCACTCTTGTCATCAGATCTGCTTGGTGTTATTATATTCATGACTAGGGAAGCATAAAAATGTATAAAAGTATTTAAGATGAGGTGAGATTGCAGGCTGCATTCACAACATACCTATTCTCCAGCAGTTATCTTTGCATTAAAAATGTAACTTCACCAACATTCAACATTTAATTATCTCTTTATGTGCTTTTAAAGGGTTTATTATGTTTGAGAATTGGAATGTATATTTTAAATTGCCCTCCCCCCAATACAATCCCATTAATAGGGCTGGCCATTCAATGACCTATCTAACATTGATTTGCCTGATGGTCCTTCAAGTTTTTTTTTAAATACATAAATAACAAAGAGTCCTTCCTTCCTTCCTTCCTTCCTTCCTTCCTTCCTTCCTTCCTTCCTTCCTTCCTTCCTTCCTTCCTTCCTTCCAAGAAAGCAAACAATACATGGGAAGGCAAGGCTGGTTATGCTAATCAAATCTGGGTGGCAACTGTCTGCAGTTTCAAAAAAGTTTATGGAGAAATCCCACACAAGTCTTGACATTATGGATGAGGATTATGTAAAAATTATGATGTGCAGCTCATTTTCATGAGCCTCAAAAGGCTTTTCCCAAGTGAAGTCTCTTAAGTGTGCTTTGAAAAATTGGCTGTTAGTTTGCTAGTGATGCACTTATAATGAAAACCATGCCTCCATGTCTTTGCCTTTCCTTTATATATCATTTCTAATAAGATGACAATTAAATCTCTGGACATTCATTTGTGTAGAGAACTTCCAAAAAACTGAAAGGCAGCTTCCAAATTGCTCTGGCATTCTTTAAATTATAAGTTGAAACAAATTCTTTATAATATTGATTTATAATGCACTCTTCATGTTTTATTTTATTCATTGACAGGGGGAGGAAATAAGTGATATTTGTGGAACAGTCCTGTCTTGCATTACAAATATGGGATTTGGTCCCTTTAGATTTAATGGCTGCATTGAAATCTTGGAGATGAGAAAGGATTGTCATTGCTGCTTCTTTTATCTATCATGTCAATTTTGGATTAAGTGTCTCATATGGGAATCGGTGCCAGAATGTCTCACTAATGGGAACTTACTGTTCCATCTGGGAATGTTGGTTCATAAGACCAAAACTCTAGTAGTTTGCCTAGTCCTCTTTTCTCCTGAGTCAAATTAATGCTCTGCAGCACATCTTGTATCTGTAAAATATATATCATGGCTAAGAGTCATGGAGCTCTGCATAGTGCCATATTCTTAATGGTGATTTGTATTCAACTTTCGAAAAGGTTTTCCTTCTCATGCCTGTTCAGCATGCTATTTTGAGTTTCCTCCTATTTTACTCCCACTTCATGTTTCAATTACTTTATCCTGCTCCCATGCTTTCATTATGCTTTTGATGAACTTAGCAGTGACCTGATTACTTTCCAATGCTTGTTTAGTAACAAACACTCTGTACTAACCACAGGTGTCCACATATTGCTACGTTCATCTAAACAACTTTGCTGTTCCTCTGGTTCTTGAAACCCGGCTCTGGAACAGTTTTATATATTGGTGATAGATGTAATTCATCCCGAAGCTCCACTGAACACTCTGAGCACTGGGGTATCACTCTCCTTGCCAGACCTGTGCTGATTCAGTGGTTTCTGACAACAATAGAAGTTATGTTATAGTGTATGCCTGATAATATCAATAGAGGGTCAGACCATATCTACAAAAAACTTAGATAAGAGGTTACAATGTTATTCCCCACATCCAGCTGAACATGCTGCAGTTATTTGATTAAGTTATGGAGAATTAATTCGGTTTATATTTGGATGCAATTATCTGAACCTGGAGCACTGTTATGTGGAAAGATTGGCAAAAATATAGTTTATCTTGTAAACCACTTTTCTCACTTATATAGACAAGTATTACATAATATACTTCTCAAATCATCTGTATGCAGAAACATAGTCGGTGACCCTTCTATCAGTAAAGCCAAAAAGGGTCTTGCAATACAGAAAGTATAGCTGAAGAGAGGAATAAACAAAACAAAACAAAACCCTGTCTATTGTGAATGGATCTGCAGTTAGCAATTGATGGCTATCACCCATTTGTTGGATTAAATGCTTATTAAGTTGAAGATATTTCATTCTCATTAGGAACATAGCCTTAATCTTCACAATTAAGGTCTAGGTATCATTTAAACAAGTCTGATCCATTAAATTACTTGATACAAGTAACTTGGGGATATGCTGTTTAAAGCTGAGTGAATGATTTCCCAATGTTATTTTTCTTTTGGTTAAAAGATATGGTGGACAAGGAGAAGAATTGGGTAGTTGGAAGAGGATCTTAGGCTATACTCACAACCTCCTACTTAGAGCAGAAATATAATGTCTGCCCTCAGTCAGAATACAAGCAATGAACAGAAGCCAACCATTATTGTAAGTCATTGCAGGAGCGCCTCCTACCAGCATCAAGGTCCAATCGCCCGGTACGCTCCCACAGGCAGACTGAGTGTCGGTTGGCAGTCCCCCGGGGGAGGGCCTTCTCTGTGGGGGCACCCACCCTTTGGAATCAGCTACCCCTGGAGCTGCGTTTGGCCCCAGACCTGCGCTCCTTCCGCCATGATCTCAAGACTTGGCTGTTTGCACAGGCCGGCCTGGATTGAGCAGGGTTGGGGATTTTAATTTAAGGGTATTTTAATTTGATTTTATTATAATTGGATTAGAGTTAATTTGATAAATTTTGTATTTATTTGTATATATATTTCAGTGTAAGCCGCCCCGAGTCCCCCCGGAGATGAGGCGGCATATAAATCCAATTAAATAAATAAAAATAAATAAATAAATAAATTGTTTCTACTGTTGATCTGGTCTTCCTATCGAGACACATTTTTTCTCCTATGATTCAGTCCTAATCTTCCTGCAACTTAAATTCAATATTCCATGTCCTGCACTCTGGAACAAGACAAAACAGTCTTTGACTTTCTTCTGTCTGACATTCTTTGAAGTATCTGAGGCTCCGATTCCCAAATCTCCTCAGCAATCTTTTCTCATGACCAAACCTACCCAGTTCCTTCAACCTTCTCTTATAGGACTTAGGTTTTATTCTCCTCCTCATTTTTATTACTGTTGTCTCTACCTGGTCCAGTTTATCTGAAAGTGTGGTGGTTAAGATGGACACTAGTTGAAGTGGGTTCCAATCAAAGCAGATTAAAGTGGAATAACTACCAAATAGGTGAAGCTATAGGACTGCAAGATGGTGAGAGAGGTCTAACTTATCTTCGGGGTCACAACACTCATCCAAAATCCTCTTATTTTTCTATCGTTAGAATTAGGTCCGATAATGCAATATTGTTAGCTATCTAAGGCACAGAGAGTATGTCTACATGGCACTAGTTTCCTTACTTTATTAGAAGCTGTCAACAGATAACATTGCAAGACAGCATGTAAGGGTATTTGCCAATAGTCCTATGTGCAGCAATAGCGTAAGGCGTCTTTCTCAGGCATCTGCTGGTATATACGTATTTGCTCCAGAAGTGCTGTTGAGCAGGAGATTAGGTAATTGTTGCTTGTGTGGATCTGCATTGTACTGCATTGCACTGCATTAATTGGATTGAATTAATTCAAGATTAATGTTTAATTAATATTAAATCACAGTGCTGAAATACCAATTTTCAAAACCCTAACTAATATCAATTGATATATATTTCTATTTCATATTATCTTGCATGGTGTTAATTTATATGGTGATTTCATTTCTTAATTTTTTTCCATTTACTTTCATGTTGATCACAATGAAGTAACAGGCAAACCAATAGTTATTTCTTTCTAATTCTTCAAATAACAGTAACAACCTAATAAAGTTCTTTTTCTTTAAGATCTTTATGATGTCAAGCCCAAAATTGACATATGTGTAGCTATTTTAGTTAGGCTTAGTATATATTCTTTTTCTTATTTTCTCTTTGGCGGTCATGGGGGAAGGGTTTCGGGCTTGCTTCATTCCTAAGGAGGGAGGAGTGGAGATAGAGAGAGTTGTTTAGGCTAGGTGATTCTTCTTCCCATGGGAAAGTGAGCTGACCATGCTCAGGTCCCTTGAGGTGGAGATTTATGACATCAAGCAATATTGAATTACTTCATTGAAGAACCTGACTTTTGGGGATTGTTTCTAACTTCTAATATTGTGCAGTAATTCTGGGTTGTGTTAGATCTGGAATTACCATGGACTTTACCAATTTGATGTAAATAAATAAAAGAAATTGTCTTGGAAGATGGACTTTGCTCTTTTCTTTTAAAATGGATTTTGTGACCTGGAAACCTGGTATATGATGTTGGATTCAAGTTCATCCATGGAGCTCCCAGATGATGCTGAGCATGCCATTGTCCATTTTTTGTAAGGATGAAAGAAAAACTCTACCTCCGCTGCCTTTGGTATCCAGAGGAAAAATACCTCTGTAATTATAAATAAAAGTAAAATATGATTATGTATAACTTTATTGGGTGAAGAACATTATTTATTAAATTCAAAGAATTAAAGAATTTTAAAATATTTTTAAAATTAAAATTTTATTTTTTTTAAATTAGCAGAATAACATAGCCAGTTTTAATATTTATTTATTGTTTACCTTTGTTATTTTTACAAATAACTCAAGGCAGCTAACATAGCCAACATACATTCCTCTTCCTATTTCCCCCACAAGATGAACCCTGTGAGGAGGGTTGGGCTGAGACAGAGTGACTGGCCCAAAGTCACACACCAGCTTTCATGACTAAACTCCCATTTTCTTGCCTGGTCACTAGATCAAACTGGCTAATATGGGTTGTTATTGTGGGAAAAGCTATCAATGTGCAATTTTCAGTCATCCCCTCATACACCAACTGTATGGTTATTGATAGTACCTCTGACTACATACCCATATCAACATTTAATGCAGAGGGTAAATTGTTTAAAATGTCTCTTCTCATGAATAGGTACCATCATCTTAAGGGGTCAGGAACAAAAAAAAATCTACATAATAGACCTGCATTAAACTGAGGCACAAACATGATTCAACAACCTCTTTTTCCTTCATCCAATCTAATGCTGTCAGACCATACTGGAGGCAACCTTCCACCATCCCCAGCTGTACTGGCATCCAAGTCAAGTTCCTCCAATGATCCTTACCTAGGCTTTGTCAAGGAGACAATCGGCCTACTTCACCCAACATTGTGTTGCTGTTGTGGTCAGATGACTGCAAAGGAGTGGTTAGTTAATTAGTTAGTTTACTTTATTGTCATTGCATCTCGTACAATGAAATTAAAAGCCATCTTCAGTGTGCATTATAACTATAAAAAAATAAAACACAAACACACATCTTTCACATTCTATACAATTGAATTGAAAACCTGATATTGCATTAATATTGCACTATGCAGTAGAATTCAATATAGTTACTGCTCTGGGATAGCTGTTTTTCAGCCTATTTGTCCTTGCTCTTATTATCCTGCACCGTCTGCCAGAGTGCACAACTTGATTTCTGTTGCTTGATGCAACACTCCTTTCTGGTTGTGCACACTGTCTTCCAGCCACTTTTAGGGCATAGGAGACTCCAGCTATTTTATATTGGGCTCTTTCCTGTAATTCCATGGCTGAGAGACCTAAGTCTGTCAGAAGAGCATCTGGGGGATCTTGCTCAAGGAAAAGAAAGAGGAACCTGTCCTTCTGCTCTTCATGTCACCTTTTTCCATATGCCTGTTAAGGTTCAGGTTGCTTCTAAGCAGTGGTGGGATTCAAATTTTTTTACTACCAGTTCTGTGGGTGTGGCTTAGTGGGCATGGCATGGCTTGGTGGGCCTGGCTTGGTGGGACTGACAGGGGAAGGATACTGCAAAATATCCATTCCCACCCTACTCCAGGGGGAAGATTACTGCAAAATCCCATTCCCTCCCCACCCCACTAACCTGCTTTCCAGCTTTGTTCTCCTGTGCAGGGCAACAAAGAAGACCCAGCCGATCAGCTGGGACTTTGGAGACAGAGAATAGATGGGGGCGGGCCAACCAGAGGTAGTATTTGCTGGTTCTCCAAACTACTCAAAATTGCCGCCACCGGTTCTCTAGAACTGGTCAGAACCTGATGAATACCACCTTTGCTTCTGAGCACAGGGAGAATTCTCCTCCCCTTCCCCTCCCAGCCCCAGTCCCTATTAAGGAGAGTTAAAGGTGAAAGGTTTATGAACAGCTAGTGATGATGTTAGATAGGAGGGGACCAACCCATTTTCTAAATGTATCCTGGTCATAGAGAAACAATTTCCTGACATCAAGCCTATGGCAGAAGAGGGATTACCAGCAGAAGCACCCAATTACATATGATAGTTTTCTGCCAGCTCAAGGATTGTGGATAGCAATTTAACTCAGCCTTCAGGAAGTGTGCTGTGAACAATGAGAAAAGAAACAGAATAGTGTTGCTCTGCTGTTTTCATTCTGCTGAAGAAAGATGCCCTCAGAATGTTTTTCCCCTAAGCATTCACTGAATGTTTACTTTCCTGCAAACAAGTCATCTCAATTGCTGAAAAAGAAGGGAGGGAGGAAGATCCAGGAGTGCCTTAATTGCAATTGCATGTCAATTCTTAATTGTTCCCTTTGTTTTAACATCCAGTTATCAAATAAACAAAAGCATACTAATGGGAAAAGTTCCTATCAAATAGATGATGAACACTGTAAAATGGTTTGCTTTGAGATACAAAGGAGGAGGAAAGAGGATAAACCAACCTGGAATGGTTGTGATCCATCCTGTTATTTTTGTTCTTTTTTCAAGAGCTTGGCCATTCAATGTTTTATTTTCCTAGAATTCCTTGTGAAATTCTAGATTCCTAAAATTCTTTGCAAAAAAGCAAGGATAAGAACGTCTTTTCTGGAAAGGATGGAGAAGAATTTTATGAGAGTGAAACCTGAGGATCCTTAGAGGTTAGCACCTAATATAAATGTGAGATCTTCCCGCACTTTCAAGAATGATAGATTTTAAATATGGTAATAACAGTTGAAGATTTATTTTAAAAAAACTTTCTCCATCCAAAGATGGTCAATTTCAAATTGTGTCTTTGAAAAATCTGATACTGTATGAAGTCTTAAGTATCACCATTTATCAATTCAATGAAAAGATGGCTTGATGCACATTTTGTTCCACCACCCTGCTACTTGGCGGAAGCAGGTGGGAGTAACCTCTGCCACCAGGAGTTCAGGAGGATCTGCAGATAAAGGAGGAAGGGACCAGCAGTAGTTAGTTAGTCACAACTAGTCTGATGTGAGAAAGTTAGGATTAGGTGTGTGGAAGAGATTGCAGAGTACAGAAATGGGGAAGAATTAATTTATTTGGGATATTGGGAACAGGCAGGAACATTGTGGTGGTGATGGGACATGGGTGGTGATAGTCAGAGGATGGGCTGCTCATAGGAAACTGTAGGATTATGTTCTGGTTCCCAATGCCCAATCATTGAGTCATAGGTGGCTTGAGTTCTGACAGTTGCTGTTTAATGTCAAGTAAGTTTATAATAAAATAAGGTTCATCTCAGCTTAGTATTGGTTGAGAGAGCTGACCAATTCTTCTTTTTCTGAGGCCATACCAGTTGGTATTCATGGGAGGAGCAGTCTAGCCTTTGAGGCTGCTTCAGGACTCTATTCTCTACCTACTTAAAAAAAATCTACATAGAGTTTTTTTGGGGGAAGCGATCCATCAGCTTGGGCTTCAATAACACCAGTGTACCAATGATACTCAATTGCATATCTTTAACAAGTCAGCTCCCATGTTCCTATCCAGGTGCCTGGAAGTTGGGGGGAGGGGCTTATGGATGCAACCAACTCTACCAAGTGGCAGTTGTGGGTTTGGGGCTCTATGGATCCTGAGATTTTTCATCCTTGGTTCTGAATAAGAAATAGTATGCAGTTTGGGAGTCCACTTGCAAAGTTCAAGTTTGCAATAGTGACAGATATATGTAGCTTGAGTGTAGGATAAGGGTGAAGATTCATTCTCTGTGGGTTGGTTTCTGAATGTTTCATTACCAGGCTAGGTAACATCGAGGATGTCAGTGTCAGTGTTCTTCTGTTTCAGGTGTGTCAAATGGGGTCTTGTGATGGGTCAAATGTGAGTCATCAGTGAGTCTTGTGATAGGTCTGACAGTTAGTAATAGCTAAGGCTATTGCACACTTTTTGTGTGCCAATTGTGTCTATTACTGGACAAAATGAACCTAATATCTGTCATTTGTGCTTTAGTCATCTCCTGGTTGGACTTTTTTTTATGTGCTCTACATTGGCAGGTCCTTGAAGACTGTCTAAAACTACAATTGGTCCTGAATGAACAGCATGGGAAGTTACAGATGTACTTTGGTATGCCTCTGTAATGCCATACTTTGAGAAATACACGGGCTCCATACAGAATTCTGGATGCAATTCAAGGTGTTGCTTAACACCTGACATGCCCCTGTTGGAGTCTGAATCTGAGGAGGAAGACGAACAGCTGACAGGGAGTGGGAGTGTGGCTCCATTGGCTGTGGAGGAAACTGGGGAAGGGCAAAGTCTGGCTGGACAGAGCAGGGAAGAGGTAGAACAAGGCAGAGGGAGTTCAGAGGAAGACCCAGGCCACCCCCTCTTCATCTTAAGGCACTCAGGGAGGAACAGAGAAGAGAGCAATGTGGGCAGAGAAGAGAGCAATGTGGGTTGCATGGCTTACGGGGGAGGAAAGGGCCCTGATTCCCTTCATTAGCCACAGCTGGGAAGAGAGTTTAAAAGAGATGGATGCTGAGTGCTGCAGCTGCTGGGAGCAAACATGAGTTTATCTTGTGTTGACTTTAGTTATCTGTGTTCCTGGCATCTTCCCAACCATGTTGTGTTATTGCCATGCCTTCACATCTGGAATTCTTGCTCCTGCCCTGCCATACCAATTACCTTGCCTTGATTGGACTTATAGTTACAGTTTTTGTTGACCACATTTTAGACTTGATTCTCTGCAGTCAAAGGCTGTTCCTGGGAGAGTTTTTCTCCAGCCAGAAGGTAACCAGGACATTGGGGGCAAAGTTGGAGCTAATAAAGAGACTCCTACTGATTATCTGACTGTGTTGCCTTTGTGCCTTGCCCCGGGCCATCACAACACCTATAAAGACCCACACTGCACAGGACTAGTATCAATCCATTCAACATACTCTAATAGTATGGACATGCTTCAGGTCCCTTCCCTGAAATAATACCACCTGATAGGACCCAGAAAGTATGCCTTTTCTATTGTGGTTTCTGCTCTCTGGAGCAATCCCCTCCAATATATAGTTGGCACTGGTCCTGTTGGCATTTAGATATTGGCTCTTTTCTTGGTTTCCCAGGCCAAAATGATTGGATTTCCATCTGGAGGAGGGTAGTGGTGATGAATGCCTAATTGTCTATTAAGCTGAATATAAGTGGAACTGAGCATTTTGTGTTTTTTTTTTTGCGTCTTTTGGCTTATTGTAGCTCACCCACAGTCCACTGGAATTGGGCAGTTGATAAAAGTAAATATAAATAAATATAATAAATAAACAACTGGAACAGTAAGAATGACTGACTGTTCACAATTACAATTTAGTCATTAAGAAATGGGAGGAAAGGCAAGCATTCATGCTACTTAGTTTTAAAGGAAAACAGGAACATTAATGCCACTGCATTTCTCCTTTGAGGATACTATCTCAGGCATGCTTGTTTATTCCATTTAGGAGAAGAACCAACTTTCAATTAACAGCTGTCTAATTTTCCATGGGTAAGAAAGTGATTCCCCCCCCCTAAAGTCCCCTTTCTGAATTAAATCTCCAAAGAACATACAATGATTCTGATGATCAGACAAGCACTGTTCCTTCTTCCTTTCTTTGCATGGACAGTCTAGTTGCCCTAAGGTGGAAACAAGATCTGAGTGTTAATTGGGAAGCCCATCAAATGTGATGCCAAAGGCACATGCATGGGAATTACAGTACATGATGACACAATGCAGCGTAGTAATTTTGGCACTATTTGACAATAGCCAGTAATACATAATACACATAGAAGCCCCAAAGCCACTTTTGCCTATTATCTTCTCCTTAAAAAAACCAGCCATCAACTGGCCTTCAGGGATCCAATAGATAACTGTTCCTCACTATTGGCAGTAGAAAACAGAAACTTTTATTGATATTGCTGGAGGAGAAAGTTTTAACTTCCTATATGGAAATTGCTTCCTTGATCAGGGGAATGTTAAACTCTCTCTTGTCCACACCAGTTGTGACCTTTTTTCCTGACTGCTGAGCAATGAAGCTCTATCTGTTATTATATATGTTGCTTATTTATTTTACCCTGCCTTTATTATTGTTTATAAATAACTCAAGGAATGAACATATCCTCTTCCTATTTTCTCTACAATAACTACTCTGTGAGGTGGGTTGGGCTGAGAGACCCCAAAGCTGGTTTTTCAAGCCAAAGGCAGGACTGGAACCCATGGGCCTTGAATGAAGCTGATTATCTGGATTCTTTGCAGTCTGGTTTCAGGCCTGGGTACAGCACTGAGACAGCTTTGATCGCACTAGTGGATGATCTCTGGCGGGCCCGGGATGGAAGGTCTCCCTCCTGGTGCTTCTTGACCTCTCAGCGGCTTTTGATACCATTGATCATGGTATCCTTCTGGGTCGGCTTAGGGGGTTGGGAGTGGGAGGCACTGTTTTACAGTGGTTCTCCTCCTATCTGTCTGACCGGACTCAGTCGGTGTTGGGGGGCAGAGATCGAGCCCTAGGGCCCTGCCATGTGGGGTCCCTCAGGGTTCTATTCTCTTCCCCCTCCTATTCAATATCTACATGAAACCACTTGGTGAGATCATCCGTCGACATGGGGTCGGGTATCATCAGTACAGTTGTACATCTCTGTCCCTGGTCAATCTAGTGATGCCGTGGAGGTGATGTCCCGGTGCTTGGAGGCTGTGAGGGTGGGGACTTGGCTCAGACTCAGCCCTGGCAAGACCAAGTGGCTGTGGGTCCTGCCCCCTCGGGCTTCAGTTGATTATCCAACTTTGGTACTGGGGGGAGAGAAATTGCTCCCCTCAGAACGAGTTCGCAACTTGGGGGTCCTTCTGGATCCACAGCTACAATTTGACTACTGTGACGAGAGGGGCCTTTGCACAGGTTCACCTGTTGCGCCAGTTGCAGCCTTTCCTGGACCGAGGGGCTTTACACACGGTCGCTCAAGCCCTTATCACCTCTCGATTGGATTACTGTAATGCGCTCTACATGGGGCTGCCCTTGAAGAGCACTTGGAGATTTCAGCTGGTGCAAAATGCAGCCGTGTGAGTGATTATGGGGGCATCTAGGTGCACCCATATAACACCTATCCTCCGCGAGCTGCATTGGTTACCGGTGGTCTTCTGGGTGCAATTCAAGGTGCTAGTGACAACTTTTAAAGCCCTTCATGGCTTAGGAGCGGGATATCTCTGAGACCGCCTACTGCTACCTTATGCCTCCCAGCACCTGGTTAGATCCCACAGGGAAGGCTTGCTCTGGATACCATTGGACAGACAATGTCGGCTGGTGGGCCCGTGGGCTAGGGCCTTCTCTGTGGTGGCACCATCCCTCTGGAATATGCTCCCTGTGGAGATTAGAACCATCCCCAATCTACCTGCTTTCCGTTAAGACCTGGCTTTGTAGGAAGGCATGGAATTGAGACTTCTGTTCCTTCCCTCTTGTATGTGTGGACGATATGAATGAGTTTTTTGATTTTTATATTGTATAGGCAACTGTTTTTACTTTGTTGTACGCCACCTCGAGTTCCCCGATGGGGTAAGAGAGGCGGGATATAAATCTAATAAATGAATGAAAATGAAATGAATGAATGATCTCCTGGTTCCTAGGCAAGCATCGAACCATGAAGACCAGGGGTCTTCAAACTTGATAGCTTTAAGACTTGTGGACTTCAACTCCCAGAATTCCTCCTCCAGTCGTCTTAGCTCAGGAATTGTGGGAATTGAAGTCCACAAGTCTTAAACTTGCCAAGTTTGGAGACCCTTGTAATGCATACATACACCCTCAAAAAAAGCAAAGCAAAGCAGAGCAGAGCAGAGCAGAGCAAAAACCGAGAATGTCCACATTTGCTTTAACACAGTTGGGGCCCTGCTGCTCCATTCTTTTCTTTGCTACCAAGGTATGTACTGCTGGGCTATTGCCTGGTCTTCCTTATCAAATTCTTGTCCTAAACAGCTTCGGTCTTTGGAAAACTGGCTAACTGCCTCACAGTGTGGCCCATCCTTCCAGGCTCAATTTAGTTGAGTGCTGTCCTGGCCCTCAGGTCCTGAGGTCACCAGAGTATCAGATCTTCATTGTACATAACATGTCATATCTCATTTCCCACTGAACTATTTCAACTCTAAGTGGTCATGCAACATTAATCCTGTCAACATGAAGAACATCCCATCTCTCTTTAGGAATGGAGCCCCTATTTTATTCACCTCTTGTCCCTCCCCCCCTCATCTTTATGTCTCTCTCTCTCTCTCATCTCTCTCTCTTTTTCTCTTTGCAAGTGTGTTAAGAATTTACTGTAGGGCTTGGGATTTCATCTCAAATGTTCTCAAGTCAATGTCCCAATCATAGAACAAAGTTAGAAATAGTTGCAACATTCAAGTAGGCAGTAGTGTGGCCTCCATCTTCTTGGAGTTCGTTCATGCAAACTTTTCAGTAGCACCTAGCTGGAAGCCCAGTATTGATCAGTACTGCTAGTATGTCAGTGTTTAATAACCCCATTAAATATAACATTGAATTTATGTAGTGAAAGAAATGAAAGACTGATATTGCCTCTGGGTGATGGATTAATCACAATTTTAAATTAGTCTTTGCTTCTATGAAGTTTTAATACACAAAGCAACCAGGGTGATCTGTCTACAGAAGATCTATTGGGGTGAGTTGCTAATATTCAGCAGGGTCATTAATTATTTTTTTTGCACAGGTGTTCCCGGCAGGATATTTATGGCATTAATAGACATTTTCTTGTAACAGACAAAACCCATCTTCTTTTCCATTTAGCTAGTAAATTATAATTAGGATAATAGAACATTTTCTATTTATCTAATTGAAATTCCATTTTAAAGTGGAAATTCTTTCACTTTATTCAGCGTGAAAAAACAACATTGCCCCAGACTGTTTGTTTTCTTTTCTTTCTTTCTTTCTTTCTTTCTTTCTTTCTTTCTTTCTTTCTTTCTTTCTTTTTCTTTCTTTCCTTCCTTCCTTCCTTCCTTCCTTCCTTCCTTCCTTCTTTCTTTCTTTCTTTCTTTTCTGAGGGGCTGTGTAGAACATGGAGAATAAGCAGTCTAGAATATGCAGCAAAAACAGTATTGATGGCTACCGTGGCTGGTACTATGAATCTCAAAAAAACCCTAATTCCTTCTCCATAAGGTTCCATGTGGTTTGTTTACAGACTCTCTTTATCATCATAATGGATCTCAGGGGCTCTCGGAAAACAGTACAAAAGTTCAGGAGGATGGCATGCTAAAAGGACAAGAGGGAATTCATAATCTTTCTTTAGTCCTACCCAGATTGCTCCCTGTTTTGATTTAGATTGATGATGGGGCAGAAGTGAAAATATTGTATTCTGGAAGGCAATGGATTTCAATGGGCTCCCAGCAGAGTAACTGAACTTATGTTGATGTTCTCTTCAGCATATGGCCTGCAGAGATGGTCCAAGTATTTCATGTGATAGCTCCTAAATACTGCTTTGAAGCCCTTTTATATTTTTAAAAGACTAACCTGGAATTGAAGAAAACTGTGAGTAAATTGAATACTATAAAGGCCTTGGGAGGAGGAGTATGATTGGGAAAAAAAGCATTTCCCCCACCATTATCTCTATATTTCCTGAATATTATCCAGCTGAGCTCTCTTTAGCAGTTGGGAGGTCTTTTCAAGCCTCACTTTTGGAACTCTTGAGACATTTGGGGTGGGAAAAAAATGCTATTCTCCATGACATCTTAGATTCTGCACGTTATAAAATAGTCCTGGTATCCAATGTTCCTTGTCATCCCTGTATTATTGGGAGAAATTCCGGTTGAGCACATTGACCGAATTGTTGGAAATATTTGGCTTCATGGTTATTTGCTAATCTCTGCCTTTTGTAGCCGATCATATTTGACAGGCAAGAAAAGGCTCACAGCTTTTTTTTAATTATTATTGTTATTTGTACCATGCCTAGAGAAACAGTTTTGGTGCAAAAAGTGCAAAAATATTCTTCCCAGATGCATTATGGATGTATGAATGTGAGTAGCTGGAAATCCTGTTTAAAGAAGAACATAGTTCTTAAAAAAAGGATTCACCAAAACTTGGGTATACTGACAAAAGGCAAGCTGAGTTCAGGTTCTGTTACTCAATGGTTAATGGTTACTTACTCTGAACTGCATCCCTCTGGTGAGATGGCCTCTTAATTTTTTTTTGTTTATAACAATTTTATTAATTTATGATATAACATACAAAAAATAAAAAAGCAAAGAAATAGGGAAGGTAGAGGGGAAGAGAAAAGTGTGGGGAAAAAGGAAAGAAAAGGCATTGACTTTTGATTTGGTGCAGTAGAATAGGGTAATAACATCAAACCACAACTTTTTAGTTTTACATTAAACTAGCTTTACATTAACTAGGTTTAAACTAGCCATTTCCATAAGATCATATCTATCTAATCCAAAAAGCCCAAAATCAAAGTTTCATTTTTTTCCCTACCTTTTCTACTACTGAAATAGAAAAAAAAGTAAGATGGCCTCTTAATTAAGATAAAAATAAAATATCTATCAAGGACAATTTCACCATGAAGGAGCTATTCAGAAAGAAGCAAGGTACCTCCTGGGTAGAGGTGACTTCTATTGATAAATAAATTGATGGGTGGCACCATATGACATATACACTATAAAGGAATTTTTGCTAAATTTCCCAGTGAAGGAAAATTCCAAGCATAAAGCTAACACCAACACCTTCTTTTCTCTTGCATAGATGTAAGACAAGCCTATGTCACAAAAATGTTAACATAGAGCTTCCCATAAGTAATACTGATAAGTGTAAATAATACATAAATATCAAGAAAAGAACTTGATTCCCTATCAGAGATTCACTTGAATTCATAGTTGTTCCAAGAGTTTATGCTCAGAGACATTCTGAGCATCAGTTGGCTAAGTCTGACCTGATGGGCCAAGATTCAGTATTGGATAAGACTGTCAACTATGGCAAGCCAAAATGTACAGATCCTGGAGTTTCATATCGACAATTGGGTGGGCTAAATGAAGTAATTTGCAAAGAACCCTGGGGATAGGAAGCAACCATTTCTCGTTCTTCAAAGCTGTCCTGTTTGGATGAAATATGTGTTGGCTTATATTTTAATTCACACAAAACACTATCATGCTAAAAATAATAGTAAACCAGTTTCCTTTGGCCATAAATTCAACAGCTGGTCAGCCAATTGCACCATGTTTTATAGCTCTGGAGCAGCCTGCAAAGAATTCTCATCCACTGGCATGATAGTTTGACCATATGATATTCTGCTTTCTTCCTTTGGTCATTATTTACTCACAGTAGGTGACTCAGAGGGACTGAGAGGTATCACACTGCATTGGACGCTACCATAACAGTCCTGTTTGGGAAATAGCCATAGAACTTCAAATGCCTTAGATTTATGGCTTCCCTAAAGACACCTCAGCAGATACAAAATTCAGGGGTAAAGAAATAAACAGGAAGTCCCAGAAATCTGACAGAATCCCAATACTGTCTTTCTGAAAGACTCACAGCATGTTGTGCTGAATTTATTGGACCAGCCACTGAATAAATAAAGTAGGGTTGGATGGAAGGTCTTAAAAGTATATTTTTATAAAGTTACTAACCTCTGCAGGGGAATGGAACTTTATGTATTCCTGACTTTATTCATCTAGTATATCCTGCTTTACACATCATTTGTTTGAAAGACATCTATCCCATCTTATTTAAAAATAAACCCAAGGCAATTACATAAAACTTCAAAACAACGTGCATTTGTGCTGGGAAGCTAAACCAGTATTTCTTTACATTATAAAAGATTCACAGAGCATGAAATGTGTGAAAAGGATGAACACCAGAAAGCACAGACTGGAAGCCAGACAAAAAAAAGGATGAATAAAACTTCAGAGAACATCAAATTCAGACAGTTTTGACATCTCCTGGAACCGTTGGAGAAGATCCTGCTTTGAAGCCCTGGACACATACAATGTGACCTATAACCAGTAGCTCTCAATATTCCAGAAATATTTTTTTTCTGTGTGCTCCACCTTTCTTTTACCACAGGACATCAGTCCCCTTCCAGCACTTCAGTATACAGAAATGACTTGAAATCCTCATCCCCAAGAAAGCAACAGTTTCTAATGAGACTTTGTGCCTCTGCTAAATAAGATCGTGGCAAAGCAAATTAGGAATAGATTTAGTCTCTTGGGTGTATTATGTCATCACTTTTGACAACTAAAAAGGCACAACCCTCTTTGATGTAGATCCCAGACCAAGTGTAAATAATGGTGCAACTCACTAGCAAGTGTCACTTGCATCAATTAGTTTGGCAGGTGGCTGTCCCTCCCATTGTGTCCCCTACTTGCTGGCTGCCAGCAGTTGACTTCCTGCTGCATTTTCCATCTGCCAACTACTTTCTATCTTCATTTTTGTTTACCAGTCTATTGCTTCACATGGAAGAACAGAGCACTCCTCAGGTCATTTAGTTGTAACTGACTAGCTCCTGCAGGGAGTCTGCAGTCAGAGTGTCTTCCAAGTTGCAATCGTATTTTCATGTACAATATTTGCTGAATTACAAAATGTAACAGGATACAGTGTTGGTATAGAAGCAAAATGTTTATTTATAATTATTTAGATGAGTAAGAAATCATGAGCTTTAGGTAATTTGCAGGTTATTAAATAGCTGATAACAGCTTTTGAACTCCAAAATGTTTGTGATCCATGCTATTTATTTAAAGCAGCTATGTTCCTTTTGTAAAAAAACACTGGAGAAATATACTCAATTACAGATTATAGATCACATGAATAAGACCATGAGAAATATGCAGTGAAGTAGAATTCTAACAGTGCAAGATTTATAATCATTGTTGCTACCCTTTATTTTCCAGAATTTTTGCGGATTGTTTTTCATCTCTAAGAAATATGTGGACCATCTTTATTTAGTTAAAATGTCAACAGACTACCTCTCACTAGACTGCTTAAGGCAGATAAAAACAAACTAATGCTACTAACAATAATAAAAATATAAAAATAAAAAGCACCATTTTAAAAATTAAAATTGCAGCCATTAACACATTGTAAAAAAATGAATATTAACTCTTTTTCTCTTCTGTCACTGTATTCCCACTCATTCCCCAAATGTCACCAACAACTGAAGGGGGTGATAAAACTTTTCAATATCCTAACAATATCTTTCCTGGTCAATCTCATGCAATTAACATGACTGCCCATTAACAAGAATTGAAGCAGGGGAATTTGGACATATGAAAAAAAAGGGGGGGAAATAACATCTGAATAAAATTTATGAGAGAATACATTTGGGATCCCATTACTACCTTTCTGTAGCTTCTGTCATGGACCCAGTTCCTTCTTTGGCTATCCTATGATATCCACTGCTCAAATATGGCTTGCCCAATTCATTTTGTTTGGGAAATATTGTTTAAACTGGGAATGTGAACAACATGAAGTAACATTTTATCTTGTATGATGGACATGTAAAAAGCACACACACACACACACACACACACACAAAGATACAAATAAATACACAAATGTAGAAGATTTTAAAGACTAACATATTCAGTAAATGAAAAACTTAATGGACAGATTGCTAGAAAAATGCCATGGAACTTAGTTTTTATATATGACAATTGCAGTGAGATTATTATATGCTCAGAAGTGGAAAGGTTCAACACTATCCACAATAGAGGAATGTTTGGTGAAGATGATTGAACTTGCAGAGATGGCTAAATTGACATCTTTGATTAGGGAAAAGATCTTTATGGATGATTGGGAACCCCTTATAGATGTTTTCCAAGAAGCCGAAAAAACCTGCACTAATAACTTGTGGTTTTGATGATTAGGAAAAAAATGAATAGAAGAAAGGTTCTTTTGTAATCACAGAGTAAGAGATAAGCTTTGCTGTAAAGGAAATTGGAAACTATTTTTTACCTTTTCTTGTTGCACTTTTTTCTTTCTTTGTTTTCATTATTCTGTACTAGTTTGTGTTAATTTTAACTATACTATACTATACTGTACTGTTCTGTACTATACTATACTGTACTTCTGATTTGAATGCAAAACAGACTTTGCAGTAACCATGGTTCTGCTGGAAAGCCCTGTTGGTTGAACTTTCTGTCCAACCTTACAAATGCCTTTGGGGTGCTCAGGATGAAGCTGAGCCTTCTTCTGTTGTTCCTCTGCAATTAGTTTTTTGGAAATATGTAAGCACAAATGCAGTGGTGATGTTGAATTTTGTCACATCAGCCAATTGGTTGATTATCAAATAACTTGAGCTGGATATAGATGGCCTTTAAACTCTACCAAATTAATGGGAAGAAAAATTGAGGTATTTTTCTCCAGGAGAATAGTCTCCAACTCTTCCTCAAAGGAGGACTTCTGCTCAGTGGTGAGAAAACATCACTCCTGAAAAGGCACCATGAAGTTGTTTCATCAGAATGTATTTTCTCAGGACTGGATTAAAGCAAGAAGAATCAGAGAGGCAGCAGATCACTGGAGAGATACACCAATTATATCATAAATGTCAGAACATTCACACACTCCTCTTGCCTACCACCTCACCTGATGTCCAACACACACACACACACACACACACATCTTCTCTTTTGAAAGGATTTCTAAAGCAAACTCTCTTTCATAAGCCCAACACAGTGCAAAATAATTCAACTGCCCAAGCACTACAAATATCTCTGTGTTTCATTGTTCTGAGTGATGTGCAAATCTTTTATTGGTGCGGCACATTTCACCATGCTTTTCTCTTACTCGTTCTTCTTGGAGGTTCCCTTCAATCATAACTTGAATTAGTCCTGTGCAATTAATACCTTTCCAGTGCCTTTTCCAGTTTCAACATTTTTGCTTTGGTCTTTGTTTTTTAATCAAGCTTTGTGCCATTTCAAACATTTCAGGATTTTCTCTGTCTTTCAGTCCAGTATTCCTATTTTATAACCATCCTGGCATATTTTTTTAAATCATAAATTAAATTTGAAAATAATAGCAGGCACATCCCAGGTATGATTTTTGTTGTTTTGCTTTTTGGCAGTTTTTAAGCTCAAGATCAGAATACAGAACTAAGGGAAGGCTCATGGAGCTTTAAATGAGGGAGTAGTGGAAAAATGCAATTTAGTTTCCCTTTAGCAACATTAGTTCCAAGCTAAGAGGAGATGAATGGCTTGGGGTCTTTCTCATCATAACAGTCAGTAGCACTGCTTGCAAGAACTCAAATAGGCAAAGAGATTTGCACAGCAGGAGTGAGAGTCACAGCAAGGCTCCAATGAACATCCTCAAGACTAAAAAAAAAAACCTCAGCGCATTTGAAGATCCTCTCTTTAGGGTTAGCTTTTAGACTTCACGGTAACTATATCAATATTGACAACACGGGATAAGCAAACACCATTGTTCATAAAACAAAGGGCGCTATGCTTTTGGCAAGCGTTCCACAAAGATGGCATTTTTAAAAATAGGATATTACTGCATGCAAAGGAGGTTTGATGATTTGGCCTTGTATGACTGTCATTTAAGCAAAGAAGTAGTACAGCTGAGAGTTGAGACAGATGGTATAATGGAAGGTGTTATGTATGTAGGTTTAAATGTTATTGGTTTATTTGAACTGTTCTTGTAAAATGTTAAAAGGGATTGGTTTAAATAGTGCGGGAAAAACCCTGCACTCCCATTGGCTGGCAACTATGGCTGCTGGCTATAAGAAGCAGCCATAGCCCAGCCAACTCGGGTCCATTCGAGCTGTAGTCACTTAATAAACTCTTCACTGAAGCTCTTCGCGTCTGACTCTTCATGCAAACTTAACACTGGCGACGAAGGTGGGATTGCCCTGAAGAAAAAAAAAAGCGGAAGGCGAGCAGAAGAGCGAGA
This sequence comes from Naja naja, assembly GCA_009733165.1. Lineage (NCBI taxonomy): Eukaryota > Metazoa > Chordata > Lepidosauria > Squamata > Elapidae > Naja > Naja naja. The sequence continues at coordinate 79,522,567 of CM019148.1, read as the reverse complement.
TGGCTGCGCTGAACACCCCCCCAGCCCCGTTCGATCCGGCGGCGGAAGACTGGGAATCGTATGCGGATCGCCCAGATGTACTTGGAAGGAAACGACCGCCGATATTCCTGAGAAGCGGAAGAGGGCGGTATTTCTCACGACTGTCCGCAGTCTTCAAGATGGCAAAGGCGTTGGCGGGAGCTGCAGAATTGAAGGTAATGGAATGGCCTGATTTGGAAAAGCTTTTAAGAGCCCATTATGCCCCACAAGTATCGTGCCTCATTAAGAGACATGAGTTTTACCGTCAGGATCAAGGGGAAAGCGAAAATTTTAATGACTTTGTGGCAAGCTTAAGGGACATTGGGGGTGCTTGTGACTTTACCAACTTAGAAGAGGCCATGTGTGATCAGTTTGTCCTAGGCCTCAAAGATAAGGTCTTACAAAGCAAACTGTTAATGAAACCTAAGATCTCGTTTAAGGAGGCCATAGAAGAAGCTGATAATGGCCCTCAATTTACATCTAACCTCTTTGAATCCTATCTAGCACAACAGGGTATCAGACATGCCCTTACTGCCCCTGGGCACCCTTGGGCTAATGGCCGGGCTGAACGCATGGTACGTTTTACAAAAGAGAAGCTTCAGCAACTGGGTCCTGGGGACATCACTGAGAAGGTTGAAAAACTTCTTAGTGTTCAGCACATCACTCCTAGCCCATCTAATAACTTATCCCAGCAGAGTTGTTGATGGGTAGGAAACTTAGGTCTTCCCTTGACTGCCTTCATCCCACTTATGCACCCAACGCACCTCTGGATTCCACTTCCAAAGTTCGTACATTCAGTGTGGGTGATTCTGTTTATGCTAAGAACCTCATAGGTGAACCTTTGTGGATTTCTGCTGAAATAACTCAGATCACAGGCCCTCGTTCTTACAGGGTACAAACAGAGGATGGCCTCCTCTGGAGCAGGCACATTGATCAACTTAGATCCAGGTTCTCTCAGGAACATCACCCCTGTCTCTCTCTCTAGTTCCCTCACCTGATGTCACTTCTAGGGGGGAAGGGGAGGAACAGGAGGAAAATCAACAACCAAGAATCATCCCCATGTGTAACGAGCCATTACGACAGGAACCATCCCAAAACCTGTCACAATGCCAAAGTCCATCCTTAGAAGTGGAAGATTGTACATCACTACCTGACTAGGGAGCTGATATTGGAATGGAGATGGGTTGGGAGGAGAGACCAGATTCTAGCAGTCAAACAGGGTCTTCTTTCACAGGGAGTCCCAATGGGGAAATGTCAGCAGACACATTTCTCTCACTGGGTGAGAATGTAAAACTTCTGAACCACAGAGGTCTCAACGTGCATTAAAGAGCCCCACCTATTTAAAAGAATACATTAGATAGGTTGGGGTTTGGTATGGACTGAACCTAGTGGGGAGGGGTGTTATGTATGTAGGTTTAAATATTATTGGTTCATTTGAACTGTTCTTGTAAAATGTTAAAAGGGATTGGTTTAAATAGTGCGGGAAAAACCCTGCACTCCCATTGGCTGGCAACTATGGCTGCTGGCTATAAGAAGCAGCCGTAGCCCAGCCAAGTCGGGTCCATTCGAGCTGTAGTCACTTAATAAACTCTTCACTGAAGCTCTTCGCGTCTGATTCTTCATGCAAACTTAACAGAAGAAAATGGGAATTTTTATTCCGAACAGGAATAACAGTGGGGGAAATGCTGAAAGTCATTGCCCCAATCTGCCACAGATATTATTTAGCTTGCTTTCCCTTCTTCCAGGCTAGTGTTTCTTAAAATGAGCACATAAAAAAAATCTATAAACCCAAACCTAGTTTTGGCTTCATCATGGATTCACATTAAGCCTTGATTTAAACAACCATGGTTGAACAAAACACAATTTGCCAAGTATATAGAAGTATATAAAGTATACAAAAAGACAATAATTCACAAGCTCTGAAGCCCCCCAACTAGACAAGCACATGCAAGCATAATTTAGTACAGTGTGTGAATCAAAACTGAAGATTGTGCCAGGGAGCTGGATCTCAGCGCTGAGGGATAATCATAGATGGTTCAAGGTTTGGGGGGAAGGTTCTCCATCACATGTAGTGGCCAGTTTTTCTCTCTGATAAGGATTCAAGTGATAAGCAAACAGGAAATGGTTGACTAGAACTGATAGCGTTAACTACAGAAACGGAAAAAATTAATTGATCTATTGGAAAGAAATAAAAGAATTATTCAGGAAAAGCCTGCACAGTTATTACAATTTTCAGGAAGAAAGTAGAAAGGAAGAAAAGGAAGGGAGAGGGAACTTTGGTACATCTGGTTTGGGAGTGGGGTGGGCACAAGTTCACGGACTGTACTAATCCATATAAATGTAATTATCCTCCTTGCTAGACTTCTGAAATCACCACATATTACCTCCACCCAGGAGTCTGATCATACCTCTAATCCTATTATTCTGATCTTTATGAAGAATGCCACTGGAGGTTTCACTGAGAACAATAAAAAAAAAAACCTGGGAGGATTTAGGCTCAAATGAATTTGGCTTTTGGATGGCATAAATTTGAAGGTCAGTGTATTGTTTTTCCTTCATTTACAGAAAGGCCCATGGGAAGGATTAATGGAAAACATTAATATTCAGAACAAATGGCAGCAAGCTTGTGAGAGAGCTCATTCAAAATAAATGGGTTCACTCTCCCCTTTTTAGTGATTTAGGGATTTTGTAGGGTTAGGTCAAGGTTAGCAACCTGCCATTATGGTTATGATATGAAATGTTTTAACAGCAAATCTATGGTTGACCGATGCTATAAGTTGGTAGCCTGGGCAATCTCAGTATTTAAGTGCCAGGAGAAGTCACACTTTAAGACCAAGGGTAGATGTATAACTTCACTCATGTTCTGAGCATAAAATGGCTGGTTTAGAGATTTCTTAGCTGCTTCCCATCTTGTCACCTTGATTTGTTGCTTAAGAGAGTCTGCTTCTTCCAGATATGACACATCAGAGATACACAGACTCTCGTCTCCTCTCAGACATATGCTTCAGGGCCAGTGTAACAATTTCTTTACTTGGACATGTTTATTTTTATAGGGAAACACAGAAAGAGATAGGACTTCCATTGAAATTGCAACTGCAAGCATCAAATAGCTATTCTCCTGAAGCTTAAAAAAAAAGCATTCTATTTTAACAGTGTTCAAAAGAATAATCTAAAATAATTTTGCTCTTCCTTCCTTCTTTTCCTTCTTTCCTTCTTTCCTTCTTTCCTTCCTTCCTTCTCTCCCTTTTTCATCCAGCCTTGAGATCAAAACAGCGATCAAGCAAGAACCTGATTCTGTTATAACCCTAAACCTGTCCAATAACTTAGCCATACCTCACTGACTTTAAGTTTTGATTTGTACTGGCCCCAAATAAATCCCAAGTCTCTCTTGTGACAGGTGAAAATTATACAATGATTCACCAACGTTTCAGCTGTAACACTAATTAGATGAACAGCAGACACCCAACAGATTCCTTCAACACTAGTAAGCAAGAAAGAGAGTTGCTCATGTATAGGATGAAGCATTCAAGATCCAGAGATTTCCACTATGAGATGGATATTTAACATTTTGTAGGGTCCAAGGTTTCAATTTATATAACTATAACTATTCCCTGCCTCCAAATATTAGAAAATTATGCCTTTGGTTTTCAGCAAGCAGAGGACATTCTGAAGTAGGGAACATAAAAGGTGGCTTAACGGCATCTAATCCTGGCTTAGTAGGCAATAAAGATTCTCATTTATTATATTTCTGGATTGGACTTTAAAGTGATATTATTTATCTTGTTTCTAGATTGGACTTCAATGTTTCCCATCAATTTATGTTTCCAACTCATCATAAGATTCTGAGAGTGTCTGAAGAAGGCAAAACTGTTTTTAACTGTCGTTAATTTAACACTGCTGAACAGCCTTTTAAATCAATTCAGCAGTTAGAATGTTCCATGTTTCCTTTCAACAGATGGTCTTTCCCATTATTTGCCAGAATAGCAGCATGACCAAATGGTAAAAAATGAAACACCACCCAGTCTCGTATTTTATCCCAAAAATGAAAAGGAAGTTTTCCTTTCTTTCCATCCACCAGTAAAACTGTACATTTCAGCTTTCTTGAAAAAAGCTGAAATCCAAGTAATCAGCCTCTCAGATTAATTCCAAGCACAAATTGGTGCAAAATATAGAAATATATTTTAATTTATAAATGAAACTTTTAAACTAGGCTATAGTTAAACACATTAAGCAGTCTTTGTTTTTAGAAATAATACTGTATGATTAGAGGTATATTTAGCAGAAATTTAAATCTGTTTTAAAAACAGAATCTCAAGAAGCATTTGTACTATAATTTATTTATTTAATAGCTTTGGGCAGAGGTGGTATTCAGCAGGTTCTGACCAGTTCTGGAGAACTGGTAGCGGAAATTTTGAGTAGTTCGGAGAAATACCACCTCTGACTGGCCCTGCCTCCATCTATTTTCTGCCTCCCGAGTCCCAGCTGATCGGCTGGGTCTTCTTTTGTTGCCCTGCACAGGAGTATGAGCAGGAAAGCAGGTTAGTGAAGTGGGGAGGGAATGGGATTTTGCAGTAACCTTCCCCCAGGAGTGGGGAGGGAATGGATATTTTACAGTATCCTTCCCCTGGAGTGGGGTGGGAATGGGGACTTTGCAGTATTCTTCCCCTGCCATGCTCATCAAGCCACGCCCACCAAGCCACGCCACCTCCACCAAGCCACTCCCATAGAACCGTTAGTAAAAAAAATTGAATCTCACCACTGGCTTTGGGGGTTTATGCTGTTTGATTCCAACAAGCACTAAGCAGCTTTCAGAGCCAACACCATAGGATTAAAAATAAAACCAAACCATGTAACATAGACAGTCACAACCAAGGGCACCATCTTGGTTAGAACAATATTTACTTGTCTTCCTATGCTTTATTAAACAGCTATGCTTTGACAACTATTTAAAAGCAAGCTAAGGAAGAGATGTTCTGAAAGTTCAGGGCAGAAGGGGGCACAAGAGGGGGGCAGCACTGTGAAGGCTTAACATGGCCCCCAACCTTTTGGGCACCAGGGACCAGTTCCACAGAGGGAAGGTTTTTCTGTGGCCCGGTGGGGGTGTGGTTTCACATGCTGTCTGTATCCTGCAGATGGGGCTTCACTTGTTTGTGTGGCCCAGTTTCTGACAGGCTGTGGCCCGGTGCCAGTCCATGGACCAGGGCTTAGGTATTCCTGCTATAGTTGACATTCCTCTGATGAAAGGACCCTTAGCTCTTTACCCCTTATATTGTTGGATGGGCAGATTCAAACATGTTCTTGAAGGTATCTGGGTCTTGAACCTTTTAATATGACAGCCAGCATCTTGCATTGAATCCAGAAATTAATTGGCAGCCAGTGCAGCTCCCATGGCAATAGTGTCACTTAAGTGAAAACTGGGGCACTAGTTGTTGGTACATGGCACCTTCACGATTGGCTAAGATCTACCCAAATCTAAAACCAAATTGCTGGAAGAGTGGACATTAACAAGGTTCCTTCTTTCACTCTTGGTGGTCATGCCCCGAAGCGAAGAAATATTGGAAAGTGATTCATATGTGGTTAGAGGAGTTAATTGAAAATAAAATTGATTTCGTCCCGGAATTATTACTCTTAGGAATAATTAAAATAAACTATAACAGAAAGATAAAATATTTTATATTACATGTAATAACAGCAGCTAGAATTTCCTATGCCCAGTACTGGAAGAAAAATGCCACACCTCCTGAAGGTTTAATAATTAAAGAAATCTTCGAATGCGTGGAAATGGATAAATTAACTATGGAACTAAAAGGGAAAGCTGACATGGAATACAATGCAATATGGGAAACATGATATATCTGGATTGACAATAGATATAAGAATAGAAAATGTAAATAATGTATATAATAGTTATGAGGGCACGGAAGTAGTGTCCATGAAATTGAAAGATTGGATAGGATGTATAATGTATGTCTATTGTCACAGTAGTGTTCAATTAGTAATGGTATTATGTATAAACGGAAAAACCCAATAAAGTGTTCCAAAAGAAAAAGAAAACGAAAACTGGGGCACCAATAATTACCACTGCATACTGAACCAGCTATACTATGCAAGAGGTCCTCTGGAGCAAATTGCAATAATTCAGATACAAAGTGACAGTGGCATGCATGGCTGTGCAGAAAGCTTTCTCTTCCACAAAAGTCCACAACAATTGGCCTACAAGATTCAACTGATTAAAAGCCCTCCTGCCTACAGCCCCCACCTGCTGCTTAAGAAGGAGCTATGAATCCAGGAAGACCCCTAAATTTCAAGAGAGATCTGTCCAGGGAAGCACAAACTTCTGTCATCTGTTTATATTCTTCTCCTTGCTGGAAACTCTTTGAAAGCTTTTTGAAAACTGATGGCTAAACTAATTGAGTCTGATGCACAGCAGGTTAGATAGCAAGTCGTAAAACGAGCCACCCCAAAATCCTGTCGGTTGAATTTACAGTCATTCCTGTTTACCCTGAATTTTTATTAAAAACAATATGGGGAATACTATATTTAGGCAAAAGGAAGAATTTAAGGTGGTCCTTCCCAACACAAATTGAGGGGGAGGGGAGTCTTTCAAATCTTCCATGAATTTAAAATTACTTTCCTATTTTAAAGATAAATTATTAGAAGACAAGCGACTCTTATTTTCAGGTAAATATAATACCTCAGAAATCAAGGATGTTCCAAGGATACAGTTCATATTGTCCTCCTGAAATTGTACCATAACTTTTTTTCACTTGAAGTTCCTACGAATACAAAACTAGCATTTTGCATGTTCTGAAGATACAGAGGAGTAATATTCCATATAATTCTGTGTGTAATACAGAGTAAATGTATATTTACACTCAGAATTATATGGAATATTACTGCAAAATATAACTTCTATAGATTATGGGTTGTTCATCCCCTGAATGTTAATATCTTTTTTTATTTTAGAGCAGGTAAAAAATGCTTTTGAACCCTGCTTGACATTCCAGTCTCCCTGAGATTCCTCGGGCTATTTTGCTACATGGATTTCAAGACCACTGAGGACTTCCATTAATTTATGGCTTTTTTTTTGCAATTCACATGGCTTTTCTATTCTTACATCAGAGACACCTGAGGCATTTTAGGAATAGACAAATACAGGATGACATGAACTTTGATAATCAGAATATAATTCTGGTGCAATGTTTGAGCTTTTTTTCCCTTATAGACGTTGTTCACTGCGTAACTGCATACCCATAGAGAGAATAATTACACAAGAATTTGCCCACACATAGACAAATTAGATATAGATTTGTATGCAATATTTGGTAATGTAAAAACTTGGGTAAGGCAACCCAAGATATTTTGTTTCCTATAACAAAACCCTACTAATTTTATAGCTCTAAGCTTGAATAAATCACATTTTCTTTCCCAGCAGGTATCTCAGACAAAAATCTCTATTCATATATTTTATCTGTGAAAACTGGTCAGCACCTTTACCAGTCAACTGAAGAATCATTGAAAAAAAAAAAGAGACTTGCCACCAGGAAGTTTGCTGATTTGCTGGTGGAACATCTGATATCAAGCTTAGAATGTTTTGCTTGACTGGTTTAGTTTAGTTTTAGTTTAGTTTTATTGGACTTATATGCCGCCTCTCTCTCTAGGGACTCAGGGTGGCTTACAATAAAAAATAGCAATACAATTAATTAAAAATACATTAAACAAGTGAATTAAGCCCAATAAAGATTAAAACCCAACAAAATTTAAAATAAGAATAAAATCCCACCCCTTACCCTTCAGTCCAGGCCAGACTGTTGAAACAACCAGGTCCTTAGGTCACGGCAGAAGGAATGGAGGTCAGGAGCCAACTGGAGCTCCAAGGGGAGTCGATTCCACAAGGTGGGTGCTCCTACAGGAAGGCTCTACCCCTGAGCACCACCAGCTGACATTGTCTGACCGATGGCACCCCAAGGAGGCCCTGCCTGTGGGAGCGCACAGGGTGATTGGAAGTCGATGCTGGCAGGAGATGCTCCCGCAAGTACCCCGGACCCAAGCCATGTAGGACTAGCACAAGAAAGTTACTAACATTCTAACTTTCTAACATTCACTTATTTCCACTTTCTATGGAACCATAAGAATCAGAGGAAAAGGTCTACTTAACAACTAAGCAGGATGCTAAGATGCATTCTTAGGGCATTCTCCATGTATTGAAATATGCTTGTGTTCTAAGGTTCCCAACCAAACAGGTAATGAGTAGCTAGCATACACTGAGATTAATTTTTCTTGATATTATCCAGGTGTGAAAATTTCCTCTTGTTTCCCTTCTTTTCTCAAATAAGCTCCTTTCTTTTATTTGTATATCCAGATTTAGAATATTTCCTAAATATTTAGAATAGGTACATTTTTATGACTTTCAGACAGGCTATAAACATCTTTCTTGATCTGTTTGTTCCTTAGGTCTGAGGGAAAGGAATAGGGTTGTTTTGTTTTTTGTTTTTGTCAAAAGGATGAGGAAGTATTGAACAGTGCAGCCAAACTGCTGGTTGTTTATTAAAGCACTACATTTTTACTGCAGAATTTTGGAAAAAGAAAACTTAATAGGATAAAATCATTGCCAGAAACATATTGTATCATAAGAGCTAACAGATTTGAGCTGTAAATATTCAGAAAACCACAAGCTGCTAGCAAAGAGTCAGAAAACTCATAATTTGCTAATACCCTCAAGAAAATAGAAAGGAACGTATCATATTTGAAGAAAAAAGTAGTAATAATCATCCTTTTCTACAAGCAGTATGTATGCTAATTTATGGGCCAAATTAGCATGCATTTCATCTGATTCTCAAGCTGGCGGAAATGTAAACTACCCTAACAGCTAAACTCTGATCTGCCTCAGTGACAAGGCTCATGATTGAATCCTGTTTCCCCAGCATTTCTGTGGAACACTTGAAAGGCAGTGATCAGTGGATTCCTCTGACATTATTTTATTTCCCATCTAGTTTCACCAACCAGCCAGAAAAAGCATCACTAGCCCATCTTCTTTACACTTGGTGGGAAACCTTGAGCAGGTGCCTGAGATAGAATTTTAGCTATCTTTCAATTTGCCTGACTAACCAGTTGCATGTGTGGGTAGGTTGCCACACAACTTGTCACCCGAGCTGTTGTTGAACATGGGTCCACCAGTTGTCTTGAAGATTGGGAAACTAGTCTAGCTGATAGATAAGTGGGGCAGAGGAAGGGTATAAGCCAAAGTGGGAGGGAACTTGCAAGGCACAACAAGAAAGCTCCCTTCTTGATGCATCATCTACGCTCCCTTCTGCTTCACCTGGTAGCCTTCCTCTGCCCCCATCAATTTACTGGCCTATTTTTGCATGCAGCTTTTCCATTGACCCAGAAGACTGAGAGATCCATGATCAAAAATGGCCCAAATGACAGGTCACAGGCAGAAGATGGGCTGCGAGGGGTACTGAGCACACTTCCTTCCACCTTACTTCACTTGGTTGCACTTGTGATTTGTTCTTCATGCTAAAAGGAAAAAAAACTCTTGTCAAGTAGCACAACTCTCAAAAATCCCAAATTGGTAAATATTGCAATGGAGTGACAGTGATGGCAGAGAGTAGCTATGGGCCATTAGAAGGTTCCCATAGATTAAGCACAATGGGCTCCCATCTCCTATGAAAAAACTTAAAAGATTGCATTGTGTAACTTCTCTTGTTAATTGGGACAACATAGCTGTGCACAGTTGGCCGTGCCCAAGTTAAATTGACCTTCCAGGCAGAGGATGCAAATTCTGTTTTTAAAAGGTGTCTACTACTCTTTTAAAAGACTAACAAACATGTTAGAAATGTGTTTCTAGAAGGCCACTAGATGTACTGTAAGAAGTCCACTTAATAATGTCTGAACAGCACTTGGTGAAGTGTCCCTCAGGCATCACATGTGCAGATGACTTTTGGGAAGCCAGGCAGCCAATCTCTCCTGCAGCCCAAGCCAGAACAGCCATAGAAGGAAGTGGCCACTGATCAGTGGAAGTGGTGGAGATAATGCCCACTTAAATTAGGACTCGATGCAACTGGAGATAGGTGTCAAGACACAGCACACCCAGATTTGTTTCTGCAGATTCTCAACATTTAATGAATTCCAGCAATCCTCACATGCCTGTGATGGCCAAAAGTGGCTAATGGGAGCCAGGATATTTGCATCCACAAAGTATCACCAGCAACACTGTCACTGAAGCATTGTAGAATGTTTTTGTGGCAAGACCTGTGTTGAGAAAAGAAGAAAACATTATTATGTACAAAATCCAGACAGCAAAGATGAATGTAAACTATCTCAAAAATGGATAAGGGGATGAAATGAAGGGTGCATGATGAGGATATGTTCTTTAAAAAAACAGTTAATAGAGAGTCTTCATGCTACACCAAACAGAATGTAAGGATAAACATTATGGTATGCAGGTCAAGAAGGATGGCAACTAGGCAACCAGTGATGGGATTCAAAATTTTTTACTACCAGTTCTGTGGGCATGGCTTGGTGGGTTTGGCTTGATGGACGTGGCACGGGAAGGATACTACAAAATCTCCATTCCCACCCCACTCCAGGGAAGGATACTGTAAAATCCCCATTCTCTCCCCACCCCAATAGCCTGCTTTCTACCTCCATTCTCCTGTACAGAGCAACAAAAGAAAACCCAGTCAGTCAGCTGGGATTTGGGAGGTAGAGAATAGATGGGGTTGGGGCCAGTCAGAGGTGGTATTCCGAACTACTCAAAATTTCCGCTACCAGTTCTCTGAACTACTCAAAATTTCCGCTACCAGTTCTCTGAACTACTCAAAATTTCCGCTACCAGTTCTCCAGAACTGGTCAGAACCTGCTGAATACCACCTCTGTTCAACAGAAACAATGGCATAGGAGGAAAGATGGGGTTGGGATGTGCCATCCCTATCTTCCATCCTCAATTTCTGACATCTGATAATCCTGTCTCCCTCAGACCATGTACATACAACATGGCTGACCCAGTCATCCTTTCCCCACATAAATCCCATCTGTCTTTTGATACAACACACAGTTGGGGTGACTTATCCAATTCACTCTTTTCTATCATCTGGCCTCATCCCCACCCTCAGAATAGTCTCAGAATCAGGAAGGAACATTTAACTTTTTGCTAAGCCATTTGCAAGATAAAATTAACCAAAGGAATTGGGTAAACCTGAAACAAACTCAGGGACAGTTTAGCTGAACACCAGTCATTTTGATTCATGGCAGGTTAGTTTATTGGGGCAGGGTATTCACATTACATCCTCCTCCCAACTTACCTTAGCATGTTGTATGAACTGGGCCACTGTCTTTTAGGAAAGTTGCCCCCAAAATATTGACATTAAAACTTTCAAATGCCTAGAAATCATCTTACAACAAATGGAACAGGAAGTGCATAAAACTAAATATAAAGAACATGCCACCTAATTTGCATCATGTCACATTCTAGGGCACTTATTTATTTAATTGCCACAGGCTTTTCTTTTAAGACGCTAAATGCATCCAATACCAAGTGTGCTTTGTTTTAGAAATACAGCATGTATAACTGAGTCACAAGGGCTTTAAATTTTTACAGAGCTCTACTTTTGTACTGCTTTTTTTAAAAACAAACTTTATTAATTTTACAATTAAAATAAACAAACAACACATACACAAATGTGGAAAAGGAAAAAAGGAACAGAGTGGAGAAGTAAAAGAGAGAAAAGAGAAAAAGAGAAAAAAGTAAAAGTAAATAAAAGTCAAAATGTGATTAAACACAATTTCATCCTGTACTGCTTAAGAGAAAACCACAAAAACCTACTTTCAAATGGACCCCTTAGAAATCTTTTGAGACTGCTTCATTGCTAGAAATGCTAACCTTGTGTTGGATGCAGATAATCCACTGGAGCACATCATGATGTTAAGCTCTGTAAAAAAATACCTCTAAGTCCAAAGTTCAGAGCAGATGTCAACCTTTGAAGGCCTTTTCAAACACAAGTGAATGGTTCAATTCAATCTCACACTAATAAGAAAACTAAATGACAAACACAAATTGGTCCCAAATTGATATGAAGTGTGGGGAAGGCAAGGAGAATTCCAGGTCTTTACATTTCTACCTTTAAAAGCACTGTGCACCTAAAATGATATAAAGCATTTTTTTTCTTTGTTTGGACTTGACAAAATGAGTAATGGAATACCAACTGAAAACACAGAATGACGTGATCAATCAATCATCAATGTGCTGGAAAGAAAAAGATCTTTTCTCTCCATGATCAAGAGATTTAAATTTAATTTTGGAAAGAAGACATTTGAATGCTCTTGTAGACTTTCAGGAGGATAAACACAAATTTGGAAATGTAGAAGGGGCTCCTGAAAAACCACTGTGTTTAAAATATATGAAGTAATCAAATAAGGGCTGCATACTGAAACATAAATGATCTCTTAAAACAAAATATATAGTCATCTATCAGATATACCAAGTTAAAAGGCTGCTTTTCTGTGGAAAAGAACAAACACCAGCAGTATTTATCTTTGGGGAAATGACAGATACTTTGTCTCTTATCAAACAATGTTGATTTTTCACTTCATCAAAAATTCTGTCTTCCTTTTGAAAAATTCTAGGTGGGTATTTGTATAATGAGTTCACTTAATGACCCTTTCTGTGTGTAAAGCAGCCTGAGTGGCCAAAAAGTTTCATTCCTTTTCATAGATATTCCTTTAGGAAAATCAATTTGTCTCATTCCCTTTTCTCATTGACTTACAATTTTCATCTGAGCAAGACCAGTTCTTTTCACCCAGTGGTTAGAATACAGTACTGCAAGCTCACTGCTGACTCCAGGAGTTCGATTCTCACCAGCTCAAAGTTTGATTCAGCCTTCCATCCTTCTGAGGTTGGTAAAAAGAGGAGCCATATTGTTGGGGGCAATATGCCAACTCTGACCTAGAGAGGGCTTTAAAGCACTGTGAAGTGCTATATAAGTCTAACTGCTGTTGCTAATGAGATACCAAAGGCTTTTACCTAATGCCAGGTTGTCCTAGGTCTCATCAAATCTGTACCTCAGGCTCCCCCAGAATCTCATTGCATGATGTTAAGTGCTATGGTGGTTTTGAGAAAAACAGACTTATTGAGAAAGAATATTTCACAAAGTTTCTAGTTAAAATTTGAAAAATATTTATTTACAGATATAGGCATATAAGTCAAAGCAAAAAAGGGTGTGTCAATTGTAAGTGTGTGTACATGCACACCTTCCTGTCAGTTAGCTTTGTGACTCATGCAGGACTAGAACTCATAGCCTCTTGGTTTCTATCCAGGCACCAAACCTGGCTCATGAGTTCATATGGTGGGAATCAGAGGTGGTGTTCAGCAGGTTCTGACCAGTTCTGGAGTGGAAATTTTGAGTAGTTCGAATACCACCTCTGACTGGCCCTGCCCCCATCTATTCTCTGCCTCCCGAGTCCCAGCTGATCAGCTGGATCTTCTTTTGTTGCCCTGCACAGGAGAACAGAGCTGGAAAGCAGGTTAGTGGGGTGGAGAGGGAATGAGGATTTTACAGTATCCTTTTCTGTCACATCCACAAAGCCACGCCCACCAAGCCACACTCACAGAACCGGTAGTAAAATTTTTTGAATCCCACCACTGTTGGGAATGAAAAGAAGATTAAGAGAGAGTTTATTTCTGATGAAACTTCTTGACACATTATTTCTAATGCCCTTGCTATCCAAGATTCATTTGTCATGCTTGTAACTCAAGGGAAAGAAATTGGGAGCCTTTCTCAAGTTAAGAGAATTCAGGAGTTTTTTTAAAAAAATCAAGTAAACTGGAGCATTAAACTCTGACAACCTCTCATAAAATTTGTCATTATAACAATGATCCATTTTTGTTGCATTCTTTTTGTCATTTTTTTTTCTTATGACACTTTTAATGTTTTCTTCTTTCAGATAATGTATGGATCATTATCATGATCACTTTTGTGTTTTGCTTTTTTTCCTTGTCATTGATTAAAAAGCAGTAAAAAAATAAAATAAAGAAAAAGCATCAAGATAGTGTATTATTTCTTTTTTTTGAGTTTCACAAGCAGATAATGCTGAAACTAGAATATAATTGCTTGTTTTGAAAGTGCTGTGGTTCTCAGCGAACTCCCAGAAGCCATATATCATATGCTGATCATGGCCCAACTTCAATAGCCACACTCTTGACCAAGGGTGGATAACTATGCCCCTCTTTACCACCCTGTGGACTTCAACTCCCAGAATTCCAGATGCTGGGATTTGAAGTCCACAGGTTATAAAGGCGGCCATCACTGCTCTTGACTATTAATAGCTGCAATTTCTTCCTTATTCCCCAAAGATTCCCGTAGATTTGCTTAATTCAAAAATGCCCGTAGACTAGAAGGAAGTATTTTGCTTTTGATCAGGGATGGGACTGAATTCTTGTTGCCTGACAACAAGACTGCCAGCACTTCCCCAAGTTAAATGATGGCATTTATAAGTTCTCCTATAATAAAGCAACACCTCAAAGGATATTCCCCTTTTTAATTTTTTTTTTATTTTATTTGTCAAGCGATTATAAGATAACAGGTATAAGTATAAACATAGTTATGAATACATGAAATGGATACATATAGGAAAAATAAAAAGAAACAATAGGGCAGGGACAGTAGGCACGTTGGTGCGCTTATGCACGCCCATGCATAATTTCCTACAGAGGAAAGGCCAGCTTGCAGCTGGGAAGAGAAGGAAACAATTTCTAAACCAACTCCATGGGAAGTCCCAGATGGCATCAGCTTGCCCAAACTTGAAGGGGACAAAAGAACTAGATGGGGTAGAAGCCGCCTGAAGTTGATGAAAGCTGGAAGAAAATGCAGCTGGAATGTGTTCTCCTTTGACTTGGTGGCAGCTGTTCTTGCCTCAGTTTCAAATGGAAATCCCTCAAGTCTGTGTCTGTCTGCAAAGACCTCCTTCTGTCTCTTCCCCTCCCAGAGAGGGAGAAATGGAGCAGCAGCCCTTTAACCACAGCAAGAGATGGGGTGGACAAGTTTCAGGCACCTTGTAAGCGGGCATTTCAACAGCTACAATTTGCATGACAAATGCAGCAGACAGAAACCGTTTTCCCTACAACCAAAACTGCAAGATCTCTGTCCTCTTTTGCATGTAGCTGCTCTGCTCCAATATCACTTTCCTAAGAATCAGTATAATGAACAAGGAAATGATGTATCCCCGAGCAATGATTATTTCTTGATTAATAAAATAATAATAAGAGAGATAAAATGCATCCATTTCCATATGCTTTCTCAAAATCCTATGGTTTAGCTCCAACTTTTGATTCATTAAAGAGGTTTTATTCCATGCTGGTATTTGTTTATCTTCCACAAGCCCTCTTAGTGTATGCTAATAATACTTGCAGTTTTCTTGCATCTATATTAAGGACAATTAAGGTAAAACAACTACATGCCCATTCTAATTAGAAGTCCACAAGGGTACACCAAGAACATTCTTACTAGATATTCCCCCTTTAGTGGCTGGAATCAACTATCCTAATCCATTCTTCAAGCAACTCTGTGGTAATATCTGCATCAAAACCAAGGCTACTGCACCTTCTGCTTGTTTCCTGCAACTTTTTCAATAGCTCCAGCATGACATTTCCAAAATCAGAACCCCAATACTTCTTAGTAACTGTACCTGTCAGGTCAGGTCAAGAACGTGGAATGGTAAAGTTCCTAAGAATGCTTTTTATTGTTGTAAGGTAGAACAATAGAATCTGGAAAATACGTTCAATTTCTTTTTTATTTTTATACTGAGTTAAATCAGGGTGGTTCATTTTGATTTTCTCATTCTTTCCTCTTTCTCAGAACTGTCTAATCTGGCGTTTCTCAACCTTGGCAACTTTAAGGTGCCTGGACTTCAGCTCCCAAAATTCTGGGAAATTCTCGAAGTTGAGTTCAACCATATTAATATTGCCAAGACTGAGAAACGGTAGTCTGATCTCTTTTGCCAGTTCTCCTTTACTAGTTTGCTCCTTTCTTCCCCAATACTAGTTTTATGTCCCTTTACAAAAAAAAGTGCTTTTTGCTGAGTCTGAGTGCTATTCCTATTTATTCTAAATACATTAATGATTCTTCCACTCCTTGTATCAATGCCTTAATTAGACATGCTGGCTGGGAATTATCTTAGAATCCTAAGAATTATGGAAACTGTAATCTAAAAATTCCACAGGATACAAAGATGAAGACAGCACCAAAAAGAAATGTAAGGAAGATTCCTTACTTCTTGATTTCACCACTTATGGGCAATGTATGAAAACCACATCATCATTCATTTTTCACACACCCTGATATTTGACATTAATTCCATCTTAATTAAACCAGGGGCAGCGAAATCTTACTTTGACATTTGGATGATAATCTTGCATACTAAATGTGCAAGATGGCTAGGGGCATTATCAATGACAAGCCAAATCTTGAGCAAACTTTCTATATCTGTCTGCAGTGCTATTCCAAAAGTGCTACTGTGATCCAGACCTTTCAGTGGGAACAACTAGGCATAGGAAGGGCAGCATGAGGAAGCAGGAGTTTGCAATCTGTCATCTCTTAGTGTATGAGCCATCAGCAAAAGTTTCTGCCTACCCTTCCTGGTTTTAAAACTTGATATAGCCTTTTTGGGAATGCACATTCTGTTTTGCATTCAGAACAATTTGTCTTCCTATCTTGTTGACATGGAAGATTTGCTGTGCCAGTGTCATCAGTAGGGTTTTTCTTAACACCACAGGATAAATGTCTGTTGTGGTATCAGTAGTAGCAATCTCACCACTCAGTTCCTCATTATTATAATCAAAACACTACCTAAGTCTATTAAACCATTACTAGCCATGAAGTCTGCATTATGATCACCATGATTTTTCTTGACATCTTTGAAATAATTTCCAGCCTGAATACATATCACCACTAAGACAAGTGACATGATCTGATTTTCCAGCCATAATGCTAGTAACTTTTAAAAAAATCTCACAGACAGCACATGATGATTATTTTATCATCACCATTGATCTTAAAGGTGCCAAACTTTTCATATCCTTTTTTATGCACTTACTGCCCAACAAAAAGATATTCACTGTTGAAGTAATAAGTCCTGGTTCATAAGTTATGGAAAACAAGCTTTGTCCTCCTTTGTACTGCTTTTTTAAAAATCTTCTCTAAAGCCATCACTTTATGCTTATGAGTTGGTTGTGCACTCTTGATACTACTTGAAAATTTTCCGCTCATGGCTGCAATGGAGTTACAAGTGAAATCACAGAAAATTATGAGATAAAGTAGGAATGTGTGGCTGAGAGGGGAAAGCGTCTGCTCACCAGACTACTTTGCCTTGGACATGTCATGCAAAATTTACACACACTGAAAATTTTAGATGTACTTTGGAAATATTTGCATTAAGCTGAATTAATATAAAACATCTAACATAACCTATCATCCATTTTTCTCTCTCCTTGCCACAAGGAGGAAGGGCAAATATGGTCTGTGCATGCTTGAATAAAAGAAAGAAAGAGTCTGTAATACAGGCAAATAAATTGTTCATGAATGTCTCCAAATATCCCATTCTAAAGGCAGACCCTGTTGGGTCATAATTTAGAATGGTATCTTTCATGTTCATTGCCAGCTCCATCACTTGAATGGCAGCCAAAGCTCCTTTTTATTTATCTGCAATAATGGGGCATTCCCCAAGGAGGTATGAATCCACCTGATTGCTCAATTAACTAATTAATTGCAATTTAATATGGGCATCTTCAGAAGATCCCAGACCAAGCTGCCCCTAATGAAAAGGTACATAATTCAGATGGCATGTTTAGAACGAGCAGGGTTTCCCCCGGGTTCCAACATTAACACTACCTTCTCTTTCCTTTGCATGCAGAATGAGGGGATATTTTTTTTAACTTTAGGACTGATGACTGGGGTGGAAGCTGTAACAGAATAACAGAGTTGGAAGTGAGTTTGGAGGTCTTCTAATGCAAACCACTGCTCTATAACAATTCAGACAAATGGCTGTCCAATCTCTTCTTAAAATATCCAGTTGGAGCATCCACAACTTGTGGAGGTAAGCTGTTCCTCTGGATAATTGTTCTATTAGGAAATTTCTCCTTAATTCTAGGTTGCTTTCTCTCCTTGATTAGTTTCTTGCTTCTTGTTCTACCCTCAGGTGCTTCGGAAAATAGCTTGACTCCCTCTTCTTTGTGGCAGCCCCTCAACTATTGCGATTTATTGTGATTTAATTTTTTTATAGTGTCCCTGGTGGGACTGCTCGTTGGTTTATGGTCCAAGGCTAGCAAAAATAAAGGCCAGGTAAGTTATGTATATTTCTTCACCTTTATAAGCTCATGGTGGCTTATAGGGGCCTATTTCTTCATTTGATCCCACAATAGTTACCCTGAAGGAAGAATGGAAATAATGGCTGGGCCAGAATAAAAGAGTGGATTTGAACCTGAGCTTCCCCACTCCTAAGCCAGCATTGATTTGATTTGATTTGATTGGACTTATATGTCTCCCTTCTCCCTGAGGAGTCAGGGCAGCATACAACATTAAAATACAAATACAAATAAGTTAAATAAAATACTATTAAACATTAAGCCCAATAAATTTTAAAACCCACAAACTAATCTAAAAATAGTTAAAAAGAAAAGAAAAAGAAAGCCTTGGTGGTGCAGGCTGTTAAATGCCTAGCACTTAAGATCCAGCTGCCTGCAATTACTGCAGGCTCAAATCCCACCAGGCTCAAGGTTGACTCAGCCTTCCATCCTCTCGGGGTAGGTAAATTGAGGACCCAAGATTGTTGGGGGCAATAAGCTGACTTTGTAAAAATGCCGCTTAGTAATAAGCAGGCATATACAGTGGAATGAAGGCTATTGCTGACTGCATTGGATTATATCCCAAAAATTGTAAGCCACCCTGAGTCTTCGGAGAAGGGCGGCATATAAATGTAATTAAAAAAAAAAACCATCCCCACTCTACTTCAGTCCAGGCCGGATTGCTGAAAAACCAGGTCTTCAGGTCGTGGCGGAAGGAACAGAAGTCCGGGGCTAATTGGAGCCCCAAAGGGAGCTGATTCCACAGGGTGGGTGCTACCACAGAGAAGGCCCTACCCCTGGGGTCGCCAGCAGACACTGTCTGGCCGATGGCACCCCAGGAGGCCCTGTCTGTGGGAACATACAGGGCAAAGGGATGTCGATGCTGGCAGGAGATGTTCCCGCAAGTACCCTGGACCCAAGCCATACAGGACTTTATATGTTAACACGAGCACCTTGAATCTCACTCGGAGGGCAGCCGGCAACCAATGCAGCTCACGCAGGAGGGGTGTAATGTGGGAGTATTGGGAAGTTCCCATCACCACCCGTGCGGCCACATTTTGTACCAGCTGAAACCTCTGAGTGATCCACAAAGGAAGTCCTATGTAGAATGTTACAGTAGTCGAGTCAGGAAGTAACGAGTGCATGAGTGACTGTCTGCAGGGCATCTCAGTCCATATAGGGGTGCAACTGGCGCACCAGGCGAACCTGGGCAACGCCCCCCTGGTCACAGCTCCCACCTGATCCTCCAAACTGAGTTGTGAATCCAGGAGGACCCCCAAGTTGCGAGCCCTATCCCCCACCTTCCCCCCATGACCAATGATCTTGGACCCGAGATGCCAGTACGCAACTATTGTACCACTGTAACTATTGTACCACTGAAGTTTGAACAGATTTGGAGGGTTGGGAGAATAGCACTCAGTAGAAACAGTTTCAGCATGGAAATGCTCTTAGTAACATTTCTGTGGCAAAATACTAGCTTTTCTTTTATGGCAATATGCATCCAACCCCATTTTTGAAAAGCAGAACTTTATTTGAGATGCTGTAAGATTCAACCTGTCATTTAATTAGTTGGCTATTCACTAATCATTTAAAAGGGAGGCATTTATTTCCATTGAAAACAATATCAAATCAGCTGAGCTGATATCTCCATCACCTTCTCTTAATACACTTTAATTGTGTCTGCTCTTCATTCACTGTGACATGATTAAAGCTTCCTCTCTATTAAGATTTCCTGAGGATCCCTGAGCGAAGTCTGGCAGGCAGGCATGACCAGGCAAATGAAGAAATAACAAGCCTGACTCATTAAAAAAATCCATATTTCTTGCAGGCTGCCAGCCACGACTCCAACTTGCTGGTGGGTCAAAGTGGAGAGTGTATGAGGAAAGCCATAGGCTGCCTCCTAAAGACTCTTTGCTTATCCAAATGGGGCTCTCAACTGTCGTTCCTTAAGAATGGCATTAGAATTAGAATTATTTTTTATTGGCCAAGTGTGATTGGACACACAAGGAATTTGTCTTGGTGCAAATACTCTCAGTGTACATAAAAGAAAAGATACATTCGTCAAGAGTCAAGAATCATCAGGTACAACACTTAATAACAGTCATAGAGTACAATAAACAACAAATCATACTAGAAAACAGTCAATATAAATTATAAGGATACAAGCAACAAAGTTACAGTCATACAGTCACAAGTGGGAGGGGATGGGTGATAAGGAGTGATGAGAAGATTAACAGTAATAGTAGTGCAGACTTTGTGAATAGTTGGACAGTATTGAGGAAATTATTTATTTAGCAGAGTGATCGCATTTGGGGAAAAACTGTCCTTGTGTCTAGTTGTTCTGGTGTGCAATGCTCTATAGTGTCATTTTGAGGGTAGGAGTTGAAACAGTTTATGACCGGGATGTGAGGGGTCTGTAAATATTTTCACAGCCCTCTTTTTGACTCGTGCAGTATACAGGTCCTTGATGTAAGGAAGGTTGGTAGTAATTGTTTTTTCTGCAGTCCTAATTATCCTCTGAAGTCTGTGTCTGTCCTTTTGGGTTGCAGAACCAAACCAGACAGCTATAGAGATGCAGATGACAGACTCAATAATTCCTCTGTAGAACTGTATCAGCAGCTCCTTGGGCAGTTTGAGTTTTCTGAATTGGCTCAGAAAGAACATCTACATTAATATAAAGCAAGGGTGTCGTGTATTATATTGATTTGATTTATACTCCCCCATTCTCAGAGTTTGGACAGCCATTTGTCTGGAATGGTATGGAGTCCCCTGCTTGAACAGGGGGTTGAACTAAATGACCTCTAAGGTCCATTCTGACTCTTATTCGGTAATCTGTCACATGAAGGCAACAGACTGTCTAACTCGCTAACAGCACCATTGGCCATGCAGTCACACAAGTGATAGAAAGAAGCATAGATTCAGTCACTTTGAGCTGTTCTAGGCACATACATTTCTTTTTGTTTTCTTAAATCTATTTATTTATTTATTTTTTATTGTTTGTTTGTTTGTATTTATATGCCGCCCTATCTCCCGAAGGACTCAGGGCAGCTCACATCATAAAAGTACACAATACAAAATTTAAAAGGTTATTTAAAAAGTTATTAAACCAAAGCCAAACAATCTCTAAAGTCCACAAAAACACTAAACCTAAAACAAATAAAACCCACCCCACCCCACCCCCCTCAGTCCAGGCCAGCTTGTTGGAAAAGCCAGGTCTTCAGGTTGAGGTGGAAGGAATGGAGGTCAGGGGCCAACTGCAGCTCCAAGGGCAACTGATTCCACAGGGTGGGCACTCCCACAGTGAAGGACCTACCCCCGGGGGTCGCCAGCCGACACTGTCTAGCCGATGACACCCCAAGGAGGCCCTGCCTGTGGGAGTGTACAGGGCGATGGGCAGTTGATGCTGGCAAGAGACGTTCTCGCAAGTACCCCGGCCCCAAGCCAATTAGGGCTTTATAGGTGATAACCAGCACCTTGAATCTCACCTGGAGGGCAACCAGCAACCAATGCAGTTCACACAGGAGGGGTGTAATATGGGAGTATCCTGATCACAACCCGCTCGGCCACATTCTGCATCAGTTGAAGCTTCCGCATGGTCTGCAAGGGCAGCCCCATATAGAGAGCATTGCAGTAGTCGACTCGGGAAGTAATGAGCGCATGAGTAACCGTACGCAAGGCATCTCAGTCCAGATAGGGGCACAACTGGTGCACCAGGTGAACCTGGGCAAATGCCCCCCTGGTTACGGGTCCCACCTGCTCCTCCAAACTGAGCTGTGCATCCAGGAGGACACCCAAGTTGTGCACCCAATCCATGGGGGGCAACACCTCTCCCCCCCATGCCTAACGATGGAACATCCTGGATCATCTGAGATGCCGGTACACACAGCCATTCAGTCTTGGCCGGGTTGAGCCAGAGTCTGTTCCTTCCCATCCAGATCCAAACTGCCTCCAGGCAATGGGACATCATGGCGAGGGCATCACTGAGTTGGTTTGGGGTGGAGATAAAGAGCTGGGTATCATCAGCATACATTTGATACCTCACCCCAAAACCACGGATGACCTCACCCAGCTGCTTCATATAGATGTTGAACAGGAGGGGAGAGAGGACCAACCCCTGGGGCATCCCACAAACGAGGGGCCTTGGGGCAACCTCTGCCCTCCTGCCAACACCGATTGCGAATGACCCGAGAGGTAGGAGGAGAACCACTGCAAAACGGTGCCTCCCACCCCCAACCCCCCGAGGCGTCACAATAAAATACCATGGTCAATGGTATCAAAAGCCTCTGAGAGATCTAATAGGACTAGGACTGAGGACTGCCCGAGCCCTCCAGAGATCATCCACCAGCGCAACCAATGCCATCTGCATGCTGTACCCGGACCTGAAACCTAATTGATATGGATCTAGGTAATCAGCTTCCTCCAGGAACCCCAGAAGCTGTTGGGCCACCACGGTCTCAACAACCTTCGCCACAAAGCAAAGGTTGGAGACAGGACGAAAGTTATTCAAAATGGCTGGGTCCAAGGCAGGCTTCTTAAGGAGGGGCCTCACCACCACCTCCTTCAAGGCAGTGGGGAAGGATCCCTCACTCAACAAAGCGTTGACCACTGCCTGGAGCCAGCCTCGTGTAACCTCCTGGGTGGCATAAACCAGCCAGGAGGGACACGGGTCCAATAAACACATGGTGGAACTCAGCCCCCACATGACCCTGTCCACTTCATCTGGAGTCACAGGCTCAAACTCATCCCAGATAATATCCAGAAGACCCGTCATTACTCCCTCGTCAGACTCTAGCCAGTCAGAGTCCAGCCTGGCCCGGATCTGAGTGATCTTATCCAGCAGATGCTGACTAAACTCCTCGGCCCGCCCCTGCAGAGGGTCGTCCCATACGCCCTGGTTAAGGAGGGAATGGGTGACCCTAAACAGGGCGGCTGGGCGATTATCTGCAGATGCAATGAGAGCGGAGAAGTAAGCGTACTTCACCGCTCCCATCACTGCCAGATAAGTCCTTGTAAAGGATCTTAACTGGGATCAGTCAGATTTGGACTGACTGGACCTCCATCTGCTCTCTAGGCTCCTCCTCCGGCGCTTCCTCTCCCAGAGCTCCACGGAAAACCAAGGACTTAACCAAGATCTGCATCGGGTCAGGGGCCTCAAAGGGACAACACGGTTGAGGGCCTCTGAAGCAGCCCATTGCCAGGTGTCCACCAGGGCCTCGACCGAGCTGTGGGTAAGGGAGGCAGAAAACAACCCAAGCACTGTCTGAAACCCCTCTGGGTCCATCAGGCGCCTGGGATGGAGCCACCTAGTCGGTTCTGTATCCCAGCGACGTGGGGTGACATGCTGGAAGACCAGCTGGAGGAGGTAATGATCGGTCCATGACAGGGGTTGGATAGTTGGTGATCCCCACCCAGATCATTACACCACTGTCCAGAGATAAAAATATAATTGTTATTGGAAAAGAATTTTATATACGATTTAAAACTATCCAAATGTAGATGAAAAGAAATAGGAAAAAAAGATAAAAGAAAAAGTGAGAAATGGAGAAAAAGTTAGCTTGGTTTTGCTACAGCTAAAACCATAACTATTGTACTGTTGAGTACAGCTATTGGGTGGCGTTCAATTAGAAGACGGCAGCAGAGTTGGAGGGTTTCTCTCTCTCTCTTTTCTGACATCCAGTATTTATCTGTATTTTTGCAGCTTAGATCATCAAAGATAGCAATGTAGTGTACTGGTCAAGGTTTCAGGCTAGAAGCCAGGCATCTGTGAATTCTAGTTCCTGCCTTAGGCACAAAACCAGCTGAGTGACTTTGGGCCAGTCACTGTCTCTCTCAGCTTTAGGAACAAGGCAATGATAAACCACTTCTAAATAAAGTTTTAAAAAAATGTCAAAGGCTTAGTACAATTCTGTTGCAATGACCTAATTCCTAACTCAGAGGAGTGATGTTCTGAGGCCAGAACTGTGCACATCTGCTGATATGGGGAAATAAATCGTGGAACTCCCTTAGTTACTTGTCCTAATTTTGCTGAACCAAGAATGAACCGGACAAAAGGGATCCAGCCTATCATCACTGCCTTGCAGTCCCTCTAGGTGGCAGCAACTCCAAATAGAAGTTTATAGGCAAAATTCATAATGACAACATTTGTAATTACAAAAACAGAGCATTACTTTTGAGTAGGCAATCTAATGCTCAGAGCTTGAAGAGTTTTACTCCAAACCAGTCTAAGATTCATAGAACTGGCTGATGGAAATAATTTCCACTCCCAATTTGGCATTTTTCAGGTCACACAAATACTTTGTTCCAATACTGATAGCTGGCGAGGTCAGGACTAGAAACCAGAGCCCTAAGCCCTGCACCATAAATCACCCACATTTTAGCTTAATATGTTGGGCATAGTTCAGTTTATAAATTATGGTTCAGTTAATCACAGGGAACTATTTGTTCAAGCACAGCTATACTGCTTTTTTTCAGGCATGGTGATGATTGAAGAGGTATAAAAGACAAGCAGAGACAAACCTTGGGAGTTTGGATGCAATACTGTTTGCAATATCCACTGGATGTAATACTGTTGAAGACCATTACAACATATTTTTATTTGAAGTCAAAAGAGTCATCAAACTATATGTACCAATAACAACTCCCAAAACCAGAAAAACCAGATTACCCATAACAATAAAGAAGCTTCAATCCAAAAAGAGATCACTTTGGCGGAAAAACAAATCTGGTCACATTGCCAACTTCAAAATCCGATACAAAAATTTATGCCACCAGATAAAGACTGAATGCACCAATTATCACATTAAACAAGAGGAAAACCTTCTATGCACCAATTCCACCCGTGCTTTCTACAATTTTGTAAACCACAAACTAAAAGACTCAAGGTCCATCCCACCCCTGAAAGGACCTAATGGTAAAGACTGCAACAATGACACCATTAAAGCCAACCTCTTTAACACATTCTTTGGCTCAGTATTTGTAGACAGCAATGGATCATGCCCAGTATTTCCTAGTCGAACCACAGACAACTACAATGATCTAATACATATCGATTTTACAGAAGACAATGTTGAAAAAGCAATACACAATCTAAAACCATCTCTATCTATTGAACCGGACAGAATATGTGCCTACTTCTTAAAAAAGCTATCTACTGCCATAGCCGAACCTCTAAGCATAATCTCTGAAAAATCTTTCAGGACCAGCTCCTTGCCAAAACTATGGTCACAAGCCATGGTCATCCCCATCTTCAAAAAGGGAGACCCCAGCCTAGTTGAAAATTACAGACCAATCTCCTTATGCTGCATCACCTGTAAAGTCATGGAATCAATTATTAACCAATCCATTATCCTCCACTTAGAGACAAACAACCTACTCTCTAATAAACAATTTGGTTTCAGAAAAAAACTATCTTGTAATCTGCAACTCTTACACTGCAAAAACATATGGACTACACAACTCAATAAGGGCAAAGCAATAGAGACAATCTACATAGACTTCTGTAAAGCCTTTGATTCAGTGGTACATGACAAACTACTCCTAAAACTAAAATCTTATGGTATCTCTGGAATAACTGGATAGAAGCTGCATAACTGGATAGAAGCATTCCTGTCAAACAGACAACAAATGGTCAAAATTGGGAGCCCTATCAAATTCTGTACCTGTCAACAGTGGTGTTCCCCAAGGCAGTGTTCTAGGACCAACTCTCTTCATACTCTACATATATGACCTCTGTGATCATAATAAGAGCAATTGCATTCTCTTCACTGATGATGTAAAGCTATTCAACACCACAGACAATACTGCTACCCTTCAAAAAGACCTCGACTATGTATCAGAATGGTCAAACAAATGGCAACTTCAAATCTCAACAAATAAATGCTCTGTCTTACATATTGGCAAAAAAAAAATCAGAAAATAAAATACAAGCTCAAGACCTTGTTGATGATCCAAACTCTGTCAAGGACCTTGGAGTACTCATCTCTAATGATCTAAGTGCTAGAGCCCACTGTAACTACATAGCCAAAAAGGCATTAAGAGTTGTTAACCTAATCCTACATAGCTTTTTCTCTGGTAATATCACACTACTAACTAGAGCATACAAAACATTTGCTAGACCAATACTTGAATACAGCTCATCAGTCTGGAACCCACATTATGTATCTGATATTAACACAGTTGAGAAAGTCCAGAAATATTTCACAAGAGGAGTTCTACACCCCTCTACTCGTTGCAGAATACCTTATGCCACCAGACTTGAAATTCTAGACCTAGAAAACCTAGAACTACACCGCCTTGGTCCGATCTAAGTATAGTATATAAAATCATACATTGCAATGTCCTACCTGTCAATGAATACTTCAGCTTCAACCATAACAATACAAGAGCACACAATAGATACAAACTCAAGGTAAACCGCACCAAACTTGATTGCAGGAAATACGACTTCAGCAACAGAGTGGTCAATGTCTGGAATACTCTACCTGACTGTGGTTTCTTCCCCTAACCCCAAAAACTTTAACCTTAGACTGTCTACTATTGACCTCACCCCTTTCCTAAGAGGTCTGTAGGGGCGTGCATAAGCGCACCAATGTGCCCACCGTCCCTGTCCTATTGTTTCTTTTTATTTCTCTTATATGTATCCATTTCATGTACTCATAACTATGTTTATACTTATACCTGTTATCTTATAATCACTTGACAAATAAAATAAATAAATAAATAATAAATAAATAAAAGTTTTATTCTTGTAGAGTGGGGTTGAATAAAAAGCACTATTTGCTTATTTTGGATTTTTTTAAAAATTATGATTATACCCATGGAATTTAAGAAATGGCTTTAGCACGGTATCTTATCACTTAGGGACTAGAGACCGAATGTATTTTTTTTAAAAAAAATTATGATTATACCCATATAATCTAAGAAATGGGTTTAGCACCGTATCTAATCACTTAGGGACTAGCAACCAAATGTATTTTTTTTAAAGCATTGTGTTGAAAGAAGCATGAAAGTTCTAAAAAAAAAGAATTTAATCTCTCATTGGCTGTTTTATGCTACACAATTGAATGAGTGAAAGATGCATATTGTCCTAGCAAGATATGTACAAATCCCAATCATTCAGCCTTTAAAAGATTTCATATGCAGGTCAAGAGACAGCTGGATAGTTGGATTTGCAGCAAAAGATTTCTGTCATGGAGATAAGTCCTTTTATATTTCACATGAATGGCAAATCCTACCAAATGCACCCACCCTGCCTCTCTATCGAAAGGATCCGATGCTTTCTAATTTGGCCTGTTAATGATTTTCAGTTACTTATTGTTTTAATTTCTTAATGTGGGCTTTACTGTTCTTTTTGTTTTCACATTTTTATTGTTTGTTCTTTTACTGAAAACTCTTATGTAGCACCCTGGAGGCGATTAGACAAAAAGATGATTTAAAATATCAATTATAAGACATTCAGTAATTAATGAGCAAAAATATCAACAATGGTAGGGTTATGATTTCCCCACCCTAGCAAGGGTAAATTTGCTTTCTCTAATGTTTGAATAAAGCAGGCCCATATCAGCCACAGTTGTATAATTACACCGGATGCAGTTTATGCAGATGGTTGCAATGTTTCGGCTTAAAGCATAGCGTATTTTCATCTGTTTATTCCATGACTTCAGATTTAGCACATCAAGACAAAGACAGTTCATTTCCCATAAGGGAGATGACCAGCCTCCAACACCCAGACAGTGCAGCCAACTTCAAAACAGAACCATTAAAAGCAGCAGCTAGAAAGACAATACTTAAATCATGGTAAGTAGCAACAAGGAACAGGCTCCTCCAGAGTTCAAATGAGAGGCCAGAGCTGCTTTCTAAAAGGCCTTAATGCTGTAAAACGGTTTTGATCTTGACTGAAAGCACATTGTGATCTGAATGAACTACAAAGGCAGAAGAACATAGCTTGTCTCACAAACGGAATTGATTAAAACCAGCTTCAGGATCCAGCGACTAGTATCTTTTTAATTTTGACAATCTCCCATTTGAGAAGTAAAAGGAATTGGGCACATTACTAATTTCATACCAGCTGAAATGAGATGAGAAAGGAACAAAGAAGGCCCTCTTGAAGTGAACAAAAGTTGCAGAAACTTAAAAGTAGGACACCCATTCAGTAAATCCAAAATCCATGTTAATTACAGGTATGGCTCAACTTACAACTATTTGTTTAACAACTGTTTCAAGTTGCAACATCCGTGAAAAAAGTGACGATCAATCCTTGCACTTAGAACTAACTTTCATCAGGTCATACTCAGAGTGGGCATGTATTATGAATTTCTATTCAATTTGTAAATTAAAAAAAAGGCTGAGTGGTTTCCACCCACCCCCACCCCCATGAATTTCTCCAGGGAATAAATCTTCTCTTGAGATAGAACTGATGGGTGAAGAGTTAGGGATGCTCCCTATGCAGTTTTACAATGAAAAAAGGGCATTCACCCATACCTCCTGAGTACTTTGTAACTAAATAAGTGCAAGAATATTTCTCCTGAAATTCTGCAATTCTCTTCTCCTTGTAAAAACTACTAAAATCAATGCTTTTTCAGCAGATTTAACAAGAAAAGGTTGAAAAAGAAACGCTCAGAAAATATTTCTGCCCACCTCTAAATATAAAGTTTTTGTTGTTGTTGTTATTGTTGTTGTTCAGTCATTAAATCACGCCCAGCTCTTCATGACCTCATGGAACCACAACATGCCAGGCCCTCTGTTCTCCACTGTCTCCCAGAGTTTGCAAAATTCATGTTCATTGAGTTGTTGACACTCTAACCATCTTATCCTCTGCTGTCCCCTTCTCCTTTTGGCTTCAATCTTTCCCAGCATCAGAGCCTTTTCCAATGAATCCTCTCTTTGCATTTATTTTATTTATTTATTTATTATGAGACTTCTATGCTGCCCTATCTCCCAAAGGACTCAGGGCGGCTTACATTAAAAGAACAATACAAGAATTACAAAAATTAAAACCGAATTAAATTAAATAAGAAATCTCATTAAGCTAAAAAACAAAACTAACAACTAAAAATCCCCATCCCTCCATCAGTCCGGGTAGGCAAGCTGGAAAAGCCAAGTCTTTAGGTCACGGCAGAAAGATCTAAGATCAGGGGCCACCCGTAGCTCCAGGGGAAGTTGATTCCAGAGGGTGGGTGCTCCCACAGAGAAGGCCCTACCCCTAGGGGCCGCCAGCCAACATTGCCTGGCCGATGGCACCCCAAGGAGGCCCTGTCTATGGGAACTCACAGGACATTGGGAAGCCGTTGCTGGCTGCAGGGCTCCCTGCAAATACCCTGGTCCTAAGCCATGAAGGGCTTTATAGGTCAATACCAGCACCTTGAATCTCACTCGGAGGGCAACCGGTAACCAGTGCAGCTTGTGTAAAAGAGATGTGGCATGGGAGTATCAGGACCCTCCCAGCACAACACGCGCTGCTGCATTCTGGACAAGTTGAAGCCTCCGGATGGTCTTCAAGGGCAGTCCCATGTAGAGAGCATTGCAGTAGTCCAGATGGGAGGTGATGAGTGCATGAGTGACTGTACTCAAGGCATCCCGGTCCAGGTAGGGGCGCAACTGTCTCACCAGATGAAGCTGGGCAAATGCCCCCCTGGCCACAGCTCCCACCTGCTCCTCCAAACTGAGCTGTGAGTCCAGGAGGACACCCAAGTTGCTGGCCCTATCTATGGGGGGTAATATCTCTCCCCACATAGCCAGAGATGGAATGTCCTGGACAACTTGAGATGCTGGTACATACAGCCACTCAGTCTTAGTCAGGTTGAGCTGGAGCCTGTTCCTCCCCATCCAGATCTACACCGCTTCCAGGCACCTGGACATCACGCTGAGGGCGTCACTGGGTTGGTGACTAATTAGTGACTAATTGGTCACTATTTAGTGACTAATATAAAGTTCTCCTAGGCTAATTTCCATGTTTCGGGACTAGCTTAAACACATATATGAAGAGGCCCTGGCATGGTTAGCCTGTGAGTGGTGGGACTCATCTCCCAGGGGGATGAGTCTGCCTACTGAGATGAGGTGCATCAGTTGCTTTCATGGTGTGGAGACAATAACTTGGTCCTCAACACCAATAAGACCAAGGACTATAGAAGGAACAGATCAGACATCCAGCCCTTGCTTATCAATGGAGACTGAGTGGAGCAAGTGGCCAGTTTTAAGTTTCTGGGTGTTACCATAAAAGAGGACCTGACCTGGGATGCTCACATTGCAGCCCTGTTCAAAAGGACCCAGCAGAGATTATACTACCTGAGACTTCTCAGAAAACAACTGAATGAAAAACTGCTGGTGACCTTCTACCGCTGCACCATAGAGAGTATCTTAACTTACTGCACCTCTGTATGGTTTGCCAATTGCACAGTGGCAGACACAGTGGCAGAAAGCACTCTAGAGGGTTAATGATCAGAAGATCATTGGTTGTCCCCTCCCTCCTTGGAAGAGCTTTGTAGCTCCTGCTGCCTTAAGAAAGTTCAAAATATTCTCAAAGATCCATCTCATCCTGGGCACCTTTTTTGAACTATTACCATCTGGCAGACAGTACAGAATATTAAAAACAAGCACAAATAGGCTGAAAAACAGCTTCTATCCCAGGGCAGTAGCTCTTTTGAATTCTACTGTGTAGTGCAGTGTTGGTGCAGTGTTGTGGGTTTTCAGTTCAATGTGTGGAATGTGAAGGATGTGTGTTTGTGTTTATTTTCACGGTCATGATGTGCACTGAGGATGGTGTTTAATTTCATTGTACGAGGTGCAATGACAATGAAGTAAACTAAACTAAACTAAATTAACCTTGTTAGAGCTTAGTAAGGCTATCACCAATCCTACCACATCCTGAAAGGCTTCTGACAGTGTTGAAACTAGCTTCATATCCACCACCAATTTGATTCCATTTTCCAAACTGACAATAATGCTCAGCTAAGAGCCAAGGGCTGCGCATTAATTTTGGACCATCTAAGACAGTGACCATCCATCACAGATCAGAGCCAAATGGCTCATTAGTTCCCATTCAGAATCACATTATCCATTACAGAAAAATGTCCGGTGGGAGAGAAGAACGCATCATGTGGCGACCACAAGACATTACTCCAGATTTTAGCAAATAAATCAATTTAAAAAAAAACAGCAACATTTTGGGCTGAGGTTTTGTTCATGGCTGTCCTTTGTATTAACTGAAATGACAGCACTGCAATAGCATGAATTATTGGGCAGTGTGGGTGTTGATATAAATATGTGCTCCCCAGAAAAATGAATTGCTACTTCATTAAGGAAACATACCACATTAATGTTCTACCCCTGCCTGTCCTTTTGGAGATATCCCCATTCATTTTTAATGCCTGCACAAGTACAGAGAAATCAGTGTAAGCTAAACAAGAGAGTAAGGCATAGGAGCAGCTAACAAAATGTCCTAGAATCTTAGGAATCCTAGAAAGAAAGCCAGAAGACATGGTGAAATCTGGAGTTTGGGTGGTAGTTGAATATAAAGGGCTGCTGTGGCCCATTGTTTCTTGCTCCAGACTACAGTTTGTGTGATGCATGACAGCATTTTGATTGTCAACCTGCTTTTGTTGCATCATGTCTACTGAAACCAAGCAAAAAATAAAATAAAATTACAGAGCTGTATCCAGTTTTTCAGATTTTGCAAAGGAGAAGGGGTTACAAAGCCCCTTCTGGAAAAAGGAAACATGTACCATAGGCCACTTATGAAACATGAGTCAGGGATTTCACAGTATGTTGTACAAGGACTTATAGGTATGCTGAAACACAGTGCCAATGCAGAAAGCCAAATTAGTTTAAAATGCTTTTGAGTGTTGACAAGCTCTTAGCCCAATCCATATAATTCAGGGAAGAATGAAGCAGCATATACAAAATTATTCAGATCATTCAGAAAATTATGTGTAATGGTATTTTCCAGTATTTCTGTAAACTTGCAACAGTTACTTGTCACTCATTATTTGGATATGTGTTTGTTTTGGGTTTTTTTTAAAGACTGGGCTCAAGGGAATACTGCTTTCACAGTGGCAACTGCTGCTTTAGTTTCAGTTACTTGTCATTTGCTCTGTTGGATTTATCCCTTAGGACTTAAAAGACACAATGTAGGCTGAGCAGTGAGGCAGGGGAACACAGATAGATACGTTGATGTTCACTGACAAAGATGGTACATTGAATAAATCTTATCATATCTTTACAGTCTTTGTGATCACAACATATTGGAAAATAACCAGCAATGGAATGCAAGAATAGCACTCGGAAGAAGACCCAGCTTGGTTCAGTGACGTTCTGTAGAGGACCTATTTTGGTCTTACAGGTGACGGGTACATTTTTGTTAGATTTATATCCTGCTTTTCCTCTAGGAGTTTAAATGCAAAAAGCTTGGAAGGGAGATTGGGCTGGGAGAGATTAACAGGTCCAGAGTCACCCAGTGAACTTCTATGATTGAAAGAGGAGGAGAACCTCAGTCTCTTAACCACAACACCATCTTGGCTTTGAACAAATAGCTAAGGGCATGTTAAATATACTTGGGCAGTGAACGATTGATGTTTATTAATTCACTTTAGTTCAAGTATCTATTTTGGTCGTTACAAGCACAAAATCATATTATAATTATTACATTTTCAGTCATTCCAGTATGAACTACCTGGCCTGTAATTAATGGACGAATAGCACAAAGCTTTAACATTATGACACCACTAAGAATAGCATGTTAAAAACTATAATTAGGGTTTCATAAAGTAGAGCAGTGATGGCTAATCTTTTCCACACTGTGTGCCAAAAGTGCACGCACGTGTGCATGCCCGCATGCCTGCCCATGATGCAATGCACATGCAACTACCTCTGCCCCCCTGCATATGCATGCGTGACCCCCAGCACTGCATGCTTCTGTGCATGCACACACAACACCCTCACATGCTGCATGCCTCTGCACATGTGCGGCAGATACCCAACAATCAGCTGGCTGGTGGGGACGCACGATGCGGGCTCTTCTGGGGGACCTCTCGCATGCCGGCAGAAGTGGCTCTGCGTACCACATCTGGCATGCATGCCATAGATTCGCCATCATGGAAGTAGAGTATACTGCATCATATAGCATGATATAAATGTTAACATATAAAAGCTACGGAAGAATAATGCAAGATTAGAATTAGTACCACAATTGAGCCCAAAATTTCTGTTGCTAAGTAAAACATTTGTTAATTGAGTTTAGCCCATTTTACAACATTTCTTGCCACAGTTGTTCAGTGAATCAGGGAAGTTGTTAAGTTAGTAACCTGATTGTTAAGTGACTCTGGCTTGCCTATTGACTTCGCATGTCAGAAGATTGCAAAAGGTGATTGATCACATGTCCCTGGGACCAGAGGTGGTATTCAGCAGGTTCTGACCAGTTCTGGAGAACCGGTAGTGGAAATTTTGAGTAGTTCAAAGAGCCAGAAAATACCCCCTCTGACTGGAGATTTTACAGTATCCTTCCCCTGCCACGCCCACCAAGCCACACCCACAGAACCAGTAGTAAAAAAATTTGAAACCCACCACTGCCTGGGATATAGCAACTGTCATAAATATGAACCAGTTGCCAAGTATCTGAATTTTAATCCCATGACCACGGGACTGCAAGGTTGCAACTATGAAAATAGTCATAAGTCACTTTATTCAGTGCCATTATAACTTTGAACGGTCACTATATGAACTGTTGTAAGATGTACCTCTAATACAGAGGTCTCCAAACTTGGCAACTTTAAGACTTGTGGACTTCAACTCTCAGAATTCTCCAGCCAGCTGGCTGGAGAATTCTGAGAGTTGAAGTTCACAAGTCTTAAAGTTGCCAAGTCTGGAGACCCCTGATCTAATACAAAATCA
This sequence comes from Naja naja, assembly GCA_009733165.1. Classification (NCBI taxonomy): domain Eukaryota; kingdom Metazoa; phylum Chordata; class Lepidosauria; order Squamata; family Elapidae; genus Naja; species Naja naja. The sequence goes on along the minus strand of CM019148.1, from coordinate 79,488,330 downwards.
TGAAATCCTGTATCTTATTTGAACTGTGAGGAAATTTTCTTCATTGGAGACCATCTTCAGAGGTTTATGAGGCTTAATAGTGCTACAGGTTCCTAAGAACAAGGAAGAAGGCGAAGCTGTTTCAACTGTAGGCTAAACTAGGAATCTGGAAAACACCCTCAAAGAAACCAGTGACAAACCACACCATTCCTAACACAGTCATTGGGAGCTGGACATGACTTGAGGGCATCTTTACCTTTTGATTTAAGCACAGGGTGGCAGCAACCTGAATCTGCAGGGAATGTTTTTACCACCTGTTTTTCTCAGGAACTCTCTAGAAACACATTAAGAACAGCTGGCAGAGCTCACATCTGGCATCACCCTTAATGCAGACTTTTCCATGGGTTTGGTACTAGGAATGCCTGCTGGGCTTCATTAAAGTCTTGCTAGTTTCCAGTAATATGATGGCATATGGACAGTGGGTGAATCCCCATGCAACTAAAACTACACTAGAGGCTTAAGGTAGCTCCAGAAAGCTGCCTGTTTCAAGCACTGCGTTTACCTCAGGTCATCCCTCATAACTTTTTCAGCATTTTTGTAGACTGCTGAGCTTTCCATCTGTGGACTCCTGAGACTCTTTATAGGAAGCAGGGGGGTGGGGGCTAAAGAGAGGTAAAATATAAATCAAGACTAATGCATATATAGGCACACAGTCAGAGGTGGTATTCAGCAGGTTCTGACCGGTTCTGGAGAACTGGAAGCAGAAATTTTGAGTAGTTCAGAGAACCGGCAAATACCAGCTCTGACTGGCCCCGCCTCATCTATTCTCTTTGCTCCCAAGTCCCAGCTGATTGGCTGGGTCTTCTTTGGTTGCTCTGCACAGGAGAATGGAGCTGGAAAGCACGTTAGTTAGGGAGTGGGGCACCTTCCCCAGTGTTATGTATGCAGGTTTGAAATCATTGGTTAAGTTTGAATTGTTCTTGTAAAGTGTTGGAAATGATTGGTTTAGAAAGTGCGGAAACCCTGCACTCTGATTGGCTGTCAGCTGCTGCCGGCTATAAGTAGCAGCCGCAGCAAAGCCAGTCGGGTCCGCTCTGAGCTGTAGTCACTAATAAACTAAAGAGCTTGAAGCACTCCGCCTGTCTCTTCATGCAAACTTAACACTGGCGAAGGATGGGATTCCCCTGAAGAGAAGGCAACGCGGAACAGAAGAAGAGCGAGATGGCTGCGCTGAACACCCCCAGCCCCGCTCGATCCGACGGCAGAAGACTGGGAGTCGTATGCAGATCGCTTCCAAATGTATTTGAGGAAACGATCTTGCCGCCATTTCCGAGCAGCGGAAGAGGGCGGTCTTCCTTACGCACTGCGGTCCGGCAGTTTTCAAGATGGCGACTCGCGGAGCAGCAGCATGAAGGTAATGGCTTGGCCTGATCTGGAAAGGCTGTTAAGAGCCCATTACGCCACAAGTATCGTGCCTCATTAAGAGACACGAGTTTTACCACACGATCAGGGGAAAACGAAGCATAAACGACTTCATGGCAAGTTTAAGAGACAAGGGCATGCGATTCAACAGTTTAGAGGAGGCAACAGTTTAGAGGAGGCCCGCATCGCTTTGTTTTAGGCCTTAAAGACAAGGTGCTGCAGAGCAAGTTATTAATGAAACCTAAGATCACGCTGAAAGAAGCAATAGAAGAAGCCTCTTCAGCAGAAGCTACCAAGTCCTCAGCAGCAGCCATGAAGAAGATTAACAGGCCACAAGCCATTCTGATGTGGAAAAGTCCACACAAACCATTGTGAGAACTAGATTCTGAGTCAGACTGTAGTGAGGTGGAGGAAGGAATTTACAGACTCAGAATGGAGCGGAAAAAGAAAGACCTGGGAAGAAAGAGGCAAGATTTCTACTGCAGAGGTTGTGGGGAAGCCACCCCGCACTGAATGCAAGTTTTAGACACCATTTGCCTCGTTGTGATAAAAGAGGACACCTAGCAAGAGTCTGCAAATCATCCAGAACTCCACCCAACAGAAGGAAGTTTGCTGCAAGCAAAGACAAAGAATTCAAGCCTAACAACCTCAGTGAGAAAGGGGCGCAGCACAGAAGCAAATGGGAAGAATGAAACTCATCAAACAGTAACTATTGGTCATTCTTCCCCATTAAAAGCAGAAAGGTGCATGTCAAGGTACTTATTGAAGGAAGGCCTTGCCAAATGGAAGTGGACTCAGGCTCATACCTTTCTATGGTGTCATGGGACACTATTCACAGACTACTTCCTAACATCCAAAAGAATCACTTCAAGAAGCAAGCATTGACTCTTAAAGACTACCAAGGGAACAAGATTCCAGTAGTTGGAACAAGAGAATTCAACGTGAAATTCAAGGGCCACACCAAGCACCTACCACTGACCATCATGGACAAGGACCACCCAAGTCTGCTGGGCCTTGAATGGTTCAACCACTGGGCATCGGTGACTGGCATCAATCACGTGAGCAACACTGAGTGGGAAGAGGCCTTGAAGTCTGAGTTTCCAGAGGTCTTCAGCGCACGGATTAGGCAAGTACTTGGGGACCCCTATCTCCTTTAACCTAGATCCCAAGGTACAACCAATCCGTTTAAAACCCAGAAGGGTTCCATTTGCCTTAAAGGAAAAAATTGATGCACAATTAGATAAACTAATAGCCCAAGGGGTTTTAGAGCCCACTGACCACTCCAGGTGGGAGACACCCATAGTCACACCAGTCAAGGCTGATGGGTCTGTAAGAATCTGTGGAGACTACAAGGGGACATTGAACCATGCACTACAACAGCGCATATCCAGTTCCAGTAGTGCATCATTTATTACATTCTCTTGGAGGGGGCACAGTTTTTGCCAAATTGGACCTGGCACAGGCATATCAACAGTTAACAGTTGATGATGCCACTGCAGAAGCCCAAACCATTGTGACCCATAGAGGTGCTTTCAAATGCAAAAGGTTGCAATTTGGAGTAAGTGTAGCACCTGGCATCTTCCAAAGCCTTATGGAAAGAATGTTACAAGGGTTGCCAGGGTGGTGTCCTATTTTGATGACATTTTAATTTCTGCTGAAAATGACACTCAGTTACAAGAGAGACTCAGAGAAGTCTTGATCAGATTCAAAAAGCAGGGTTAAAAGTCAAAGAAGAAAAATGCACACTTAGAACAGATAAAGTGGAATTCTTGGGTTACATGATCGATAAACATGGCATCCACCCCACAGAGGCCAAAGTTCAGGCAATCAAAGAAGCCCCCAGGCCAAAATGCAAAACAGATTTACAAGCATTCTTGGGACTCATTAACTTCTATCATATGTTTCTACCTCAGAAGGCAACATTGCAGAACCCCTACATAGGTTGCTAGACAAGAAATCTACATGGGTCTGGGGCAGGAAGGAACAAGCTGCATTTAACAATATTAAGAGACAAATCACGTCTGATTCTGTACTGATACAGTTCTCTGAGAACTTGCCTGTTGTTCTGACTTGTGATGCCTCCCTTTGGAGTAGGGGGTGTTGAGCCACATGCTTCCCAGTGGGAGGGAAGCCCTATTGCATTTTACTCTCACTTTGACTAAAGCAGAGAGGAACTACAGCCAACTGGACAAGGAAGCCTTGGCAATTGTAGCAGCTGTCAAGAAATTCCATGAGTATCTATATGGGAGAACATTTACTGTTGTCACAGATCACAAACCTCTTTTAGGCATTGTGGCAGGGGACAAACCAACCCATGATCCTGTCACCAAGAATGCTGAGATGGACTGAATTTCTTGCTGCTTATTCATACAAACTGATCCACAGACCTGGTAAAGACATTGGGCATGCAGATGCTTTGAGTCGCTGCCCACTTCCTTCACACATTGAGGACCCTGTTCCTGAGACTCACACTTTTTTCTAGAAACTGTTGCCAAGCTTCCAGTACATGCTGCTGAAATTGCCAGAGAGACTGCCAAAGACACTTTATTGGCTCCTGTTATAGGCTGGATTAAGAAAGGTTGGCCACTTCAAGATCTACCTCAACTTGCCCAACCTTTTAAATCCAGGCAAACTGAATTATCTGTATTAAGAGGATGTATTTTGTGGGGTAACAGGGTGGTTATTCCTGCAAAACTACAAAAGGAGGTTTTGGAAATGTTACATGAGGGTCATCCAGGAATTGTCAGAATGAAGGGATTGGCCAGGAGTTATGTATGGTGGCCAGGTATTGACAAAATGGTTGAAAACTGGGTTGCATCTTGTCCCAACTGTCAGGTAGTCAGGCCTGCCCACCTCTCGCCCCCCACACAGGAATGGGAATGTCCTAGGGGCCCATGGTCCAGGATTCACATTGATTTTGCTGGCCCTACCAGAGGGCACACCTTCCTTATTATAGTAGATGCATATTCCAAATGGCTAGAGGTTATCCCTATGGCATCCACCACAACTGAAGCTGTCATCAAACAGCTTAAAAGCTTTTTGTAACTCATGGGTTACCTGATGTGCTTGTTTCTGACAATGGTCCTCAATTTACATCCAACCTTTTTGAATCATATCTAGCACAGCAGGGTATCAGACATGCCCTGACAGCCCCTGGGCATCCTTCGCTAACGGCCGGGCTGAACGATGGTATGCTTTACCAAGGAAAAACTTCAGCAATTGGGTCCAGGGACATCACTGAGAAAGTTGAAAAACTACTCATTGTCCAGCATACCACTCCCAACCCCTCAACTAATTTAACCCCAGCTGAATTGTTGATGGGTAGGAAACTCAGGTCTCCCCTTGACCGCCTTCATCCCACTTATGCACCCAATGCACCACTAGATTCCACTAGCAAAATTTGCACATTCACTGTGGGTGATTCTGTTTATGCTAAGAACCTTATGGGTGAACCATTATGGATTCCTGCTGAGATAACCCAAATCACAGGCCCCAGGTCTTACAGGGTACAAATGGAGGATGGTGTCCTCTGGAGCAGGCACATTGATCAGTTAAGATCCAGATTACCTCAGGAGCATCTGGTTCCCATACCTACTGCCTCTTCTAGGGGAAGGGAGGATTATGAGAGTAATCAGCAAGCAAGAATCAACCCCATGTGTAACGAGCTAACACGACAAGGAACCATCCCAAAACCTGTCAATACCAACAACCATTTTCACAAATGGAAGATTGCACATCACTACCTGACTTAGGTGCTGACATTGGGTTGGAGATGGATTGGGAGGAGAGACCAGGTTGTAGTAACCAAACAGGTTCTACCATTACTAGAAGTCCAAGTAAGGAAATGTCAGCAGACACATTTCCTCTCTCACAAGGTGAGAACCTTAAAACATCTGAACCACGTAGGTCTCAACATACATGTAAGAGCCCCACCTATTTAAAAGAATACATTAGATAGATTGGGGTTTGAGTATGGACTGAACCTAGTGGGGAGGGGTGTTATGTATGCAGGGTTGAAATCATTGGTTAAGTTTGAATTGTTCTTGTAAAGTGTTGGAAATGATTGGTTTAGAAAGTGCGGGAAAACCCTGCACTCTGATTGGCTGGCAACTGCGGCTGCTGGCTATAAGTAGCAGCCGCAGCAAAGCCAGTCGGGTCCGTTCTGAGCTGTAGTCACTAATAAACTAAAGAGCTTGAAGCACTCCGCGTCTGTCTCTTCATGCAAACTTAACAGGGAGGAATGGAGATTTTACATTATCTTTCCGCTGCCACGCCCACCAAGCCAGGCTCACCAAGCAACACCACGCCCACCAAGCCACACACACAGAAATGGTAGTAAATTGTTTTGAATCCCACCACTGCACACAGGAGTGTATCAACACAGCCAGGCATCGGGCATGCATGTGACAGAAGAGAGGTTTCTGTAGAGATGGGCAGCCAGATAAGGAAGTGAGGGAGGGAGGGAGGAGAGAGAGAGAGAGAGAGAGAGAAAGAAAGAAAGAAAGAAAGAAAGAAAGAAAGAAAGAAAGAAAGAAAGAAAGAAAGAAAGAAAGAAAGAAAGTTTACATAATTTTTGTGGAAGTTTTGGAAGGGAGTGGAAAACGTTGGCTAAAAAATGTTTCCAGAATGTTCAGCAAGCTCACTTTGGAGGTTCTAAGAACTGCAAATGTGAGCTGTGAACAGCTGGTATCCTATGGGCTTCTGGTTGCCCATATTTGGCTTATATTGCAGTAAAGCTACCTTCTAGTGAGTAAGTCTATCTACTCCAGTCCGGTTAATACTGGCAGGTGGGGGTTCCTGCAAGGTTTGAGGCAGGCACTTTGCTAGGATCTGCAAATTCACATGCAACTGTAATTCTTTCTGTTTAAATGTCCATCCAATCATTTAAAAGGCTTTCAAAAGTCTCTGCTAAAAGTATTTATATCAGAGGCGGTATTCAGCAGGTTCTGACCAGTTCTGGAGAACCGGTAGCGGCAATTTTGAGTAGTTCAGAGAACCTGCAAATACCACCTCGGACTGGCCCCACCTCCATCCATTTTCTCCCTCCCGAGTCCCAGCTGATCGGCTGGGTCTTCTTTTGTTGCCCTGCACAGGAGAACGGAGCTGGAAAGCAGGTTAGTGGGGTGGAAAGGGAATGGAGATTTTGCAGTATCCTTCCCTTGCCATGCCCACCAAGCCACGCCCACCAAGCCACACCATGCCCACCAAGTGACACCCACAGAACCGGTAGTAAAATTTTTGAATCCCACCACTGATTGATATCAATTATCAATGTGTATGTTTGTATATATATCAGAGAGAGAGAAGAGAAGGGGAGAAGAAAAAAGAAAAGAAGAGAACACATTATTAAAGGAATGAAGATAACAGTTGAGAAAACTATGCCTTATATTCCCCAAGTTTCTCTCCCTTTCCCCTGAACTAGGACTCTTTTTCTCCATATTTCATCTGCTTAAATGGACCCTTCAATTGATAGAATTCTATACTTCAACATATGAATATTTTACATTGCACTTAAGATACAATGACTTCTGATTCTTTTATACTATTTTCATATGCACACCTACATCCATATCTCTGTACAATTCATCACAGAGTTTTTAGAGCAGATATGTGCAATTTTCTTACCCTGTTTTTTTCCTTTAATTCATTTACCTCAGGAGCTCAGAATGGTGGTAATACTGAAGATACCTTTGAAACAGGAAAAAGAGAAAATTTCTGTACATGTAAAGTGCAAATCCATAAAGAAATTGGTTATTTAAAGTAATGAGATAATGGAACATGCAAGAAGCCACTTTTCTCTTGAGAAATAGAGAAATAACCTGCAGATCGTTAATAAAAGGTTGTGGCATTTGCAAACGTACCTAATTTATTAGAGAAAGGTGTCCCTGCTGCAGGGCTGATTTTTATAGATGAAGGGACTTCAAAGGGTTAAAAAGTCAAATACTTGGAGCAAGTTAATGGCTGCAAGTGTTATATTACAGGTCTATGACAACTTGCCATAGCCAACTCACCACAGCCAACTCGTCACAATCAACTTACCATGACCAGCTCGTTGCAAGACAACTTGCCACAGCCATCTCGCCACAGGAAAACTGGGTGTGGGTCAAGGGTTACACTAATATCAAAGAAATGGTGGAATAGAATCATTAAAGAAAGGATGCAAAAGGAGGGACAGAATGAATGAATGGCAAACATTAGAATAATTTTTATTTATTTTAAATAATTAAATAGAATTGTTAAATTGTCTCGCAGTGAGTTGTCCCATGGCGAGTTGGCCATGGTAAGGTTTCCCACAGCAAGTTGGCTGTGATGAGCTGGCTGTGGCAAGTTGGCCATGGCAAGTTGGCCATGGCAAGTTGGCTGCAGCAAGTTGGCTGTGGCAAGTTGTCCCATTCCTGCATTTTACTCCTCAGGTAATCATGTTCTACCATGATAAAATGGCAAGACTTAGTATTTTGGTTAGCCCTTTAAGCTTCTTAAATGACAGGTTCCAACAGGCTCACTTGATATGTGTATGTCAATGAAGAGATCTTGCTTGTAGAAATTCCTTAGGTTCTACACTCCAAACAAATTATCCACATGACTCCTAGTATATAGCTAACAGTTTGAGATTAGGTTCATGACATTGCTCTAAGCCTGTGGTTCTCAACCTTTTCTTCACCATGGACACCCTTTAAAACTCTTGTGGCCATGGACCACCAACACATAATTCAAGATTTAAATCATAACATTTCTTCAAGCCTTTGCAAACCCCCTGTGATGACATCATGGATCCCTCCCAAAGGTTCATAGACCACAGGCTGAGAAGTACTGCTCTAAGCCATACCATTGATTGTTTCATTCTAGCTTAATGCATTGTGTGAGCCCAGGGTTCATGATTTGTAAATCATGGGGAAACAACAATACCTCTTATATTGGTTTGTTTGTTGGTTGCTTATGTGCCTTTAAGTTGGTGCATGTCAGGAATCACTTAGATTTTGTCCATGTTGAGCTACCCTCAAAGTCTTCCAATAATGCACCCCATAACCACTGTAATTGGAGCCATCAACCATGGTATTGCTCATCCTCTTCTTCTCTTTCCTTCCTCCAGGGTGCTCTGATGTTCTAAAGGGAGCTGAGTCTTTGCATAATGTGCCCAAAGTGTAATAAATTGAATCTGGTTATTTATGCCTCAAGTGAGAATTTTGGGTTGATTTGTTCAAAAATCCATTTGCTTGTTTTCTTAGTTATCTGTGGTATTCTCAGGTGTGTTCTCCAATACCCAAGAGCAAAAATGTCAATATCCTTTCTAGCTAACCTCTTCAAAGCTCAAATTTCACTTCTAAACAGAGAAAACAATTGCCTGCACAATTCTGATCTTTGTAGGTTTAGATCAATACCAGCATCTGGATATCTTTTTGCAAAGCCTTTACTGTTATTCTACCAAGGAGTGATTTGTAGAGTAGCATTATTTCTTTTATGCCGATTCCTTTAGATTTCACAGCTGATTCTAAAAAGTAGTAGCTACCCACTGCATTAATATCTTCAGTGTCAGTTCTAAGACTGGTTGCTATACTTGTCATAAATTTGGATTCTTTATATTTAATATTAGCCCTATTTTTTTCCACTATACTCCTTGACTTCCATTACTAAAGCTTGCATATCATTTGCAGTTTTAGCTGTCAGAATAATGTCATGAGCATAGCATGGGTTATTGATGTTTCTTGCTCCAGTTTCAAAATCATGCTCATTTTCTTCCAGTCCAGCTTCCATCAAATATATATATATATTGCACATATAAGTTGAATAAACAAGGGGAAAATATGCCACCATGTCTCACTCCTTTTACTGATTGGACCTAGTTTTTCTCATTCTCTAACAGTACTGTGGTTTCCTGACCTGTGTATAAATTTTGCATGAGGACAATGAGATACAGGTAGTCCTTGACTTACAACAGTTCATTTAGTGACCGTTCAAAGTTACAACAGCACTGAAAAAAGTGACTTATGACAGTTTTTCACACTTATGACCGTTGCAGCATCCCCAAGGTCACATGATCAAAATTTGGATGCTTGGCAACTGGTTCATGCTATGACTGTCGCAGTGTCCTGGGGTCATGGGAGGAACTTTTGCGAACTTTTGACAAGCAAAGTCAATGGGAAAGCCAGAGTCACTTAACAAAGGGGTTGCTAACTTAACAATGCAATGATTCACCTAACAACGGTGGCAAGAAAAGTAATAAAATAAGGCAAAACTCACTTAGCAAATGTTTCAATTAGCAAAATAAATGTTGGACTCAATTGTGGATGGAAGTTGAGTATAAGAGCCCTGGTGGCACAGTGGTTAGAATGCAGTACTGCAGGCTAATTCTGCTGACTGCCAGCAGTTTGATCAAGATTGATTCAGCCTTCCATCCTTCCAAGGTCGGGAAAATGAGGACCCAGATTTTTGGGGGCAATATGCTGACTCTGTAAACCACTTAGAGAGGGCTGTAGAGCACTGTGAAGCGGTATATAAGTCTAAGTGCTATTGCTATTACCTGTATTCTGGATTTCCCAGATTGTTAAACATATTCTACAATGTGACAAGGTGAGCATAATCAAAGGCATTCCCCAATGAAGTAGATATTAACTTCTTTAGGGTATTCTTTATCCTAAGGAAGGCTTTCAACCAGAGGTGGTATTCAGCAGGTTCTGAGCAGTTCTGGAGAACCAGTAGCAGAAATTTTGAATAGTTTGGAGAACCGGCAAATGCCACCTCTGACTGGAGATCTTACAGTATCTTTCCCCTGCCACGCCCACCAAGCCACGCCCACAGAATCAGTAGTAAAAAATTCCACCACTGCTTTCAACTATGCATCAGCAATAATGTTTTTTTATACCTTGGCATTTCTAAAGCCAGCTTCAGTTTCTGCCAACTTCCTTTATATAGAGAGCTCCTTTCTGTACTGGATCATCTGATTATTTTGTGAGTTGATCATATTAAGATTATTGTGTAGGTAGTCCTTAATTGACAATCATTCATTTAATAACAGTTTGTAGTTATAGCGGCCTTGAAAAAAATACCTTATCATTTGTCCTCTAAGTTACAAAAGTTGCACCATCCCACGATCATGTGATCTCCACTTGGGCACTTGCAATCAGTTCAGAATTATGATAATTGCAGTGACTTAAAGTCCTACAACTAAAATTTGGGACCTTCCCAGCCAGCTTCTGACAAGCAAATTCAGTTGGCAAAACCAGATTCACTTAATAACCACATGCTTCACTTAACAGCTGCAATAAAAATGATGATAAAATCAGCCCAGTCATGTGATCTAATTTAATAACTTTAATGCTTAGCACCTGAAATTTCAGTCACATGTCAAAGACTACCTGCATGACAGTTTGCATAATCTGTTACGTTTTCTTTCTTTCATAACGGGCAGAGAGATTGACTTCTCCCAATCTGTAAGCCACTGTGTCATTTTCCAGGTTTGCTGGCATATTGGTTAGAATCTTTACTGATTCTTCTGTTACTTGCCTGATTTATTTAACTGTCCCTTCAATTCATGTAGCTTTCCACTTTAGTAATGAAATGGAGTGCTGATCTAATTTCAAGTTCTAGGAAGAGATATTCCATCTCTGTTTCAAAGTCTTCAAAGTCTTTACAGATGCTGCTCCTTCTCTTGCTTTTTTGGCAATTTCCCCCATTTGTTCTGACATCCATTTTGCTTTGTTCTCTTTCTGGATCTTTGTCAGTCTCTGAAGTTTTTTATATTTATTTTAATTTCTTTGGATCCACTCCACAGTTCCTTTGATTCCTGATCAATGAGGCTCAGGACTTCAAATTGAGTCATTTAAGGTTCTCCTTAAAAATTGTGAATATATTATCAATCTCACATTGTAAAAATCGGTTGGTTTTCTTCTTCTGTTTATGTTAATGTGGAGTTTGCAAAATGAATGGGTGATGATCTGTTCCATAGTCAGACATTGGCCCCATCTTTGCTGTTATTATTGAGCCTTTCTGTCACCTGCTATTAACAATATATTCAATTTAACTTCAGTGTACTCCATCAGGTGTTGTCTATGTATATAGGTATTATTTGGTTATTAAAGCAATGAAAGCATAGTTTATTGAACAGAAATTGGCATATCTTTCTTCAGCTTAATTTTGGTTTCTTAGGTTATTTTCAGCTATAATTTCCTTCTTAATATTTTCAACTTTATCGTCTCCAACCACATGCCATACACCTTGCTTGTATTTTCTGTCAATTTCAGACTAAAGACTGTAAAGCCCATCAACTTCTTCTGCATCATTGATTGAAGCAGAAATGTGGATAATTATATTAAAGGGTTGTCTGCAAAGCCTAATTGATATTATTTCATCACTGATTGCGTTGGAGCCAAGCACTGTTCTCGCTTTATCCTTCATAACTATAAAAATAAACTGTTCAATATGATCACTTGCTGTCTGAAACCTTGAGTAACCCACTAATTTCCATAGCAAATATGTGGGTGAGTGTATCATTGAAATCAGAATTCAACCTTAGTTTCAACTGGAAATCTGTGAGTATCCTAGACCAAACTAAATTCAAAAAAGCTAGGCATGTCTTGGGAGTCTGACATTCAGACAAATCAATAGACACAAATGTGACATTTACACAGCATTCAAAAGAGACAATAAAAATGCTAAAAAGGATACAGAAAAGTTAAAATATATCATCTTCCAGCAGCCTATACCCATATACAGTAAGTAAGTATTAACACCAGACAAACAATCAAACAGAAAACAATAATCAAGGAGAAAACTGCAACCCTATCAACACTGGCTGGGCAAGCTATTATATATAAACAGAAAACAAACATCATACTGACTAGCATTGTTGATGTTACTTACATGGATAATCAAACGTCTGCAAGCAATGAACCAAGCTCAGAAAGCATGAAGGACTCCACAGTTCAACCCTGAGCTATATATATTCCATTCTATTGGCTTTTTACATGATTTGTTATTGTGTAAAGGGGGAAAATTCTCAATGTGCATTGCTACGCAGTGCTTATTAGCTACACATTTCCTGTAACAGTCGAGCTGCAATTACAATAAGAAGGTTTTCATGCTAAATGTATACAACCCTCATCTCTTTTTTCTTTAAGACCTGCTATTCTCAATCACAGACCCAAACAAAGCATTAGAATTATTAGAACCATGTTGTTTCTTTGCCATGAGATGTATTTTTCCATCAGACTGGAGGTGTTTGAATCCTTTATTTTATTTTATTTTTTAAAAATGTCTGACACAGTAGATTCCTGGTTCTATTATCCAGCAAGCCAGACTTCTAAGCAATTCAAACATAAAACTGAATGATACTGGAACACAATTCCCCACCCTCGAGGCCTTTGAACAAGGGCTAACCTGACAATAAAAGCCAGCGTAGCATTGTGTTCTAATTAGATGCTAATAAATCAATCTATTCATGAGTGTTGCTGGATGTTTTGGGCGTCTATATTCAAAAAAGAGCCTTTATAATGAATCGGTATGGTAATTCCACCATCCTACAGGGCACAAGAGACTATTCTTCTCCATTTCAGCTTATCCAGAACGATTGCTTTCTTTATGTTAAGCTGTCACATGCACATGCTTCTAAATAAATAAAATTCCAGGATGTAACTGAAGTATTCAGGCAAGTTTCGAGAGGTCTCATCTACAGCAGTAGACTCAACTTTTTCTTGACCTTGTTTACCAAGCAGTTGTCAAGGAAACAGGAGCAGACTATTTTATACAGCCTTTTGTCCTCTGTCTGACAGCGTCAGTTTAGTTTCTATGAAGGGTTTTTTAAATCAGAAATTCTGAATGGCCCAGCAGGGGTCAAGCTGCATGATTCAAGAAGTACAGTCTAGCCCAGCCCAGCCCAGCACATCTGGCCATGTTGCATCATTAATCCAACAATGCCAGGGATGCCCCAAATGATTGCTTGGAATGCTGGCCTAATTAGGCTGATAGTAGGTTACACGTCCCCATTGGAATGTTTTAGTTACACAATGACTGCACAATACAGCTGCTCCCAGTCTGTTTAGAACAATGTTATGAATGAATACATGCTTTTGCTGACTTTAAAAAAAAAAACTAATGCAACTATTAGTGATTACAACAAATTTGTTGTATTTCACCATCAAGTGCCCCCATTGGTTGTTATTTCAGGTTGCTTTTTTTTCTAACAAACAAACAAACAAACAAACAAGACCAATTATTGCAAGTATATCCATGTGGCTTTCCTGGAACATAGCCATGTGGCTATTCCTAACTGCACAAGTGTGTAAATGTACACTGAAAAATATATTAGAAAAAGAAAAGTGTCCTCTTTTTCCTGCCCTCCCACTAATCCCAGTTTGATTCCAGGAAAAGGAAAAGAAAAGGTGAATGGCCCTACTTTTCTGGATGTTCCAGAAGATTAGACAAGGATCCACAAACTCCATCTGTACTTTTTTCAAAAGTGAATTTGAGGCAAAAAGAAAGTTCATAGCAAGGCTGGGAAGAAAGAGACTTTGCAGCTAGTAGGTTCCAGTTCTAACTAACATCCCTTCAGGACCATCAGGCCTAAAATGCCAATATGATTATACATATTCTGTCCTGGAAGTTGCCATCTCTGCCAATGCATCTTACAGTATCTATCAGAAGAAGGGACTATCAAGCACGTCAACCCTGCATTTTATTTATGTTGTTGTCTGTTAAATTTGCATCTTGTGTTAGCCAACCTTGGCTGATCTCAAGCAGCTAAAGAGATTTGCATCTGTTAGTGCTTGGAAAGGAGATTATGGAAAGTCCCATGACTGAAAGCTATACTTGTAAGTCAGTGAACATCCAGGGGTGGGATTCAAATTTTTTAACAACCAGTTTGTGAGTGTGGCTTAGGTGTTGGACATGGCTTGGTGGTCATGTTATTGGCTGGGCGTGGCCAACTCAATATCACTCACATCGAGGCATGCATCTCCTCGCCTGGCCTCTCAACTGTGGGGATGGTGCAACAGTCGTAAGTGTGAAAAATGGTCATAAGTCACTTTTTTCAGTGCCATTGTAACTTTGAATGGTCACTCCACACAAGCAAAGTACCAGCAAAGGAGGGGAAAAAAACTCCAGAGACGTTCCTGAGACAGGAAGTCTAGTCCTGCCAAGAACGTAATAAGGGTTAGGCAGTTTCTGTAAGCAACACCAGAATGTTTCCTTCCTGCCTTCCTTACAGGATTAGGCCAGTAATTTCTTCTAACAACTGGTTCTCCAAACTGCTTAGAATGTTAACAACCAGTTCTAGAGAATAGGTGCGAACTGGTAGAATCCCACCCCTGTGAACATCCTGAAAGAGGACAATTACAAACCATTTTTATAATGCTGCTCTGAATGTTATATAAATGTATCCCTGTGGTCCACAAGTGTGAAGTTCCACCTGAAACCCAAGACAATGTACACTGCACTCTTTCCTCCTATGCTTTCATCAAGACAACAGCCCTGTGATGTATGTTGGGCTGAGAAATAGTCATTCAGTGAGAATCCTTGGCTGAGAAGAAGCTACATCTTGTAATTTTCTAAAGGTTTAAAATCTTCAACATTCAATGATCATGCATCAAATGAGTAAAGAAGGCTTAGAAGAAAAGCACAACCAATTCAAACATGCAATGTAAATTATGTAATAAATTGTTTATGGAAGCTGATTTTTGACACATGGTGTGTGTGTGTGTGTGTGTGTGTGTATACACAAGAACGAGTTTAGGGGTTAAGATACCAAGATAGATAGATAGATAGATAGATAGATAGATAGATAGATAGATAGATAGCTGGTCTAGGGGTTAAGATACCAAGAGAGAAACCAGGAAATTTTGAGTTCTAGTTTTGCCTTGGGCCTGAGAGCTGGGCCAGTCACTCTCTCTCTCAGCCCAACTCACCTCATAGGGTTGTTGTTGTGGGGCAATAGGACGAGAAAGGAATATTAAGTGTGTTTGTTACAAACATACATGTCCATTAAAACCTGGTCATGGGAAGGAATATGATTGACCATGAAAACAGAAAGATGGAATGGTACAGCAACAGTCACAGGAAATTGTCCAATAGAAGTGTAAGCCTGTCATCTCTCCTGAATATCTTGTAAGCTGTTGGCAGACTTGTGTTTCTTACACAGGTGCAAAGTCCAGCCAGAACAAGCACAGGACAGGAGCGGCTTAACGGTGCAATGCAGACATGTCCAAAGAAAGTTACAATAGTTAACAAGACAAATATGTCCCTAGACTAAGTTTAATGACTCAACCCTTTTGTAGACAACTGGCATCCATCCTCTCATTTCAAAATAATGTGTGACTAGCTATTTTCTACCCACCCACTTACTAAAAATTCAATGGTACCAAAATACGAGCAGGCAGCTGAGCTGCTGCAACCACTAGACTCATTAGTGGCATTGCTTAATGTTTGCTCACACAGCAGATTTTCTTGCAGCAGCAGCAGACTGTGCACATGCAGCAAAAGCAACCAGGGTGGGATTAGAAGGTGCTTCCCAACCTTCTTTTTCTCACATTGGTTTAAGATTCAGTAAAAGGGTCTTGAAAGAGATCATGTCATTTGGATGATATAAATATGCAGTTATTTAAATCCCTTCGTAACTGCATGCTAAAATGTTTATTTTTTCTCTACCCGAGTTCAATTCTTATGCTTTTCTTTTCCTGTTTTCCTTTTAAAAATGGAAAAGAAAGCTTAAGAAATGTTTCCCCTTACCTTAAATACATGATTTAGAAATCAAGCTCCCTTTCTGGAGAACATTTGCTGAAAACTGACAATGCAAAACCAGAACTAAGCCTAAAACAAAAATGGAGGGATTGATTACATAATTGTAATAACAAAAAAAAAACCAGAAACAAAACAATCCCTGAAAGTTGAATTCACTGGGCCCTAGGCAATGGTTTGGTTTTGGTTAACATGATCACTACATAAGTATAATAACCATGTTTAAAAAAATCCTTAATGGATTCTTCAGCTTTTGGAATTATGCCAACAGATCAAATATATCTTTTAGAGGGGACAACTAATTGTTCTCTCTTTACAGTATTAAATAGGAAAGAGCAAAAATCCCTAAAGGCTAAAGGAGTCCAGGTTTGCATTCTTTCATACTATTGGAATGAGAGCCAGTAGTAGTATTAGTAGTAGGAGGGGAGGAGGGGGTCTTAATGCACAGGCAACTGAGTTTAAATCCCATGCAGCTTACAAGCTGACATTGGGCAACTTGCACTCTTTCCTTCTCATTTACCTCTCAAGAAAGAACTCGATACTGTGCTACTCAGTTGACAAGCGTACCCATGTGACAAAATCAGTACGGGTAGTCCTCAATGTTGAGACTCTAGAAAGAGTGCAGAGAATAGCAACAAAGATGATTAGGGGGCTGGAGGCTAAAACATATGAAGAACGGTTACAGGAACTGGGCCTGGCTAGTCTAGTGAAGAGAAGGACCAGGGGAGACATGATAGCAGTGTTCCAATATCTCAGGGGTTGCCACAGAGACGAGGGAGTCAAGTTATTCTCCAAAGCACCTTAGGGCAGGACAAGAAGCAATGGGTGGAAGCTAATCAAGGAGAGAAGTAACTTAGAACTAAGGAGAAATTTCCTGACAGTTAGAACAATTAATCAGTGGAACAACTTGCCTCCAGAAGTTGTGAATGCTCCAACACTGGAAGTTTTAAAAAAGATGTTGGATAACCATTTGTCTGAAGTGGTGTAGGGTTTCCTGCCTAGGCAGGGGGTTGGACTAGAAGACCTCCAAAGTCCCTTCCAACTCTGTTATTCTATTCTGTTCTGTTCTATTCTATTCTATTCTATTCTATTCTATTCTATTCTATTCAACTTACGATCACAAGTGAGCCCAAAATTTATGTGAGAAATTTGTTAAGTGAGTTTTGTCCCATTTTATTACTTTTTTGGGGGACAAATTTATTAAGTGAATTTTAAATTGTTAAGTTAAATAACATGCTTGTTAAATGAATCTGGCTTCCCCATTGATTTTGCTTGTCAGAAGGTCTCAAAAGGCCCCAGGACACTGGAACCAGTAGTGGGATTCAAATGTTTTTACTACCGGTTCTGTGGGCGTGACTTGGTGGGCGCGGCAGGGGAAGGATACTGTAAAATCTCCAGTCAGAGGTGGTATTTGCCGGTTCTCTGAACTACTCAAAATTTCCGCTACAGGTTCTCCAGAACTGGTCAGAACCTGCTGAATACCACCTCTGACTGGAACCATCATCAATATGAGTGAGTTGTCAAGCATCCAAATGTAAATCACATTACCATGGAGATGCTGCAATGTTCATAAGCATGAAAAATGGTCAACAGTCACTATTTTCAGTGCCGTGGTAACTTCGAATGGTCACTAAATGAACTAAATGTTGTAAGTTGAACTCTACCTGCAGCATTGCATTGCAAGCCTTCCCATTTGGGGCACGTCCATGAAGAAAATGTGTGCAGAAAAGGGATGGGGATTGCACTACAATGCCATGACACTGCTTGGATCTCTCTGATCCCTTGCTGGCACCATTCCACCAGGCCAGTGAAAAACTAGCAGGACAAACATGCACTCCTGGGTGCTAGGGAAATGTTTGGTTTTAAGGAAGACTGGGACATGGCCTCACTCAGTAAAAATGCAACTCTTATGTTAAGCAACTTTCCCCAATCTTTCTGGATCCAGAATTCCCCAGCCAACATGGCTATGGTTAAGGATTCTGGGAGCTGAAGTTCATACACTTTCACTAGAGAATGGCAACTACTTTTGCTTCAAGCAGGGGCAGAAAATGGAGGTAATAAGTACATCTGGAAACCATCTTGTCTCCTTATGATTTCTAGGCTCCTACTAGTTTTCCAGGAAGAGTCAAGTTTCTTTTCTGTTGTTATCCTGCACTTTGAAAGGAACAAACCATCTATTTATTTCTATGAACTCTTTTAATTGAATTCTTTGTATGACAACAGAGCAGACCTAAAGATTAATGACTCAATTTTAGAGACAAGGGAAAATGCAAACTGGAATTGATTACATTAATTGTTTCTTTGAGAACCAATCTCGTTCAGCAATATCCAGAGTGCGCTCTGTGTTAGAACATACACTGTGATCTGGTCCACTTACTCACTGTGCTTTAAGCTTTGGCACGTTGGTATTATATTAGATTTACTTTTCAAGCGATTTTCAAGTCCCTGGTTGACAATAATTGTACAGAGATTGTGACAGAGAAAATGATAAATGGGTAGGCTTTCTGGAGTGGAAACTTTGGTTATTATTAGACCTCTCAGGAGAAAGAGATGAAGCATGAAATGGAAGATGAGAATGACCTATCACATCAGCCTTAAACTTAAAACAACACATCTGTTTCTTAACTTCCAGACATCTCCCAAAGTACCCAGCCATCTAAATTTTTCTTTTTATCAAGATAGAAGCCATCAGCTTATTGGGAAAGAGAGAGTTACTTCCTGCTTTCCATCTCAGATTTCATTTACAATATTTTTATATGTATCTGTGTTTCAGAATTCAGTATAACACACATAAGGTTTCTTTGTGGTCTTCTCCTTTTCTTCTCTGAGTTTTGATTCATCACATTTCATTCTACTCCCAATACTGCTGGACCAGAGCACCTAAATCACCCATGTGTGGTTCCTAAAAATTCCTGTTCCTGGAGACAGTCCCTCCAGAGACCTCTAGAAATTGCTAAAAATTGTAATTTTTAATGTGACACAAGGGAGAAAAAACTTAAGATATAACTTTATAGTTATCATGTTCAGCTTTAATTCCTTATAGTAAATGTCAATGAAGTGCTATTGTCAACTCATGAAGCTTTCCTGACCTGCTCCCAAGTTGCCATAGGCAGGGGGATGGGAAATTGCACCTCGCAGCTGTACCAAGGAATTTACTCCTCAGTCATAACATGATGCAGTCTGGCCGAGCAAGTCAAGGCTATCTCCAATGGATACCAGCAATGGCTGGAGGGAGTGACTTCCACAACCCATGAAATTACCTCGTTGGGGAATGTGATGGGTGACACACTTTGGGGGGAGGGGGAAACAGGGTCAGAAGCAATGTGCGAAGGGGTTGAAGTCAGAGTTGGCTTCACCTAGGTCAAAGGTCTTCAAAAGTGGTAAGTTTAAGACTTGTGGACTTCAACTCCCAGAATAACATGACTGGAGGAGGAATTCTGGGAGTTGAAGTCCACAAATCTTAAAGCTGTCAAGTTTGAAGACCCCTGACCTAGGTAATGCTGACATGGTGCTCCTAATAAAAGACTGGATTTGGATTGCCAGATGGCTTGAGACTCTTAATTGCATTAGGGCACTGGTTGGAACCCTGACAACTATCACATTTAAGCTTCTGCCTTACCTCTCCCACTATAACTACAGCTGCTGGTATGCCTCTACAAGACCACACTTGGCCTTGGCTTGAAAGAAGGAAACTTCCTTTCTAAACAAACATGTTTAGTTTCTGAAATCTTTCTGGGAGAGTTTTCTCCACAGGTCATCCCTTGTGGCAGGCAGCTGTCATGGTTCTGCTATGGGTTAAGCTGGAAGAGAACTTGGCCCGAGACTATTTGGAAATCACAAGTTGTGACATTTCTTCAGTAGAGATCTTTCCTTAGAATATATCACCTGGTGCCAACCCTCTTGCTTTTTTTGATCCAAGTTGATCTTCTGTTTCAGCCTGGCATTTGACAGAAGCATAACATTTTATATAAAAAGTAATATTTCTGTGTGGAATGTCTGCTTCTATATTTTACTTGGTTTGCTGGTTATTGATGGATTTTAGCATTATGATTGCAATATTGATTGCAACACCAGCAATATTTCCCTTCTCTTGCCTTACAACACTTTGGGAAAGGCAAACTAGCTGTTGTCCTTTGTTCTTGTGCTGTTACTTTCCTATTTTTTTCCTACCCTGACATGTTTTCTCCCCATCTCATTTCTTTCTGATTCTACTCAATCCTTTCGCTTTCCTCTTTTTTTCCAATGCAACTCCTTTTCTCCTGTTTCTGCTAGAACAAGGTATGTATGTATGCATGTGTGTATGTATGCAAGAGAATCTCATTTTCATAGTATTTTAGGATTATTTGTTTCAATAATATGTGCCTCTCCTTTTACAGGCAGTTTAAACCAGTAGCTGTTAATTCAATTAATACTGATTCAACATTATGATGAGCCTTCTTATGGAACAGCTTATTGCCAGAGCTAAGGATGATTCCATCCTTGTAAGTAGTGTGGAGGGCTATTAGCATCTCATTATTTCGTAGGATCTTTGGAGAAATTTGTGTGAGTATTTGTTCCTGTGGTGAATGCAGAACACTGGTTCTTGGTTCTTATTTGGATAAGAACTTGGTTCTTATTATCTTACTGTTTTAATACCATGTACTGCATTTTATTCTTGTTTCTGTAATCGGAAACTGTTAGCCCCTCAGAGTCTCATTAACTGGTGTGACCAAGAAGTCAGGTAAATAAACAACTAAACCTTTTGTGTTTTCGCTCTTCTCCTCTCCTCTCCTTTCTTCCTGGTGGAGGGAGGAAATGTATATAAATGTGTATGTATGTATAAGCACACACATATACATATAAATATATAGACAATTTTATGTGGAGGAGCCAAAAAAGGGAAAACAGGACATTAGATTTTGATGTGTGTTTCTTTTTCTTTTTCCTGTATCAGATATTATCAGATAGATTTCAGAGTTGTCTTCCTTTCTGTTAAGTTTGCATGAAGAGACAGACGTGGAGTGCTTCAAGCTCTTTTGTTTTATTAGTGACTACAGCTCAGAACGGACCCAATTTGGCTGGGCTGCGGCTGCTACCTATAGCCAGCAGCCGCAGTTGCCAGCCAATCAGAGTGCAGGGTTTTCCCGCA
This sequence comes from Naja naja, assembly GCA_009733165.1. Lineage (NCBI taxonomy): Eukaryota > Metazoa > Chordata > Lepidosauria > Squamata > Elapidae > Naja > Naja naja. The sequence goes on along the minus strand of CM019148.1, from coordinate 79,467,077 downwards.
CTTTTAAACCAATCATTTCTCACATTTTACAAGAACAGTTCAAACTAAACCAATGACTTTAAACCTAAATACATAACACCCCTCCCCACTAGGTTCAGTCCATACTCAAACCCCATCTATCTAATGTACTCTTTTAAATAGGTGGGGCTCTTACGTGTACATTGAGACCTACGTGGTTCAGATGTTTTAATGTTCTCACCCAGTGAGAGAGGAAATGTGTCTGTTGACAATTCCCTACTAGCGCTTCCAGTGAAAGAAGACCCTGTTTGATTGTTACAATCTGGTCTCTCCTCCCAATCCATCTCCAACCCAATGTCAGCACCTAAGTCAGGTAGTGATGTACAGTCTTCCACTTGTAAGGATGGATTTTGGCATTGTGACAGGTTTTGGGATGGTTCCTGTCGTGTTGGCTCATTACACATGGGGTTGATTCTTGCTTGCTGATTATCCTCATGATCCTCCCCTTCCCCCCTAGAAGAGGTATTAGGTATGGGAACTAGAGACGAGCAATTGCAATGTTCCTGAGGTAATCTGGATCTAAGCTGATCAATGTGCCTGCTCCAGAGGACTCCATCCTCTGTTTGTACCCTGTAAGACCTAGGGCCTGTGATTTGGGTTATCTCAGCAGGAATCCATAATGGTTCACCCATAAGGTTCTTAGCATAAACAGAATCACCCACAGTGAATGTACGAACTTTGGAAGTGGAATCCAGTGGTGCGTTGGATGCATAAGTGGGATGAAGGCGGTCAAGGGGAGACCTGAGTTTCCTACCCATCAACAACTCTGCTGGGGATAAGTTAGTTGATGGGTTGGGAGTGATATGCTGGACACTGAGTAGTTTTTCAACTCTCTCAGTGAGGTCCCCAGGACCCAATTGCTGAAGTTTTTCCTTGGTAAAGCGTACCATGCGTTCAGCCCGGCTGCTAGCCGAAGGGTGCCCAGGGTCTGTCAGGGCATGTCTGATACTCTGCTGTGCTAAATATGATTCAAAAGGTTGGACGTAAATTGAGGACCATTGTCAGAAATTAGGATATCAGGTAACCCATGAGTTACAAAAAGCTTTTTAAGCTGTTTTATGACAGCTTCAGCTGTGGTGGATGCCATAGGGATAACCTCCAGCCATTTGGAATATGCATCTACTATAATAAGGAAGGTGTGCCCTCTGGTAGGGCCAGCAAAGTCAATGTGAATCCTAGACCAGGGGCCCCTAGGACATTCCCATTCCTGTGTGGGGGCGAGAGGTGGGGCAGGCCGGACTTCCTGGCAGTTGGGACAGGATGCAACCCAGTGTTCAACCATTTTGTCAATACCTGGCCACCATACATAACTCCTGGCCAATCCCTTCATTCTGACAATTCCTGGATGACCCTCATGTAACATTTCCAAAACCTCTTTTTGTAGTTTTGCAGGAATAACCACCCTGTTACCCCACAAAATACATCCTCTTAATACAGATAATTCAGTTTGCCTGGATTTAAAAGGTTGGGCATGTTGAGGTAGATCTTGAAGTGGCCAACCTTTCTTAATCCAGCCTATAACAGGAGCCAATAAAGTGTCTCTCTGGCAATTTCAGCAGCGTGTACTGGAAGCTTGGCAACAGTTTCTAGAAAAAGGTGTAAGTCTCAGGAGCAGGATCCTCAGTGTGTGAAGGAAGTGGGCAGCGACTCAAAGCATCTGCATGCCCAATGTCTTTTCCAGGCCTGTGGATAAGTTTGTATGAATAAGCAGCAAGAAATTCAGTCCATCTCAGCATTCTTGGTGACAGGATTGTGGGCGTTGGTTTGTCCCCTGCCACAATGCCTAACAGAGGTTTGTGATCTGTGACAATAGTAAATGTTCTCCCATATAAATACTCATGGAATTTCTTGACAGCTGCAACAATTGCCAAGGCTTCCTTGTCCAGTTGGCTGTAATTTCTCTCTGCTTTAGTCAAAGTGCGAGAGTAAAATGCAATAGGGGCTTCCCTCCTGCTGGGAAGCATGTGGCTCAAAAACCCCCACCCCACCCCAAAAGGGGATGCACCACAAGTCAGTACAACTGGCAAATTTTCAGAGAACTGCATCAGTACAGCATCAGAAGTGATTTGTCTCTTAATAGTGTTCAAGGCAGCTTGTTCTTTTCTGCCCCAGACCCATGCAGACTTTTTGTCTAGTAATCTGTGTAGTGGTTCTGCAATGGTTGCCTTCTGAGGTAGAAACATGTGATAGAAGTTAATGAGTCCCAGGAAAGCTTGCAAGTCTGTTTTGCATTTTGGCCTGGGGGCTTCTTTGATTGCCTGAACCTTGGCATCTGTGGGGTGGATATCATGCTTGTCAATCATATAGCCCAAGAACTCTACCTTGTCAGTTCTAAGAGTGCATTTTTCTTCTTTGACTTTTAACCCCGCTTTTTTGAATCTGGTTAGGACTTCTCTGAGTCTCTCGTGTAACTGAGTGTCATTTTCAGCAGAAATTAAAAGGTCATCAAAATAGGGCAGCACCCCTGGCAACCCTTGTAACATTCTTTCCATAAGGCTTTGGAAGATGCCTGGTGCCACACTTACTCCAAATTGCAACCTTTTGCATTTGAAAGCACCTCTATGAGTCACAATGGTTTGGGCCTCTGCAGTGGCATCAACTGTTAACTGTTGATATGCCTGGGCCAGATCCAATTTGCAAAGATTGTGCCCCCGCCAAGAGAATGTAATAAATGATGCACCACTGGAACTGGATATGCGCTCTGTTGTAGCGCATGGTTCAATGTCCCCTTATAGTCTCCGCAGATTCTCACAGACCCATCAGTCTTGACTGGTGTGACTATGGGTGTCTCCCACCTGGAGTGATCAGTGGGCTCTAAAACCCCTTGAGCTATTAATTTATCTAATTGTGCATCATTTTTTTCCTTTAAGGCAAATGGGACCCTTCTGGGCTTTAAACGGATTGGTGGCACCTTGGGATCTAGATTGAAAGTGATAGGGGTCCCCAAGTACTTGCCTAATCCATCGCTGAAGACCTCTGGTAACTCAGACTTCAAGGCCTCCGCCCATTCAGAGTTGCTCACGTGATTGATGCCAGTCACCTTGATGCCCAGCGGGTTGAACCACTCAAGTCCCAGCAAACTTGGGCGATCCTTGTCCACGATGGTCAGGGGCAGGCATTTGGTGTGGCCTTTGAAATTCACGTTGAATTCTCTTGTTCCAACTACTGGAATCTTGTTCCCTTGGTAGTCTTTAAGAGTCAATGCTTGCTTCTTGAAATGCTTCTTCTGAATGTTTGGGAATAGTCTGTGAATAGTGTCCCATGACACCATAGACAGATATGAGCCTGAGTCCACTTCCATTTGGCAAGGCCTTCCTTCAATAAGTACCTTGACATGCACTTTTCTGTTATTGATAGAAGATGAATGACCGATAGTTACTGTCTGATGAGTTTCATCCTTCCCCTTTGCTTCTTTGCTACGCCCCATTTTCTCACTGAGATTGTTGGGCTTGAATTCTTTGTCTTTGTTTGTAGGAAGTTTCCTTCTGTTGGGTGGAGTTCTGGATCATTTGCAGACTCTTGCTAGATGTCCTCTTTTTTCACAACGGAGGCAAATGGTGTCTAAAAACTTGCATTCAGTGCGGGGGTGGCTTCCCGCACAACCTCTGCAGTAGAAATCTTGCCTCTTTCTTCCCAGGTCTTTCTTTTTCTGCTCCATTCTGAGTCTGTAAATTCCCTCTTCCACCTCACTGCAATCTGACTCAGAATCTAGGTCATCACAATGGTTTGTGATAGACTTTTCCACATCAGAATGGCTCGTGGCCCTGTTCATCTTCGTCATGGCTGCTGCTGAGGAGTTGGTAGCTTCTGCTGAAGAGGCTTCTTCTATGGCTTCTTTGAGTGTGATCTTAGGTTTCATTAATAACTTGCTCTGTAATACCTTGTCTTTAAGGCCCAGAATGAATCGATCACGCATGGCCTCTTCTAAACTGTTAAATTCACATGCACCCCCAATGTCTCTTAAACTTGCCACGAAATTGTTTACGTTTTCGTTCTCCCCTTGATCACGATGGTAAAACTCGTGTCTCTTAATGAGGCACGATACTTGTGGCGTGTAATGGGCTCTTAACAGCTTTTCTAAATCAGGCCAGTCCATTACCTTCATGTCTGCAGCTCCCACCAATGCCTTTGCCATCTTGAAAACTGCCGGACCGCAGTACGTAAGAAAGACCGCCCTCTTCCGCTTCTCGGACATGTCGGCTAGATCGTTTCCTTCCAGATACATTTGGAAGCGATCTGCATACGATTCCCAGTCTTCTGCCGTCGGATCGAACGGGGCTGGGGGGTGCTCAGCACAGTCATCTCGCTCTTCTTCTGTTCTGCGTTGCCTTCTCTTCAGGGAAAATCCCACCTTTGTCGCCAGTGTTAAGTTTGCATGAAGAGACAGACGCGGAGTGCTTCAAGCTCTTTTGTTTTACTAGTGACTACAGCTCAGAACGGACCCACTTTGGCTGGGCTGCGGCTGCTACTTATAGCCAGCAGCCGCAGTTGCCAGCCAATCAGAGTGCAGGGTTTTCCCGCATTTTTAAACCAATCATTTCTGACATTTTACAAGAACAGTTCAAACTAAACCAATGACTTTAAACCTACATACATAACACTTTCAGTATTGTACCTCTTGGAATTATGTGAAGTATTAATCCTTTGCAGCCCAACATCCTTCCAATCCCTCTCCGAAGCTGGACTGCAATTACTTGAGCAGATGAAATATCTTTTAGCACTCAGTAGCATCACACTTGCTTAACTGACTTGTCTTAGAGGCTTTAGTTCATTGCCCAAGTGCAACATAACACAACTGTTAGCAAGATATCAATTTTCTAGCTGCCATGTTCTACCTGAGTAAGTAAATACGTCCTCCTGTTAATGCTGTATCAGTCTCCGTCTCCCCGCAAAGCTGGTTTTCTCCTCCCTATCTGTTGCTAAGGGTTAGGAGCATGTTCAGTTACATAGATTCATATTTCGAAATTTATGACCCAGACAAAATGGGACTCTTGTAGGGAAAGGCCGGTGAGTCATTGTAAGTTCTGAAGAGAAAAGGCCAAGGACATTATTTTCCCTGGAACAATAATTAAGTAGGCTTTGATCCAATTTGATGATCCGACACACAAAGATGTTGCATCGATAAGGAATGTCATGATACTGACCTGGTATAGTGGGGCATTTTACTAGATCAGCTGTAAAAGTTATCACACGCTGCAAAATTACAATTCCAGGATTTGGGAGTTGTAGCAGTGACCTGATGGCAACAGATTAAGGAGGCTGATATGTAAAACGTGGCCTTATTGATTGGACCATTAAATATGGGTTGCATTCTATTGTCAAGATTCCAAATAATGAACCAAACCAACTCAGTACTCCGAGACCTTCAGCTCTTTCAAAGGACTGTTTTATTGAGTATATTATTTCGGCACAAATGAAAACGAAACCAGCTCTGGCTATTTCCCATGTTTTCAGTATAGTTAAAGAATAGATAACTCCCTCATTGTCACAGGCCACATTGTCCAATTAGGTGTTCTGGCATCTCCTTGGTAACCTTTTCCAGTTTTTGCCAGCGCCTGTTGGTATGACCTTGGTTCCCACAGGATAGTAGGTTGTTTTGTCTGGTCTGCATTCCAAGCTTCTCCTCCCTCCCATACTGTGTGGAAACCTTAGGAATGGAAAGATGGCTGTGACAGGCCTGATCCGTTTCGAAGTTGACACCTATGATTTATCTTTTGTTTAGAGACAATGATGTGGTGAAATCATCCCTGGACCATGTCAGCTGGTTGTCCTGAGAAAGGATACAAGTCAATATAAGCAGAATTCCATAAAATACCAAATTTTATGCTTTTAATTCATTTATTTATTACCATTTATACCCTACAGTTCATACAGTCATACAGTTCGAAGTAGCATAAATTGTATTCCTCCTTCATTTCCACCCATAACAATCCTATAAAGTAGATTAGATTGAAAGGCAGTGAGAGGCATAAAGTTCCTCAGTTAGCACTGAGGACTGTAATTTAACTTTATATTCACTATACCACACTAGCTTTATGAGCTTCCAGCAGTCCCTCCCGCCCTTTTGTGTGTGTATCTTCTTTCTTCTCCCATGTGGCAACTCATGTGAAAGACTAAAATGACTGGTGAAGGCATTAAAAAATAATTCTTTTTTCTGATAACTAGTTTTATAAGAAGGAATGTTCAATCATCATACAATCCTCAGTGTGTAGCTTTAAAAGATTTAGCCTGGCTGTTGCTTTATTTCTTCAGTGATATTCCTGAAAATGGAAAAAGTATACGGGGGTGATAGCCATCCAGATACTGCTAAAGTTTCAGCATTCAGAGACCTATCATTATGATCTGTGGTAAAATTTATAAAAGATGGATGGATAGATAGACAGATAGATAGATTCTTATTTATCTTTTAGCTTGATAAAATATTTAATAACACATACACACACAAATAAATTTGCTCTATGATAAGAGTGGCTGGAAGCTGTAATTCAACAATATTTTGAAAGATTCTCTTCCTGAAGTCCAATAAGAAACCACACACCATTTCTATAAAAATAATCCAGGAACTAGCTTGAACGGATAGCACTCATTGCAGCAAACACACAAGACTATGTTCTATCATTTATTTGTCAAGTCAAATTCACCCTGAAGGATAAAACTGAAAATCTGTAAACTCTCCTTTCTAGAACTGGCTGGGAAATCATTCTCAGATTTCCCTAAATGGCATATATCACAGATAGCTGTACCTCCAATAAATCAATTTTCTTCCACTTTTCTCTCCAGGTGTGCTGAGATTATCATATCTAGATTGTTCAGACAATGGGCAGATGATAATCCCCCATCCATTTGATAGTACCAGGCTGGAGAAGAGCAGCCCTGTAATTTTCCATCTCCCCCTTTCTTTTTCACCAGAGTCCTCCGTGGACAGAATTCTATTGGCAGAGACCTGGATGCCTTGGAAAGAAATAATGGGCTATGTAAGAAAAATCCACAGTAAATTCAGTATAGACAGACATTTCAAATTAACCTCTTTAAAGCAAGCCACACATTCTAGGTGGGGCAAAAGTTGCTTTTAGATAAACTAATGCACTCTCTGTTTTCCCATACTAGAGTCATAAAAAGATTGTGTGATGTCAAAGTATCCTGAAATATTGTTCCCAGACAGACAACACACAGAAATATATTAGTGTTTTTCCAGTGAAATACACCTACTGCTGTTCTTGCAGCAATAGTAGCTAAACCAACAAATTTTACAAGTAGATGGTTTTTCTCATGATGGGAATAACAGTGGTCCTATGAGATATGTAACTCTATCATTATTTTGAAAAGACTCAACAACAGAATTGCCAGCTGCAACTTTTTTCTTTTAGCAATTTCCCTTTAGCTTAATTCCAGATATACTTTAAGTAACGAGAGATACATTGAGTGGTGGGAATAATTCTCTTTTTTCCCTCCAAGGAATATTCTTATTTTGTAAAAAAAAAAAAGATTGGATTTCCATTCTGCTGCTTTTTGTCCCAGGCAGAGACAACTGCAGTGGTTTAGATCAAATATACAGAATCTGTGGCCCTCTAAATGTTGTGTCCCTCACCTTTGGTCATTCTGGCTAAGGCTATGGAAAGTTCAGCAACATCTGGAGAGAGACCATAAGTTTCCTCATGCCTGGATTAGATAGTAACTCACTTCAACTGCTAGTCAGCTGTTAACTGACTTTGAATCCTTTTTGCAGTTTCCTTGTAAATCTATAGTAACTTCAATATGATAATGCTTACTGCCCCCCACCCAGGGCCTAAACTAAGAGTATAGTACAGCCCTTTCCTCCCATTTCTGGCTTCCCTCTAGTATGATACTGGGAGTTATGGTAAAAACGATTTATATTCTTGTATTATTCCAAAATAGGAGATTGAACAAGTCTGTCATTATATTCTTATTGGTCACTGTGTGCTCTGGATCAACATTCCAATTGGATGGAAAAAAAGAAATACGAAGGATTATTAAAATTCCTTGCTAAGGGATGGCATATTTCTAAATGAAATTCTTATCTTGAGCTATCTAGAGTACCAGCTGAGACTTCATCCCTTAACCAACCAACTTTTGGCATGAGATCATCAACTCTTTCCAGCTGTTTAATGGAGGTAATCTGCTTTAATTAATCTATGAGGAAATGTTAAATATGCAGGCTATAATGACCCAGTTGGAGACTAACCAAATAGTTGGTACCAGCCCCATGTGCTTGTAATGAATGATGTGGGACTGTTCATATCACCAAGCAATAAACGTGATGATCTCAGTTTTACAGCTCGTTAGAAAAGCAACACATCCAGACATCTATTAGTGCCTGAAATGGGTTATACTTCTTCAAAGCACCAACCCATTTGCCTCTATTGAAGACATCACAAAAGAAAAATCTTTGGCATTTACACAAGTCAGCATGATTGCAGGAGTCATCGAGTTACACAAATGTGCTGTGTGCAGATGATGAACATTATTAGAACCATTATTACAATCATTGTCCAAGTTGAGCACTATGTCTAATTATGAGCCCTTTGACAGTAAGTTTCAAGGAAGACAAATAGCTTCGCAAAGAACAAAATGGATGAATCAGTATACCAATTATAAAGTAAGGCCACAAAGTCATGATCCATCAAAACCAGCCCAATCAAACAGCCACTCATTGTTATGCATTGTGAAGGAGAATTAGAGAAAGGCTGTAGTATGTGAACTGAGCAGAATGTGAATTGGTTCCGAATTTGGAGTTTCTGTGGCATCTTTTAGGCATCAAATCTTAGTTCCTCCTAAGAACCACAGTACAGGCAGTCCTTGACTGAAATGAACAGTCATAAGTTCATTTAGTGACCGTCAAAAGTTACATCACTGAAAAAAATGACTTATGACCATTTTTCACACTTATGACTGTTGTAGCATCTCCATGGTTACATGATTTACTTTCGGATGCTTGACAACTGGCTCATATTTATGATGGTTACAGTGTCCTGGAGTCATGTGATCCCTTTTGTGACCTTATGACAAGTAAAATGAATGGGGGAAGCCAGATTCATTTAACAACCATGTTACTAATTTAACAACTCCAGTGATTTACTTAACAAATGTGGCAAGAAAAGTCATAAAATGGAGTGAAACCCACTTAATAAATTTCTCATTTAACAGCATAAATTTTTGGCTCAATTGTGGTTGTAAGTTGAGGACTGTCTGTATCAGCAACATTCCCACATGCCTGATCAGCAGAAAGTCTGGGGCTCAACTTCTAGGATCTCCAGAAAAGGCTAGGAAAAGCACTGAGATCCAGAGCAGCCATTTTGAATGAAACCAGTTACGAGAAGATCTCTTTTGAAATGTATTATTTCTGACAAAGCATACCATTTTGTTGCGTTTTCATATTGTGCAAAGTGGGACATGTTGAAATAGGATATTTCACTGTTTGAAATTATCCCATCATGTCTTTTTTTTGTTACTTTGCTATGAAAACAAAGGAAAGTTCTTGTTGACAATAGAAACCTAGCTTTTATTAATTACACTACATTTCCAGAGTGCCTACTGACAATGCATATGCCCAAACATCAGTTTGATGGACTCTCTGGGCAAAACTGCTGCTGATCTGTAAAGATCTTTGTGTGCAAAATGCTTTTTTTGCCACTGGAGTATCAAGTCCCATCACATGGTGTTATGTATGCAGGTTTAAAGTCATTGGTTTAGTTTGAACTTTTCTTGTAAAATGTAAGAAATGATTGGTTTAAAAAGTTTGGGAAAACCCTGCACTCTGATTGGCTGGCAACTGCGGCTGCTGGCTATAAGTAGCAGCCGCAGCCCAGCCAAAGTGGGTTCATTCTGAGCTGTAGTCACTAATAAACAAAGAGCTTGAATCACTCCGCGTCTGTCTCTTCATGCAAACTTAACACATGGCATCTTCCAAGTGCTTCATTTCTCTTTTCTTCTATAGCGCATATGCAGACACATGCAGTAGTAACTGGGCAGTCTCCTTTTCCCAACCTGTTGCCCTGCAAAACAACACTGAGCTACTACCATTCCCATTGTTTGGCACCCGTTGTGCCATAGCACTGTTGTGCGGTACACAACTTGGACACCTGCCTGCAGCGATTCTGTCTTTGTGAACGTCTCCTTGGCTGTGAATGTTGTTTTTAGGTTTTATGTCCGTATTCAAAGAGCATAAGTGATAGGCTTCCCTAAACACATCCTATTTTTTCTTTGTGCAGCCAGGAAGAAAAAAATGTACTAAAATCTCTCATTTCAATCACGGACCTTTTCAGGATGGCCAACAGTCAGTGACAGCAGAATGAAATTATGGCAAGCAAATTCAGCTGGTGGACCCAGCATCCACGGCAGAGCAGGAATGGGTTTCCTAGTTGTACTTCCTGGGAAAGGTCATAATTATGCCACTGCCTCCTTTTGTGGGGACTGACAGACCCATAAGCTGATTCCCAGCATAGAGGTGCTGTCAGCCATAAGAGGCCAGAAGTTGCAATCCAGTGAACTCAAGTGGTAGGTTTCATATAATGAACATTGATAAAAGAAGCCGAGGTTGTGATTTTGAAATTGTGTTTCAAGCACAATAGCATCAGGCTTCTCTTGGCAATACTGAAGGCAGCTGCCAATCTAAGTTCAAAGATGCAAATTAAGTCCTAAATGGCTTGGGGCCAGGGTACTTGCGGGAACACCTCCTGCCAGCATCACGATTGCCTGGTGCTCCCACAGGCAGGGCCTCCTTGGGGTACTGTCGGTTAGGTATTGTCGACTGGCGGTGCCCAGGGGTAGGGCCTTCTCTGTGGCAGTACCCTCCCTTTGGAACCAACTCCCCATGGACCTCCGCTTGGCCCCCGATGTCCACTCCTTCGGCCAGGACCTGAAGACCTTGCTGTTCCAACTGGCCGGTCTGGACTGACCTCGGGGGGTGCGGGTTGGTTTTTTAGTATCTGTTTTAATTAATTTTAAATTTGTATAACACTGATTAGGCTTGTATTTGTTTAATGGTTTTTAATTGTAATTTGTATTGGGTTTCTTTTATTGTTCGCCGTCCTGAGTCCTTAGGGAGAGAGTGGCATACAAGTCTAATAAAGTAAATAAATAAAATAAATAAATTTCCAATAAGCATTTTTTTAAAAAAAAATCCTAATGAAGGCATTATAAAAGAATTCCAGCCAATATAAAGGACATATTCTATTTCTAATAAAATCCAGATGCAGATTTGTCTGTTTTTTGTTTGTTTGCAAAAGTGGATGTATCCATCCTTAAAACTTTTCTCTTTGGGGCAGGAGAAATGAGTTTCCATCTCTGCTTTGCTGTAGGAATAGACGAATCAGTTTTCAGGCTGTTTGCTTCAGATGTTGTCAGAACTAACTCTCACCCTTAGCTTTGATGGCTATGAGCCAATGGCTTATAATTAATTCAATGAGCCAATTAAATTTCACTGTGGCAGAGGAGAAAAGATGAATAAACTCCTCCTCCTTTGGGATGTCCTCTTTTTCTGAAGCTGTAATATGGAATTCTTTACTACAGAAAGCTTCATAGTACCAAGATTGTCTGTTTCTACTAGTATAATATTAAATTTGTTTGTTATACTTTAGTTCAGCTTAGTTGGATGTCCTCTGGTTTTCTGTTACTACTTTCTCATTATTAATTATATTTATGTGTTACCTTTTATTTTGAAGGATCCCGAATGGTGCCATACTTATGAAAAATATAGCAAACGCTTTAACCCTAACCTTGGACATCCCAAAAGTGCTTTTTTAAAAAGACGTTTCACTTCTCATCCAAGAAGTTTCTTCAGCTCTGTCTGGTTGGTGGGGAATGGATGGATTTATATGCTTGCAGACAAGCTGGTCATTTGCATCCTTTTAGAGAGTCACTGAGGAGCTAATAAGGTGGTTAGATGTTTTGAAATGTTGTAGGTGACAGAATTGATGCTGCTGATAACATAAATGCATGGCACAACATAGGAGAACAAAGCCATCAGGACAAGGTTCAGCAGTCCATCTGCATTTAGAAGACAAAGGCTACCCTTTTGAAGACAGCAAAGTACACATTTTGGACAGAGTGGTTTGAAAGAGGGATCAAAGACACCATCTATGTCAAAATTGAATAGCAGTCTCTCAACAGAGAGGGAGGGATATGACATCATCTATCTCCAGTCTATAACACACTCCTTTCAGCAGTTCCAAGAAGGCTCCACAGTCCACATCCATTTGCACTACTTAGGTGACCCTGAGGACACAGCTAAACCTCCAAGTGACCTCAACGTCTCTCTAAAAGAATGCAAATGACCAACTATCTGCAAGGAATATAAATCCTTCCATTCCTCACCACCCAGTCAGAGCTGAAGAAGCTTCTGGGATGAGAAGTGAAACATCTTCAAAGAAAAGCAAGAAAGTCCAGTTGCCTCTTGAAAAAGCACCTTTGGGACAGCCATAACCCGGATGATTGAAGAATCTTTATAGACATGAAACTCCCTAGAATTTTAAAATGATCTATTAAAAATAAGACCAATGCATCTTAAGGATACCAATGCTTGTAATTATACAGCCTGGAAGGACAGAATCAGCTGAAGATAAAGTGGTTCAGATAGCAGTATCAAATCTACAGCAATTTTTTCCCCAAAACTTTAAACAATTGTTGAATACTCTAATAAGGGAGTGAAGCCAAGGAATGTAGGCTTCACTCAGGTCCACCATTCCAGCGGGGAAATAGTTGAATCTCATTGGTTGAGCTGTCTGACAGCTCCCTATAAAAGGGTGAGTTGTCAGACAGGCAGGTTGCTGGGTTGTACTGATCTGCTGAATAAAGGGCTGTTTGTTACTGATCAGTGTCCTGCCTCTTCAATCTCCCAATACATAATACAAATAATCAACTGCTTATAACAGAATATCAGAATTAGAAGGGATCTTGGGGATCTTCTAGTTGAACCCCCTGGTCAATCAGGAAATCCTATACCATTTCAGACAAATGGTTGTCCAATCTTTATAAGGGGAATCTTTCTAAATTAGAACAGTTGGCAAGGAAATTTGACAGCGATTGTCTTTTCTAAGTAATATTCAAGGAAAAATAGTGTTATTAAACATTTAATAACACAGATACATTTCGATTAAAGTCTATTCTTGGAATTCATTCTCAGTAAGTATTTTGCCCTTGCAATAAACATCAGCCCCCAAAAACTTCAAACATTTTATGTGTGTTTGTAGTGTTGTCATTGTAAAATTATTAGGCTTAAGCCTGGCACATTTAATTCTCCCAGAGGGGGCTACTTTGCTTGAAAATATTAGGCAACTAAAACAGCAAGAGAAGAGCTTGCTGTATTAATTGAGATTCTTTTGGCAGAGAAAATATGGAATCGAGAGTTTCACTGCATTCTTCCCAGCTGTTGCTTTTCTGTGATGTCAAGCCTTATGCTCTGACTGTCACCTTACACATTGCCAAGGTGAGGGGGAATAATAAACGATGAGATCCAAGCTACCACACGGTAGCTTTTTTTCCACATGTGACCACATGCTTTCAAGTGCTCAGCAAGAATAAGCTAAGGGCTGCTTTCAAAGTCTTAATTCAGTTTCAGAGCATTTGATGGGAAGTCTTAGAGAACAATAAGGAGGGGAAGGGGTTCTGAAAAAAGAGAAAGAAAAAGAGAATAGTCCACAAAGCTGTGCCTGATTTCAGATTCATACAGGCTCTGCTGATGCTTTTTCAAAATCAGCAGGGGATTTGGGCTGCACATCAACAATGCAGACTTCAACTCTGCAACATTTCTAATTTTGTTTCCTTCATTCTACCTGTAGAGGCTGCTAGAGGAATTAATTATTCCTGTTTTAGGAAGGAACAAATGGCTTTACTTTTATCCAGGCACACCTTAATAACCAAATAAATGGTCACCATGGCATCCTTATCTGGCTTAGCCTAGATATGGGGTATTCTCTGTTCATATTTCTATTCATTTATAGTTGTAAAAACAGCCAAGTTTCATAATACAGTTTCATAGATTTAGTCTGCAATATGCAATTCCCCTATTATTAGTAAACATCATTGATCTCAGGTTTTTTTTCCCTTTTCCAAGTGGACACAAATAGGATTGCAATGTTCATCTTCCTTTGGAACCAACTGAGTGTTTAATTAATTAAGTGCACAGAGGATATATACGTTTGTGTGTGTGTGTGTGTGTGTGATTATTTCTTAAACACATAATTTAAAATTAAATCATTTATTCATTACCCTGTCTCAGGATAGAGATTTTTTTTTGATATTGCAGAAAATGTTTAGTTTACTTAAAATGTTTAGTTTACTTAAAATGTTTAGTTTACTTGCTGTTAAAGGAAAATTTGTTCTTAATAAATTCAGTTTTAGTAATATACAAGAAGCAACTTAGCCTCAAAAAATAATATTAATCAAGTTTTGCTCTGGTACTGCTTTGAGATTCAGTTCTTAGCCCCCAGAGATCAGTGCACTACAGCTGATTCATCTCCAAATTACAGCAACTAAAGCCTGCAGCTCCAACACCAACGAAAGAAATGCATTTTTAAAAAGCTGCCTGCAAACTCTGTAACCTTCTGTCTACTACGCAACACCTTCAACAGGAAACATTTATTGAGCTCAGCCGTTTTATATTTTAAGGGGAAGGGAGGAGGACATCATGCCACACTTCATCTAATGTGCTGCTCTGGGAAACTTGTAGGAACGAGAAGCTTGTAATCAGGAAAAAAAAACTACATCAGTAGGCTGACTACCAGTTTTTATTGCAATGAAAATTCATGAGCCATGTCTTCTATTGCAACTCAGCCAATGAGACTTCCTCCTGAGACTACAACACCGGAGTCATAGATGTTCCCAGGAGAACGAAGCTGAAGACACCAGCCTGAAGATGACGGATGAGATTGTCGAACGTTGTTGCAGTATTCTCTTACGGACAAGACCGAATCCAAGACCTACATACCCCGTGAAAATCTAAACAATATATATATATATATATATATATATATATTTGTAGATTTTCACGGGTAAAGGTATGTAGGTCTGGTGTATTCGGTCTTGTCCCCGTAAGGTTGAGAATACCTTGGCGACGCTTGACAGATCCCACTGCCATCTTCAGGCTGGTGCTTTTGGCTTCGTGCTTGTGCCAGCAAAGCGTGATCTGAGCTGCCTTCTCTCTATAAATACTGGAGGGGAGGTGTGGTGTGCAGGATGTCACAACAATAAAACTCAGAAGGTCATCACACAGCCCACTACACAGGTAGCTACAACACAAAAGGCTGAAAGACACACAGCCACTACTCAGCCACACAGGCTCTTAAAAAAGCCAACCAATCAGCAAACATCAACTCCATCAACCAATCAAGAAGCAACAACACAGCCAACAATACAGCCAACCAATCAGCAAACACCAATTCCATCAACCAATCAAGAAGCGACAACACAGCCAACAACACAGCCAACCAACCGCACAGCAGAGCCAGCACACCACACCTCCTCCAGTATTTATAGAGAGAAGGCAGCTCAGATCATGCTTTGCTGGCACAAGCACAAAGCCGAAGACACCAGCCTGAAGATGGCGAGTGGAATCTCGTCGAAATGTCACCAAGGTATTTCAATCTTACACGGGACAAGACCGAATACACCAAGACCTACATATATGTATATATATATATATAGTCTTGGTGGGATTAATCTTGCAGATTGAGATACCTTGGCAATGCGCGAAATCTCATCCGTCATCTTCAGGCTGGTGTCTTCAGCTTCGTTCTTCTGAAGACACCAGCCTGAAGATGACGGATGAGATTTCAGAAATGTTGCCAAGGTATTCTCAATCTTACAGGACAAGACCCAAATACACCAAGACCTACATACCTTTACCGTGAAAACGAAAACATATATATATATATATATATATATAAACATCAGGAGGTTGCAGCACAGACAACGACCCAGGAGATTACAGCACCACACCCAGGACGTCACAACAATAGAACTCAGAAGGTCATCACACAGCCCATTACCCAGGTTGTTACAACACAAAAGGCTGAGAGACACACAGCCAGCACCTCAGCCACATAGGGTCTCAGGAAAAGCCATCCAATCTGCATACATCAACTCCACAAACCAATCAAAAAGTAACAACACATCCAACTCTAGAGTTTAAAAGGAAAAACAGCCACGATCACACACTTCTCCCAGGAGAACGGCTGAAGACACCAGCCTGAAGATGACGGATGATTCGTGAAAGCGTTGCCAAGGTATTTCAATCATACGGGACAAAACCGAATACACCAAGACCTACATATATATATATATATGTATGGTCTTGGTGTATTCAGTCTTATCCTGTAAGATTGAGAATACCTTGGCAACGCATTCACAAAACATTAAATGCACTACCTCACTGTCACTATCTCACATAGAATCACTGTTAAGCAATTTTTAACAGTTCATGCTAAAGAAATTTTGGTGATATTTATTATTGCTGGAAAAAAAAGTGCTGGAGTATTATTTATAGCTTCAAATATCTGATGGAAACTCTCAGATGCTGCAGTGCACAAGGACTCATTATGTACACAAACACAGGGCAGATATTAATCTATTGAGATGAAACACATGCATTATATATATATATCTCAGCCTAGGCCTCCTCCATCTGCATCCTCTATATTCATTAGTCTACAACTCTCAGTTGTCACAGCTGCCTTTTGTCTTTGCTGACAGCAATTGTGAGATTGTAGTTCAGCAAATAGGGAGACTGCCACTTGGGGAAAACTGCCCTAGAGAAACATTTTTTTCTCCTAGGAGTGTATTTTCTGTTGCATTTGATCTTTTGGTTCCTTTTACCAAATTATAAATCTCCAAATCAATCTGAAACATTAAATTAAATTAAAGTGTACATTAAATTAAAGTGTACATCACCACTGAAGCAGTGGTGGGATTCAAATTTTTTTACTACCAGTTCTGTGGGCGTGACTTGGTGGGCATGGCAGGGGAAGGATACTGTAAAATCTCCAGTCAGAGGTGGTATTTGCCAGTTCTCTGAACTACTCAAAATTTCTGCTACCGGTTCTCCAGAACTGGTCAGAACATGCTGACCAGCAGGTCACTGCACTGAAGGATCACTAAAGGACTAGTCCAATCTTTTAGAAGGGTTGCTGCCCCTTCTATAAGAAATTAAAGGGCACTCACCTGGACAGATAAGGTATTCACTAATTGTATGTTTTCCTTGCCTGGATGTATGGATCTGCAGTTAATTAGACCTCAAACAGTCCATTACTACAGCCAGGCATTGATTGTTTCCATCAACTCACTTAGATCTGATGAAAAGACATCGTACCGATAACATTTTAAGATACATGGATAACCTTTAGTGTCATTGTTTACTGTGGGCACACTGGCACACATTAAAAATGAAATTCTGTTCTCTGCTCTCAAAAGTGTATACATACATAACAACATATACAGATACTGTATACATACATACGTACATTAAAACTTGAGAGTTCACAAGATTGATACTGTGTGGAACAAAACTGTGACTGAATCTGGATGTTCTGCTTCGGATATCATGAAACCTCCTCCCAGAAGGTAACCAGGAAAACAGGTCATGAAGAGGATGTATAGTGTCCCAAACAATCCTGTGGATCCCGCTCAAGCATCGCTTATATCCTGTGTCCTGGATAGATGGAAGTGAACTACCAATAATCTTCTCTGCAATCCTCACCACTCTCTCCACTGCCTTCCTGCCTGAAGCAGTAATGCTTCCAAATCTTTATATGTTTGAATGAATTTACCAGTTGATAGTGTTATGTATGCAGGTTTAAAGTCATTGGTTTAGTTTGAACTGTTCTTGTAAAATGTAAGAAATGATTGGTTTAAAAAGTGCGGGAAAACCCTGCACTCTGATTGGCTGGCAACTGTGGCTGCTGGCTATAAGTAGCAGCCACAGCCCAGCCAAAGTGGGTTCATTCTGAGCTGTAGTCACTAATAAACAAAGAGCTTGAAGCACTCCGCGTCTGTCTCTTCATGCAAACTTAACAGATAGTTGTAGTGGATAACAGAGAGATGCAGTGGCATTTGGTAAACACTTTGGGAGTCTGGGCAAAGAGATATTGCCAAGGGAATGATAAAATAAGAGCCTGCAACTGGATAATGGGTGGAGAAGAGGCTCAGAAGAGATTCCCCAAGTTTTTGGGCTGTATTTTACTGTCTGCAGCAGTGAAAAACTTCTTCCCTTTATTTGTACATTTTAAAATCTTTTCATTGTATGAGAGGAACCTAAATTATCACTTTTTCCTTGCTATACATTTTATGTGGAGGTATAAATGAGAACTAGGATGAAAGAACAATAATTCCCTTATTGTTTTGGTTATGGTAACATCAGAGCAAGAATAACATCATATGGTGGGTGAAGAAAAGAAACTGCTTTAGTGTCGAATGAATAATTGTGGGAAAAGTGTATGAAGACGTCCATGTGTGTAAGCATCTGGGAAAGAAAAGGAAAGACCCAGAGACTAGTTAGAACAAACACTGGTAGACCAGCTCACACATGAGCCAGTCAGCAAGGCTTGCCTTCCATATGTAGATGAAAGGACAAGAAGTATATGACTAACCATATAAAGGGGTCTTAGTCCTGAATGAGCACTAGCCCAGATCTGTTGCCAATCCACTACAGTTAAGACTGCAACTGGTTTAAGAATCACCAGAAGCAGGATAGGAAATATTTAGCTAGCTTAGACTGCGATGTGCAATTGCCTCAATGCCCAAACTATTTTCCAGAATACTTGCATCTGATTTTGCACTGCACACTTGAACACCATGCCCAGGAATGGGAAGTTTGTCATGTGCTATCATATTCAGTTATTCAGCATTCAGTGATTTCCCCCCTCTCATCTTTATGAGAAGAATAATGTTATTGTGTGTAGGAGAAGGAGTGGCAGCGTTAAAAGAGGGAATCAACCTAGAATCTCTATGTAGCCACAAATGAACTAAGTCCAACCGCTCTTGAGTTCCATTGGCCATTATTTAACTCCATACAGATGCTCACCTAACAGTTGAGAAGATTGCTGAGCATGGGCATGATTAGCTATAAATCAGTTTAATTGGGCCTTCACATGTGGACCTGACCTTTTATGCCTGACATCATGATATCTTTTTAATGTAGATTCTCATACAAATGAATTTAATGTATCAATCCTGGACCAAACAACTTGGTAAAAGCAGGAAAGGCCAACAAATGGAATTAGGCTGGATTCTACTAAATTCTATATTCATCTCATTAAACCTTAAAATGGTAAGACAGCCAAACAGATCTGATCA
This sequence comes from Naja naja, assembly GCA_009733165.1. Lineage (NCBI taxonomy): Eukaryota > Metazoa > Chordata > Lepidosauria > Squamata > Elapidae > Naja > Naja naja. The sequence continues at coordinate 79,447,754 of CM019148.1, read as the reverse complement.
GAAAGTGCCCTGGACATTGCATCAAATGTTACGGTGAGCAATCTGGGATTCTGCATGCCTGTATTACTTCTGAAAAGTAATAACAATAATACGGCATTGAACTGATATCACATTAAGATCAATTCAGTAAAATATCATTTTTATTAGTTTTCACATTACTGGGCATCCCAGAGAATTTTTTTTTAAACAAAGATTGACTGGTAACCTTATTATACCAGAGGTATAAAATGAGTGAGTGATCAAGCGATTAGGTGCAGATCAGCAAATCTTAAACCCATCTTATAGAATATGTAATGGCATTCTTTTGTACCTCTGGTGGATTTATATGATCTTTTAGGCATAATTACTTAGCTAGCAGTCTTGGAGCTATTATGACTTATAAAATTACTGTTTCAGAACCTCTTCAGAAGCAACCTCATGCCCATCCATCCTAGAGACCATTGGAGCATTGATCCATAAACCCTGATAATGATCCAACTGATATGGCAGCTTAATATGTCTAAAGGCTGTTTGTAGTTACAGAGGAATATATGCCATGTAAAGAGGATGCACTCATCCAAGTTAATAAATCACACATTATTAATAAGGTCATCCTTGACTGACTCTCAGTTTATTAGTCCTCCTGTAGTGTGTTGCTCTGCATAGATGCCAATTTAATATTTTCTCTGTTTCCGTTGAATTAGATAAAAGGAAAAATACAGCTGAATGTCATCTTTATACTGATGGCCCTTCAATCCTCCAAAGTGAGTGATGTTACTCAGTGCTTTTGTGTCATTGAGCAGAAAGCATAGAGGACAAAACAGAATCCTATGAAAGCCAAGAGTATAAATAAGGGCCTTGGTGGCTCAGGCTGTTAATTGCCTGCACTTAAGATCCAGCTGCCTACAACTGCTGTAGGCTTGAATCCCACCAGGCTCAAGGTTGACTCAGCCTTCCATCCTCTCAGGGTAGGTAAATTGAGGACCCAAGATTGTTGGGGGCAATTAGCTGACCTTGTAAAAATGCCGCTTAGTAATAAGCAGGCATATACAATGGAATGAAGGCTATTGCTGAGCATACTGGGTTGCATCCCAAAAATTGTAAGCCACCCTGAGTCTCCGGAGAAGGGTGGCATATAAATGTAATTAAAAAAAAATGCTGAAGAGATGAGCAATGGCTCTCTGTCCCAGTTGCTGGAATTCATCCTTCAATAGAGGTGCCTCTGTCCCAAGGCCAAACAGCATGAACCTGAAGAAATCAAAGGAGTCATACCCCTTAGTTTCATCCTGGCAACATATTGGCAAAAAAATCAGAAAATAAAATACAAGCTGAATAGTCAAGGCTTTGTTGATGATCCAAACTCTCTTAAGGACCTTGGAGTACTCATCTCAAATTATCTAAGTGCTAGAGCCCACTGTAACTACATAGCCAAAAAGGCATTAAGAGTTGTTAACCTAATTCTATGTAGCTTTTTCTCCAGTAATATCACACTACTAACTAGAGCATACAAACCATTTGCTAGACCAATACTTGAATACAGCTCACCAGTCTGGAACCCACATTACGTATCTGATTAACACAGTAGAGAAAGTCCAGAAATATTTCACAAGAAGAGTTCTACACTCCTCTACTCATTGCAGAATACCTTATGCCACCAGACTTGAGGTTCTAGATTTAGAAAACCTAGAACTACGCCATCTTCAGTCCAATCTAAGTATAGTATATAAAATCATACATTGCCTACCTGTCAATGAATACTTCAGCTTCAACCATAACAATACAAGAGCACACAATAGATATAAACTCATGGTTAACCGCACCAAACTTGATTGCAGGAAATACGACTTCAGCAACAGAGTGGTCAATGTCTGGAATACTCTACCTGACTATGTGGTTTCTTCCCCAAACCCCCAAAACTTTAACCTTAGACTGTCTACTATTGACCTCACCCCTTTCCTACAAGGTCTGTAGCGGGTGTGCATAAACGCACCAAAGTGCCTACTGTCCCTGTCCTATTGTTTCTTTTATTTTCTTATATTTATCCATGTATTTATAACTATGTTTATACTTATACCTATTATCTTGTAAGCAATTGACTAATCAAATAAATAAATAAATAAAATTTAAAGATGTCAAAAGCGTGAATGTGAAATAAAAATCTTCTCTGTTCTTGATCTCAGTGTATTTAGTCAAGACATAATAACTCCAAGTGTGCTGTTTTCTCAGTTTCTGACATGTTATTATCACAGACAAATTAGTGTCTGGAATGAAAGGCATGCCTGATTCATAACTCTCTCCCAACCCACCTAAGCCCTCCAATTACCAACCTTCTATTTTTGGATCTCTGATGGAGAGACTGCCCTCCTTTTGCCTAATTAAAGAATTCCTGCTGGGAGGAGGAAAAAAGGAACGGATCCCTTCCCCCAGACACCGGTCTCTCTAAACTGCATTTTTTTTTAAATAGAGGCCTCCATTTCTAATCCCAAAACTTATCTTGAGCGCTGCCAGCCAAGACTGTGGCTAACAGGAGGAACAAATGGGTGGGGTCACAAGATTTGTGAAAGCATTCACTTCCTTATTCTGAAGATTTATACCCTGCCTGCTATCTGCAGATCTCAGTTGCTTATCCATTAAATGCAGAAAATGAAAGAACGAAGTCATTTCTAAGAAGGCTAGCCCCTGGCTCAATCTCACAGTCCAATACAAATGGCTCTGGAGGCAGGTAGAGTTGAAAAAAAGACTATGAAAGAGAGGTGGTGGAGAGAGAACGGAATGCTCAGTTTGGAATAAATGAATGAAAGAATGACCAGCATTCAGAAGCAGGACAACTGTTTCGATAATAGAGAATATATAAAAAGAAGTGCCACTTGCATTGCTGCTACCAAGCCATTCTTTAGATCAGTCTTTCTCAATCCTGACAACTTGAAGATATGTGGATCTCAATTCCCAGAATTCCCCAGCCAGCATGCTAGCTGGAGAATTCTGGGAATTGAAGTCCACATATCATCAAGTGGACAAAGTTGAAAAAAACGCTGCTTTAAATGGTCTTGGAATAGGTGACCAATGTTAGATGATAAACACAAACGCTTCTCTCTTTATATATTTGAAGGTAATCTGAGAAAAGACCCAAATGACTCGTGCAACTCAGAATCTCTTCCAGGTACATACTGCAGTGCCTAGGATCAAAGATGGGATTCAAACTTTTTTTACTACCAATTCTGTAGGCGTGGCTTGGTGGGCGTGGCAGGGGAAGGATACTGTAAAATCTCCAGTCAGAGGTGGTATTTTCCGGTTCTCTGAACTACTCAAAATTTCCGCTACCGGTTCTCCAGAACTGGTCAGAACCTGATGAATACCACCTCTGCCTAGGATCTACTCTAGGCCCTCTGGAAATGGCAGTGTCATGCAAGAGATCCACTTAAAGGAGGAGCTGAAATGCTTCCTTTTGCTGCAGATGTGAACTGATTTGATCCACTGGAAGAGTTCCAATCAAGAAACCTTCAGTCAGAAAATATTGTGTGGTGCAGCTCTAGCATAATGTTGCAGTGTGAGAAGCTTTTCGGCCCAGACTGTAATCCAAGAAGGCATAAGTGCCAGTGGTCTGAGAGACTGGTTCATCTCACCCTCCAAATGCCTGCTTAGAACAAGTCCTTAGCCTCTTCGGACCCAAGATCAGAGAGAGTTGGGGTGGTGGAGAGAGAAAAAAGAGTGCAAGAGACAGAAATGGAGTGGCAACACAGAAGGGAAAGGAGTGGCATCTTTGGCATCTTTTAAAAACCTTTCCTCAGCAGCAAAAACAATCTTCACACTGGTCTAATGAGTGTTGGCAACCTACTGGAGGAGAGAGTCTTCTATTATGTGATCACACCCTCATATATAGATAGCCTGTCATATTTGGGAAAACAAAAAGCATAGCTTTTTAATCCTGTCAATATGTGCTTAATGCTGAAGGGCTGCATCCAAAATATCACCCAGAGAACGTTTTCTCTGTGGCTGGGTGGGTTATAGGAAGTGCACACTTTTTTTGCACGCTCAAATCAATACATTGATTGGAACAGTGGTGGGATTCAATTTTTTTTACTGTCGGTTCTGTGGGTGTGGCTTGGTGAGTGTGGCTTGGTGGGTGTGGCAGGGGAAGGATACTGTAACATCCCCATTCCCTCCCCACCCCACTAACCTACTTTCCAGCTCCATTCTCCTGTGCAGGGCAACCAAAGAAGACCCAGCCGATCAGCTGGGACTCAGGGCGGGGCCAGTCAGAGGTGGTATTTGCCAGTTCTCCACATTACTCAAAATTTCTGCTACTGGTTCTCCAGAACTGGTCAGAAACTGCTGAATACCACCTCTGAATTGGAAGCTTTGGAGCCAATTCTCTCTCTCTCTCTCTCTCTCTCTCTCTCTCTCTCTCTCTCTCTCTCTCCCTCCCTCCCTCTCTCCCTCCCTCCCTCCCTCTCACACACACACACACCACACGCAAGACAATAGAATGTTGAATAGAACAGGGATGATCTGACTTTGCCTAGCACAGAAAAAAGCTCACCAAAAATAACAGTAGAAAAGGGAATAAAAGGCACCCTTGAGGCTCTAACTAAAAGCCTGCTTGGGCTATAGTCTGTGAATAAAAAATAAACCAACACAAACAAACAAAATCTCAGAAGTCTGCTGAGCTGCTTCTGGCACACTCCTGAACTGAATTCTGGGAGGAAAGATATATGCTCAGGCTCTTTTTATTTCCTGCTCAGTTCTGAAAACAAGCCAGCTAATCCTCAGGAGGCTGCCTTAGCAGTCTTTCTTGATACACTAACTCATCATTCACAGGTGCAAGAGCAAAAATGCTCAGAAAAATAAGTGTCACACAGTGTCCCAGATCTGTCTAATTAGAAGATTAAATCTAGAGACCAACAGCAGAGCAATCCTCCCAGTGTCTTCAACAAACAAACAAACAAACAAACAATAACCTTGGAAGCCTGAGCTAAGCCCATTGCTTCCCAGGTTAGTCCAGGCAACAATCTCATATGTTGAAATATTTCGTTCTGGATAGCAGCAGCATTGCGATTTCAGAAGAAGAAGAAAAGGTAGTCTCCTTCAAATGAACTGACCCCCTGGTATATCTTAGTCATGGCAGCCACAGGGAAATGGTTTGCAGATACCTACTTCTAGAACTTTTTGTCAGTTTTTCAGGCTATGGCTCTAATATTTCCTGGAGGCTTCTCATCAAATATTAACCCAGCACGTCCCTGTTTAGTTGAGCAAGAGCCACCAAAACCAGGTCGATCAAAAATGTGAACGTTCAAGCCTGAATTCATTCTGAATATGATCAAAAATCTTCTTCTTCTTCTTCTTCTTCTTCTTCTTCTTCTTCTTCTTCTTCTTCTTCTTCTTCTTCTTCTTCTTCTTCTTCTTCTTCTTCTTCTTCTTCTTCTTCTTCCTCTTCTTCCTCTTCCTCCTCCTCCTCCTCCTCCTCTTCCTTCTCCTCCTCCTCCTCCTCTTCTTCTTCCTTTTGTTTGCACTCACAAGCAAAAAAAACTCCACACCACAAGCCAAGCAAACGCCTGGGCACAAACAGACCCCGCCCCCCGATACCTCCAGCTCAAACACACCCCAACCAGCCACCCAGATGAAACCTAGCTTCCTAATAAATGATAGCCAGCCATTCACCCGAAGCCAAGCCGCACTAAAAAACCCCAATATAGGAAACACAACGTTGCCAGCCAATCAAGACAAAAAAATGCTACAAAACAGACAAAAGATATCAAAACACCAATCAAGCAGAACACAGCAAACCCCAAGACCAATAAACACAGACCAAGACTCCCAACCAATCAGGATGAAGAAAAAAACATTCTAACACAGCAGGAGGCTAGCACCAAATTTAAAACTGAAACGGCTCTGAAAGCCTGACACACAGAGGAACCCAATACACAAGCCTGATGATGGCAGATGAGATTCTGCTGAAACGTCACTACAACTTTAAAAGCTCAACTATAATGATGTGGGAAAATACCCGAACAAAGCTGAATACCATACATATAAATACCCGCAAAAACTTAAGAAAACATATGTTTTCTTAAGTTTTTTTATTATATGTATATTCACTTTAGTATTTTCCCACATCATTATAGTTGATATATATATATATATATATATATATATATATATATATATATATATATATATATTTGTTTTGTAGATTTTCACGGGTAAAGGTATGTAGGTCTTGGTGTATTGGGTCTTGTCCCGTGTAAGATTGAGAATACCTTGGCAGCGTTTGATGAAATCTCATCCGTCATCTTCAGGCTGGTGTCTTCAGCTTCATTCTTCTGGGAGAAGTCGTGATCGTGGCTGTTTTCCCTTTGGAGTTTAAAGGGAAAAACAGCCACGATCGCACTCTCAGAAAGAATGAAGCTGAAGACACCAGCCTGAAGATGACGGATGAGATTCGTCACATTGCCAAGGTATTCTCAATCTTACGGGACAAGACCCAATACACCAAGACCTATATATATATATATATATATATATATATATATATATATATATATATATTCATATGACTGTTGCAGATCATTTAAAAAAAATCATCTCCAGTCCTGCTTCAATTTTTTTTTATTCACATTTATATGCCGCCCTTCTCCGGAGACTCAGGGTGGCTTACAATTTTTTTTTTGGAGCGCAACCCAATGTGCTCAGCAATAGCCTTCATTCCATTGTATATGCCTGCTTATTACTAGGGCTTTTGCCCCAAGTGGCATTTTTACAAAGTCAGCTTATTGCCCCAACAATCTTGGGTCCTCAATTTACCTACCCTGGGAGGATGGAAGGCTGAGTCAACCTTGAGCCTGGTGGCATTCGAGCCTGCACTAATTGCAGGCAGCTGGAACTAAGTGCTAGGCGTTTAACAGCCTGCACCACCAAGGCTCTTTTAATTTTAATGGAGAATATGTAATTTTAATTTTAATGGAGAATATGTAATTCAAGTTCTTTCTCGTGCACATGCCTGAAATCAAGTACTGGGAAAGATAGATTCACAAAAAATTATTGTTTTTCTCTTGCCTCTTTCAAATGGAAGGTAGACAGCAATAGGAGGTCATATTTGCCCTCAGTTACATTACAGGCAGTTCTTGACTTACAATCATTTCTTTAATGATCATTAAGAGTTACAATGACACTGAGAAAAATGACTTATGACTGTTTTTCACACTTATGACCACTGTAGCATCCCCATGGTCACCTAATTAAAATTCAGACTCTTAGCAACTGGCATGACAGTTGCAGTTTCTATGTCACCTTTTGCAACCTTCTGACAAGTAAAGCCAATGGGAAAGCCAGGTTCACTTAACAACCATGTTACTGACTTAACAACTACAGTGATTCACTTAGCAACAGCAAAAAAGGACATAAAATGGAGCAGTTCAAGTCAATGTTTATAACAGTCAAAGACCAGAGCAGGTTAAAAAAAAACCTCAAGGAATATCCAGTTAAAAATTCTAGAATACAATAATGAATAACAAATAAAGTCTTGACTTGAGCAAAACTCACTTAACAACTGTCCTGTTGTTTTGGGCTGAACTGTGGTCATAAGTAAAGCATATTTAGGACCTGTAAACATGGAAGAAACTTAGACTGGGAGATGGATTGCTATGGATCAGGTTGAACTTCTCAGGATTCATTAGGTATGCATTTGCATTTTAATACTCATATATTTCCTTTACCTCATCATTACAAAAGTTTCTAACAATGATATAATCAAATGCATAAAAATAACATATAAAATACATGATGCATAATTAAGGACTGATTTAAGACAATACGTTTAGATAAACAGCTAAGGTATTCATCCAATCGCAAAATAAAATTAAACCTACATATAATCATGATGATTGTGGAAATTAGAGTAATTAGCCATCTTCTCTGCAATAGTGGTGATGATGCAATCATGTACAGGGTTTTTTTTTTTAATGTGAACATTTTTGAGCAACTGACTGTATAAAGCAACTTGTACTCATTACAATGATTCAAGAGCACTACTGTACTTAGCGAAGTATTCTTTGTGTCTGATCAAAACCGCTCTTACAGGATTACAAGAGATTTTAGCATAAATGATTTTATTTTAAAAGGATGATAAAATAAAGTAAATAAGCTGTTTCTTTCTCTAGAGATTTCCCTGGTTAAACATCGGCATAAATAAATAGGGAATAGGTGAAAGGGAATGCTCTTTCTAAACGTTTACATTAACAGGAGAATATCCAGATGCTAAGCAGTTTTATGATCATTTAGTGCTGATTAATGAGGAAGCTAGTGCGCAGTTACCTAAGAGGGCTGACAAGGTGAATTATAAATGAGAAAGAATGGGAGACAGGTACTAAGTCTTCATTTAATGGCAACAAAGTAGTAACATCCAGTTTCAAAAGATCTCATTTCAGATAGCACATTACAAATGTCCTAGTCCCTTTGGAAATTGGTGTATTGGCTAAGCAAGGAGAGAAGCAACCTCGAATTAAGGAGAAACTTCCTAATAATGAGGAAAATTTGGAGCAAATCTCTCTCTCCCTCTCCCTCTCTCTCCCCCTCTCTCCCTCCCTCTCTTCCTCTCCCTCCCTCCCTCTCCCCCCCTCCCTCTCTCCCTCCCTCCACCTCTTTCTCACTCTCTCTCTCTCTGGTTTGAGCTCTGAGCTTGGCAATTTGGTTGCAAACTCAAGGAGACATCATCAGTAAGTTTTGATATGGCGATGTCTCCTCAAATGGTGACGAAATGTTTGCAGCCAAATTGCCAAGACCAACAGCCCAACTTCCAACCTGAGCTACTAATATTGAAACACATTGCAATTAACCAGTGGAATGGCTTGCCTTCAGAAGTTGTGGGTGCTTCATCACTGGAGGTTTTAAAGAGACTGGACAGTCACTTGTCTGAAATGGTATAGGATCTCCTGCTTGAGTGGGGGCCTGGACTGGAAAACCTCCAAGGTCCCTTCTGGCTCTTTTCTGATTTTGAAGTTTAAAAATTGGTACTGCGTTCTGGATCTAAAATGCCATTATTATAGTGAGTCTGAGATGCTACTCTCTGAAGCATTTTAGATATCTCCTATTTTCTTTGAGCTGGAGACCAAGATGCATTTGTGGAGGTTTTTAAGAAGAGATCAGATAATCATTTGTCTGAAATGGTATAGAGTTTGCTGCTTGAGCAGGGGGTTGGACTAGAAGACCTCCAAGGTCCCTTCCAACTCTATTATTCTGTTATAGTAGCTAATCTTCAGCAGCTATTAAGCCATTTTTCTTTCCAGTCTTTAAGACGTATGATTATAAGATCCAACTTCATTTTTAGTGGTAGGCATATAAGCATATTTAGGACCAATTCACTTGGTTCCCTTTCGTGATCTCAGCAGTTATAATATTTAGGGAATCCAAATAGTTTTCAGGAATTATAGCAAGCTTTCCTCCAATGTAATTTCACTTGAGTCTGAAGATATCATCATACTGTCCCTATTCTGTCCAGAGCTGCTTCAGAAATGCCTACTGGGTAGGCTCCAATGGTATTGCCTGATATTTTGCTGCACTTCTTTGGGCCATAAGTGGAATTGTCCATGGTGACTTGTCCCACAGTGAGTTGTCCTGCTGCTAGTTGGCTGTTGTGAAATGGCTGTGGCAGGTTGACTGTTGTGAAATGGCTACAGCAGGTTGGCCATGGCAAAATGACCACGGTGAGCAAGGCCACAGCAAGGTGGTTGCGGTGAGTTGGCCATGGCAAGTTGGCTGTGGTGAGTTGTCCTAGACCCTGTCTAGGCTGCGATTCTTCCTCTTGGTTCCCAAGATCATTCTACATACCAGAGGTGTCAAACTCGCAGCGTCATGTTGTTGTCACATGATATATTGTGACTTTTCCCTTTGCTAAACCCAGGGTGGGCATGGCCAACGTGTGACATATGTGGCCAGCACGTGATGTATGTGGCCTGTGGACCGCGAGTTTGACACCCTTGCTATATATCATTGCACTCTATTTGAGATATCTTGTTCAGCCTTGCATTCTGAGCGTTGTCAAACTTTTCCTCCTATAATAAGTTGAGACTAAATTCCAGAAAAAGTCTTGTTCATTTCTATAGTCAAGTGGCAGGATAAACAATCCAGTTTGTTTGTTTGTTTTTGCTATTATTTGAGGTGAGTGAGTGATAAGAAAATTGTGCTCAGTTTCTTCTCTGTGCATTATATGTATCTTTCTTAAAACCTGAAGACCATACTAAAGCTGATGACATTTTTGAAATTGTGCTGGAATTTCCCAAGACATGAGCTTGAGCAGAAGAAATTTGTTGAATTATGATGGGTAGTAAGCCCGTTATAGGATTTCATATGTCAGTCTGAACATTTTCTCTTTTGGACATCCTTTCTTTAGTGCTATTGTTCTTCTCACAGCTTTGAATGTTACATGTCTCCCAGAGACATGTTACAGAGTTGGGCAGACTTCTAAATCTGACATATAAATAAATAAATAATGATGCTGGACTCAAAAGCAAGATTGTTGACAAATCTATCCAAATATCTCATTCATTCTGAGAGTCATTCACTATCAAGCCCTAGCTTCCAAAAGCTCTGCCAAGCAATTTATGAGAATGATCCAGTCTTGCCATCAAGGTACTTAATTACATAAAAATAGTAGGATAAACTTCAGTATATTTACCTAACATTGTAAAATCTTGAGAACCTATCACAAAGTTCTTCTGTTCCACATTGAATTTTGATGGTGGGCTTGATTGAAGTTAGGAGTTAAAGAAAAAGGTCTCCATGTTCTTAGAATGTCACACTAAAGACCAATGGCCTGAAGCTTTAAAAATGACAGCATTCAGCTAACATTGACATATCTGACATTTATGTCTAAACTCATGAACACTGTGAATCTGGAGCTTCAAAGGAGACATCATTGTTCATTATGTTATAATTCAAGAGTACTTATAGGCAAACTCCTGCTCTCGATACAATGAATTAATGCTAAAAAAAATCTTACCATTTTCTTAACTTGATGGCAAGAAATAGTTTATTGAAAATGATTCCAAGGGGGAAACATCATGTTTTATCCAATCTGCCTGCAAAATAAACTAAGGCCATATTTCCCAATCCTTGTGGATAAAAATCCATTTGGAATCTTGTGAGGATCCCATCAATGGGAACATTGTTGACCATCAATGTTCAGCCTTTAGTTGAGGATTTTCAAGAAAAAAAATCTGGAATTCAATTTGTTGAGGAGCACCACAGTCACACTGAGGGGTAGAGACAAGACGCCACTTAAATGATGAGTCCTGGCAGACACCATGTTGGGTACAGATCCTGTTCAAAGTTGACAAACACTGGCGAGGAAGGTCAAAACTTGGCACCTTTTGTGAAGGGTCATCTACGTAACTG